>JASPKZ010008052.1:7500-482556 GCA_030220185.1 Diploptera punctata | reverse complement strand
GTGTGGGGTGTATGTGGTGTTTGTGGGTGATTGGGATGAAAGTGAAGAAAGAGGTGTCGGAGTAAACATGTCAATAAAAAAGTAGGTGTGTGGGTGGATGTGTGTATATGTGGGGTGTGTGTGTGGTGTGTATGGGTGTGGTGTGTTGTGTATGGGGTGTTTGGTGTGTGTGGTTTGTGTCTGGTGTGGTGGTGTGTGTGTGTGTGGGGAATGGGGTTTGTGTCGGTGAGGTGTGTGATTGTGGGGGGGGAGTGTGTGTGGTGGGTGTGGGGAGTTTGTGTGGTGTGTGTGGGGAGTTTTGTGTGTGGTGATGTGTGGGAGAGTTGTGTTGTGGTTTGTGGGGAGTTTGTGTTGTGGTGTGGTGGGGGAGTTTGTTTGGTGTGTGTGGAGTTTGTTGTGGGGGTGTGTGTGGGTGGTCTGTGTGGTGTGTATGTAGTGTGTGTTGGGTGTGTGTGGGGCGCGCGTGTTCGTGTGTGCCTGCGCGCGCGCCCTCCAATAGTCACTATATGGAATTGCTTCTTGACTTCGTCTGGTTCCACATTTGGTCTTGGTGGGTATTGTGTTATCCTTTTGGAATCTTAAATTAATATTCATTTCAAGATGTTAATGATGTCAATCCAGGAAGAAAATCCTACAAATTATGATTACGAAGAAGAAGAAGAAGAAGAAAACAATGTCCAGAGAGTAAAGTGTTGGAATAGATAATAATTGTTAGTGAGGTTACAAAACCAAAATTACTTTTGTATATTTTGTGTGAATTTAAAGAACATGGATAAGTTACTTAAAAGGAGTTGTAAAGTATAAAATGGGTTCTGAATACCTGAGATTATTAAACATTTTTTAGTTTATTAAGGATATGTTTAGTTTTAAAAATATTCACATTTTTTAGATGTCTTAAACATTCAATCTAAATTATTGTTTAAATAATTGAAATTTGACATTGTATTTGTGGCAGTTTTCTCATTTTCTGCAATAAAATAATTGCAAGTAGCCATTATAAATAAAAATGTCTCTAGAAGTTTCATTATTGTACCTGTAATATTTTGAAAGCAGAATGCAATTGAAATAAAACTTTAAACAAGCTTCCCCCCCGTAATTAACTAAAACTACAACTAACTCCCTGGCTCTATCAAACCTGTAGGTTAATGGCCATGTGGATATCTCTCCATACATCCCTAGGCTGAACTGCATTTCTACTAGCACTTGATTTTCCAGTTATATTGTTGTAAACTATAGCTCTTCTTCTATATTTACTAACATTATTTAATATTTAAAATTTTTTCAAACAATTTTTATAACATTATTAGACAATTTTGAAGTATTTATTTAAATATGCAAATCACAATATTATGACACTGTTAGACAATATTGTGATGCTAACTGCTATTTTCTCCACAGAGTATATTACTTAGTCTATGATCTTTCTAGCGCTGTTTTGGGTTATTGCTTGTTGAATCAGCATTAGGGAGTGATAAGTAAGTGTACATCCACTTTTAATAAATGTTTGGTAATTTTAATATTATTAATATATTTTTTTAACATAGATTTGGGGATTTATTACAAATATTGGTAATTTAAATTTCATAGCAACCTATAGTAATTGAGGAAGATAATCGATATGTGGTTCGATTGTGGGTTATCGCTGGCTCTATAAACTCTGGCGCATGCACACTGTTGTTCTATAGGACTTTGAAAATATTTCACACTAGTTTATGTGCAGTTTTTTCCCATCCCTATCCTGAGCTAATGTTTTCCAATCATCCCCTGCATAATCTACTTCCTTCAAATCATAGGCAATGAAAACCTCATAACTCCATCAGTCATTGAAAACCATGTAAGTCCAGTAGCCAGCACAGAAATGTGTGATGCATAACCTGTTGAGAACACAGACTTCAAATTTATTAATAACATGATTTGTATTCTGTAGTAAAATATGTGGCAACTATTGCTGTATCAATTTTCATAATTATTTAAAACAGTTATTTGTTTCTCCTGTAAAATTTAACAAAATGGAGTTACAAGGTTTTCATTGCCCACCATCGTTATTCTTTCGCCTCATTATTGTTATACCAACTGGGTGTTTTCCCTCTGGTTTTCCTACAAGAAGCTTCCATGCACCTCTTTCGGTCTAAACTATTGATGAAAATTTGTTTTTTCAAGGATTATTTTCCTGAATCTACTACAGGCGCTTCATCACATGGTCAGTAAAGTGTCACAGCCCTACCTCATGTAGTTCTTAAGGAAAGTGTATTAATTTAGTGATTTTCAGGAATTGTTTATAAATGAATTTAGACTTAATGGTTATAATATATATATATATATAAAAATGTTAAGGTGAAATGTAACCTTAATTAACACAAAAACTGTAATAATGTCAGGTCTTCTTCGTCTTCTTAAACTTCATTTGTAGTATTTTCATCCTGTTTATTTCCAAAATCATTCCTCGGAGGAAGACGTATTGGATGTGCATTCACTGTCTATCCATCTCTTGTTCTTCTCCCTTTTTGCAAGTCGGTTTTCTTCCATTCTTTCTATATGACTCTTCCAATATTTTCGTCTATCTATAATAAATTTGGTTATGTCTTGAATATGACATTTGTCCCTAATTTCTGTGTTGTGTATTTTATCAAATAATGTTTTCCCCTGAATAGTTCTTAAGATTTTCATTTCACATGTGTTTATTATTTGTTTAGTTTTTGTTGTATCAGCCCTAGTTTCTGCTCCATATACGATAACTGGTCGAACTATCGTTTTGTATATGCGGGTTTTGCTTTCTATTGACATGTGTTTGTTGCGCCAGATTAAATCTTTCATATATCCTGATATTTGTGCTTCTTTATCAGCTTGTTTCTTTACTTCTTTTATTAAATTGTTAGTGTTTGTTATTAATACACCTAAATAATTAAATTCTGACACTTGTTCTATAATTTTTCTTTCCACTTCTAATTTGCATCTTACTGGTTCTTTTGATATCGTTAAGCATTTTGTCTTATTCGTGTTAATTTCCATATTGCATTTTTTGGCATTTATATTAAATTGATGTAAAGATCTTTTGTAAATTATCTTCAGATTCTCAAAGGAGAACGACATCATCTGCGTAACATATTAAGTGAAATCTAGTACTTCCCATTTTATAACCCAAACGTGGTGATATGTTTTCAATAATTTTATCCATTATAATATTAAATAAGAATGGACCTAAGTATATAAACTTAAATAAGAATGATGAGACAACCCTTGAGGAAGCCAGACGCAGTCTTTGGCAAAACGTCGGGGACTACAAGCCTCATGACCATGGCCTACAGCCTGAAAATCTTCATCAAGATCATCATAGCAACTCCGGCCGTGAAAGTCTACATGAATACATTAAATAAGAATGTCAGGTAATTCCCCTTAAACAGAATGGAGGTCACAGGCACTGTGAGGAGGATCTTATGGGTGTGATAGAAGGGACAGATGTTCTTTGAGATTTGGGAAAAAAGGAGGTAGAATGAGAGGAGAGCTGAAAAAGATACCTCTGACAGAGCTAGTAGTTAAACTGCAGGGCATTTCAAAAGTACTGGTCTAAAATATAGGAAAGGGAAATAGGAAAATAAAAAAGTTACAGTAAACATGGGTCTGAAAATTAACCACTTATGAGAAGTTAAATTTTTGCTGTTTGGGGCTCACTAAACACTATAGTGCAGTTCTGGCTTCTTTAGCCACTTTTGAGCAGTCTATGGTGTAATGTGCGGTAAGAGGGGAGGACAAGTTGCAGGTACTGCCAGTAACAACACTCAGTTAAAAATATAATAGTTACTACACGTCGAGTTTCCTTATCTACTAGTTGTGTGTTAGTGAATATTTTTGTCTAGTAAGTTTAGATTGTTCATTATAGGATAGCAGTGTTTTATAACAATTTATTTCATTATTATTATGTCCCCGCTGTGGTTTTGAGATAGCATGCTGCCTTGTCACACAGTGGGCCTGGATTTGATCCCCGGTAGGGACAGTTTTTCTGGGTGAGGTTTTTATTTGGGGTTTTTCCTCACCTGTAAGACAAATGTCAGGAAAACTTTAAGGCCCAAACGGTCCCTGAAAACATATGGCCATTATCACCACCATCATCATCATCATCATCATCGTTCACCGGTCTGGGAAGCTACCTCACCTACAATTCCCTAGTAAAGCTGCAAGCATAGCATGAAAATGCTTGCAGTGAAGGACCTGCCCTTAGGCAGAATTACTATGGATGGATTATTATAATAAGAAAGTGTTTTCTGCAATGGCTACTAGTTCCCTCCCACCATGCACCAAGACAGCTACAGTTATCAGAACTGGACCATATGTACTGCATATCCCAAGTGGGGCAGCAGTTTCTTAACCAAGCTAATTTTTTTTCTCTCCATGGTGCAACAGGTCAAGAAGACCCTTGGCCTAAGAGCCAGCTGCTGGCCTCAAACCACATGTGTTAACACAGATATAGATGATCATCCAGCCAGTATAGGGAGACATGGTCCTGGAGCTATTACTTATTGTACTTGCTCAAATTCCTCATGATGCTGGGTGGGCACCAATTCAATACTTGTTGAAATTCCTTCCTCCATAGAGGACTCAAACCGTAGCTTAGCACTAAAACTAAGTTATGCCTATTTTCCATAGATGTCAGCAAGTGGCAAGTGGTTAGGCAATTGTCTCAAAGAGTCACCTAGTAGGCAACTAATGGGTACTACTTGGATGGGAAGGCCAATTAAATTTTGCTCAAAGGCTCTAATTTAGGCTTGAGGTTCTTCTATAAGTTCAAAATTCTTCAGATTCGGAATCCACAGCTTAAAGTATCATCTGGATTTTATTCATTAACTCTGGCAAGTTTGAATTCACAACCATCGAGACCAGAGGCAAGGCACTTAACCCTTAGATTACCAAAATTAATAATACTAAGTACTAATTTTCAAGAGAATCAGTGAGAAGAGAGGAAGGGCAATTACTCCACATGCATAAACAATTCCAGCCTTGATCGCAAATCTTCATAGTTGAGATACCAACATAACTACCAGCGGTAGATCCATTAACATTTAAATAACAGAATGATGTTTATTGTAACTTTTGTGGTTGGTTTGCACTTGAATGCTGTGCTTGTTTCATGATTGATAAATTATATAAAACTGTCACTGACTTTTTTTAATTAGTACTTGTATACAGCCTCAATAGAAAAAAAAAAAGACATCGTATAATCAGCTTCCAGCCTTTTGGTCTTGCAGTTAGTGGTCTTGGTTACTGAGAAAGAGGGCCCAGATTGAATATTTGGCTTTTCCTCTAGTGGGAATTGTATACATTCTACCAGAGTCTCGGGTGTGTGTCAATGTTTTTCATGTGTGTGTCCACACATAACAAAAAATTTAAAAAAAAAACAGGTTGCAAAAAATGCAAACCTCTACAAGAACAGTCTACTAGACCATCAAACAGCAACCTCAATGGGCAATGGAAGTCCCTACCACTAACCAATTTGAAGGCAGATACAACTTATGAAGGAATGAACTGCGCAGAGAACAGATCACGGTGAACTGTATAAATAGGGCAGGCAGTGGACAAAATTGCCAGTCTCAAGACAACCCTTAAGGATGCCAGATGCAGTCTCTGGCGAAACATAAGGGAACTTCAAGCCTCAAGATCACGGCCTACAGCCTGCAAATCTTCTTCAAGATCATCATAATAACTCCGGCAGTGAAATCCTATGTCAATACAAGTTTCAAAAAAGTTAATTTCCAGACCCCTGTTCACTGGAACTTTGTTGCTTCTCATCCCTACATTTTGGAACATCACCTTAAATGTGAGGTGAACATCCAAGGAGGAGGTGGAGGAGATTATGCACATTCACTCTCTATCAATGTTTTTAACATAAAAATAAAAATTCGCAGGTGAGACCACCAATAAAACTAATGGACAGTTAATGACAAATGAGGGAAATTTTGAAGAAGCGACTGAATTCAAATACCTAGGAACAATAATTACAAATAGGAATGAGATGCACAAAGAAATTAAACATAGACTCAATTCTGGAAATGCATGATGATATGCATCACAGGGACTCTTGTCGTCCCAACTTCTCTTCAAAGATATTAAACTGAAAATATATAAAATTGTTTGTCTCCCAGTTATATTATATGGATGTGAAACATGGACTCTTACTTTAAAGGAGGAGAAAAGATTACAAGTATTTGAGAATAAAGTTCTTAGGCAAATTTCTGGACCAAAGACAGATGAACAGACAGGCAAATGGAGAAGAATACATAACAGTGAGCTACATGATCTTTTATAGGAAACCAGATATAATGAGAACAATTAAGTCTCATAGACTGTGATGGACATGGCATATGGCAAGAATGGAGAATGAAAGAGGCGCATGGAAGCTTCTTAAAAGAAAACCATAAGGAAAAAGACCAGATGGTAGACCAGAAATGAGGTGTGAGAATAGCATTAACCATGATTTGAGGGAAGTAGATTTGCAGGGGATAATTGGAAAACAGATTCAGGATAGGGATGTATGAATTGCTTATGTCCATGTGGCCATGAACCCTATAGGTTCGAGAATGCCACTGAGTTAGTTACAGACCAGATTTGGACACAAGATCTTCAGCTTTATACCTTCTTTACCTGTTTTCTTGCCTCATTATATATTTTGCCAGTTTTATATACTGTATGCCCAAATAGGACCTGGATTTGTATGTAAATTCATGTTTCATTCATAATAAATATATATCCCAAATGAGGTCTGACAAGTGTTTATTCAAACTTCCATTTCACATAAAAACATGTTAAAAAATTATGTAAATAAATATGTTCTGTAACATGTCTTATTCTGTATGATGTGTAAGGGTGCTCCCTTATAGGAGTTGCTTATCCAAGCTAATCAAATTATGCCTATTTCCCTACAGATGTTGGTGAATGACAAGTGGTTAGCATTTTCTTAACTTAAGAAAGGCTGAAAATTTGTTAGTGACTGTGACAGTTAGAATGACAGTCAGTTGAGTTTTTGAAGAAGAAGAAGAAGAAGAAGAGACAGCTGCTGGTCCATCTACAGGCTGGTTGGAAATGCTAGTTTCTGGACTCACCTAAGGGTTTGTCTTTGGAAGGTGACGTGTTTTTCCTTTTAGGTTGTGCATCTTTTTGAATGACAGTATCATCATCATTAGAGACCGAATATTAGGGAAAATGCCTACAGTTATTTATTATAGATATTGTAAAAGTGACTTCATATAAGTTCATACCAACGACCCTAGAATTGTTTTCCATGTTGTTCATTTTGCCTATAAATGCCTATTGCATTCCCGTTAAGCGAAATAGCCCTAGGCTATGTTCCATTGTATTATGCTCTGACTCTAAGGCCAATCTTTATGCAAAGAGCGGCTCTTTCCCCCTCTCTATGATGTAAAGAGTATTCATAAAACCGGTTTTATGAATACTCTCTATGTCATTGAAAGAGAGAAAGAGTCACTCTTTGGGTAAATATGGTTTCATGAATTCCGCCCTAAGTGACTGGCATTATTATTTTTGATGTTGGCAACACTGAATTCAGTCTGAAGTCCTTATTCACATACAGATGTTTCAAAGACAAAGTGGTTCGACAAGTGTATGTGGCTTATTCTTTTAGCTTTAGAACAGCTTTTTTACGGTGCCTAAAAAGTGGACAACAGTAAAAGACAAGCTGACCAATTTCGTGAAAGAATTTGCTGCGGAAATATTCTCAAGTGATGGTTTAATATTGTTCTGCAAAGTGCCACATTTTGCAGCACGTATACTCTGCAAAACATAAATCTGCTGTTTGTAAAAAGGCAAAACAAATTCCAAAAGCATTTCTGATATCTTCGTATGCTGTTAATAACGTATATTTATATTCTTAATGTAAGACTGTAAAATTTGCGTTGTAGTCCATTTTTGTATTTTTTAGTGCCTATATTAATGGTTTTTAGTGCCTTTTGCCTGCCTATTTTGATTTTTTTAAGTGCTTAACATCCGGACTCTAGTCATCATCATTACCCAAAAGATCTAAATGAGTAATTTTTCAGTATGTTGAGAGAGGAAGCAGCTTTTCTGTAGTTCTACAGCCATAGCTTTAACCTCTCGAAACGAGCTGTGAAATAAAGTTGATGAATTTGATTCTTGTTGAATCAAAGTATTTTACATTTCCATACAGTCAGTAGTTAAGTCTTGGGCTGCATCAGTCCTCTTGTATGCCAAACAATGTCAACTACAGACCCACTGTGCGAAGAGACACTGGACGACCTAAGAAGCGATGGAGGGACCAATTTTTATCCTGAAGCGGAACAGGCCAATGGCCTAATCCCAGATTGTCACTAGTGGTTAAGAAATCAATATTAATTCGCTTAATGAAATCTTACACAAGAAAACAAACATGGCAGCCACTAGACAGAATTTTAAATTTTGGCTTTCAAGTAAACCTCCACTTCTAATGAATAGATTTTGCTAGTTTTTGAAGAAAGCCTTCCTTGTTCTCATTCTATGGCATGTACCAAGTTTTGTTGTAAAAAAATTGAGGCTGCTAGAGTAATTTTTTTAAATTTTTGCTTCAAGTTAATACCCACTCCAAATGTGATTTTGAAGGTTTACAAACTCGATTTTGCTTCTCTAAATTTACTGATATATGCAAAGTTTGGTTAAAAAAACAAATATTGCAGCGACAAGAATACTAATAGGTATATATAAATATATTTTTGTTGCTTTTTTTATATCTATTAAGTAGAATCAATGAAGATTAAAAAATAAAAATTCAATAATATATTTACAAGAGCAACTTCAGTAGGTTCATTTTTTTGGAATTTGCTAAAAATATTCTGCAGAGTTTTTTTAATTCTTCCATGCAGCTCCATTAATAAGAGGAAATAGAGAATCCATCCATAGTAATTCTGCCCGAATTTGTACATTATATTTTATTGTGAACTTGTCGCTAAACAATTAGTGAAAATGTAAATAATGAACTTTTAATAATTTCTTGTAACTTATTTCTCATGACTAAATGCGAATAAGTTACAAGAAATTATTAAAAGTTCATTATTTACATTTTCACTAATTGTCTAGTGACAAGTTCACAATAAAATATAATGTACAAATTGTATACTATAAACAATTAAACTAAATTAAATTTAATAAAACTTTGCTATTTTAATACTAACTGAGGTCATCAAACTTTACATATTACTAGACTGTCAAGCTCTAAGACGAGGCACTTCCAAGCCACCGGGAATGGAAAATGTACAATAGAAGTGCACTAGTGAGATGTTTCCAGTCCTCTCATTCCAGTAGTTCTACCATGAACGTTCAAATTGAAATGGAACAGCATCATGAGGCTGTAATATGTGACTGTTCTACTGAAAACTTTTACAAGTTTTACCCATTTAATTCACTTTCATTCCAAGACAAAATATAATTAATAGAAAATGGCAGATCTACACAGCCTCTTGCTCAATTAAATTCTCAATCTAAAGTCTGTCAAGTTTTCACAACGACATTTCAATCCAAATTCATGTCAAACTTTCCCTTGGTTACATGATTGCAAAAATCTCAAACAAATTTTTCTGCTGACATGTCTTTTGTTTTTGCCTGAAAATAATGTTTGGAACAAGATAGGTTTTGAGGATTAAAATATTTTTCATAAAGCACAAAAAGACACAAACTCTCATTTCATCACAAGATAAGCCTTAAACAGTTTGGCTAAACTAGAATTGAATTATGCCAACATTCTTTTTTACATAACTTTGTAATTTTTTTTTTTGTTATGAAGATTCCCTTGTCCCCAAACTCACGCCTCACCACTGTTCTTTCCATTCATTTGGAAGAGCCTCCTTTTTCCCCAAATTATACTGAGCAACTGACATATTGCGTCCAACAATTTTTTTCCCCCTCATTTTATCAATTCTACTGGGATCCCATCTGAACCTGATCTTCAATTTTTCTATTGCCATTTCAACCTCTAATCACTTGTTTCTGTGATTAATATTTCTGCTGTCTATAAATCATCCTCTTCAATATCCTGTTCTGCAGGTACATTTAATAGCTGATTGATTTTTTTTTTTTTCCCCAGATTTTTAATGTACTCCTGGAATTTGTATTCACATCCCCATCTTGATTCCTAGTTATAATTGTTCTAGCCTGAAATAACTTCATTTCCATCCTAATTGCCTATATAATACTCTGATGTTCCTATTTTTTTTTTGCATTCATTTCAAGATCATTAACTTTCTCTCCCAAATATTCCCTTTTTCTCTCTTTAAAAACCTAGTGGTTTCCTGTCTGATGTTATTGTCATTACTTAATAAAATTTTGAAAATGTTTCTTGGTGGACTTTCTTAAGTAGAGTTGACTCTATATGTCCTATTAATTTCTAATATTTAGTGATTTGATGTTTATATCTCTTAAAGTTACAGAAGAAACATTGAAATCAAGATAAAAGTATGTCCACTATGCAACATGACTAGCGAGTCCAAGTTTGATACTTGGCAATGTTGGAGAATTACAAAATTTTCAAAGTTAAAATTGGGAAACACATTATGAGGTTCTTAATTAATAAATTAATGAGTCATTTTAACATCTTACCTCATATTTCATGTTTTTCAAACACGGTAACTATAGTTTTCAAATGATCTTGTCATTCATTTTCAACCGCCATTATGACTACCGGATATTCGTTGGAATCTCCCTCTATAACGTTGCCATCTGGTGTTGATTTGACGAACTTCGAGATATTGTTGCCATCTGGTGTTGAGGTCATCTCGAAGTTCATCGAATCAACACCAGATGGCAACGATATCTCGAAGTTCGTCAAATCAACACCCAGATGGCAACGTTATAGAGGGAGATTCCAACGAATATCCGGTAGTCATAATGGCGGTTGAAAATGAATGACAAGATCATTTGAAAACTATAGTTACCGTGTTTGAAAAACATGAAATATGAGGTAAGATGTTAAAATGACTCATTAATTTATTACAAAATTTTCAATCTATAGACTAGAAGGGGCGGTGCACAATTTTCAATGATAGATTGTGCACCAGATACCTCAATTAAATTCCAAACCTCATCACATTACATTTGTTGAGAAGGCACATGGTATTGTTGACAGCAATTCGTCCATTGGATGGAGACATTATTCCTGGAAGTCCTCTTGGCATCTTTGACAGAAGTATGCTACAAAATGGCATCATTTTCTTCATCTTCATCCCTCATACAACACACTTAGACTACACAAAGACTTAAACATAAACTCGTCCTATATTCCTCTCTGTACACATTGCAAGTTATCACAAACACAATATGGTCTGCTGAAATGGTACATAAAATAGAAAATAGACCATATTAAAGCCACCAATCTTCCTAGTGCATAACCCAAAACATAAAAAGTACACAATTATTCTCAATTTTTACTGTACTTAAAATAGCAAAGAATTTTCAATCAAAAAATGGAGGAAATTTTGGAGCAGAGAATGTAGACACACTAAAGATAAAATCTGCAAATCAAAACTTACACAATTGTTCAAAATTTGTATAGCATTAAACAAAAGCAAATATCCTTCAATCAATATTACAGAGTCACACATAATAAGTTAATTTACCAGAATATGGGACTAATACCCAGGAGATCCAGATTGAGAAAACCAGAGTAATGGCCGCATTATCACTCAGCTCTGTGAGGCCAAACACCCTTCTAGGGCCATTGTGCAAGAATTCTTAATTTGAAGTGTAGTACATGATGAAAATGAGGAGGAAGGAGGAGTAGAGCAACAAGAGGAAAAGAGGGAGAAGAAGAAGAAGAAGATAGATGAAAAGGAAAAAAAAGAGGAAGGGAAGAAGGGAATTAATATATGAGGAAGATGATGATGAAGAATACAAAACAGAAGGAAGTAAGAAAATGAAAAAGAATAAGATAAGTAAGGAGAAAAAGTATGGAACTGGTACCCACTCACCATGAGGAATTTGGGTAGCTACAATAATTAGCAACACCTAGCTGAGAAAACTAGCTTAAACCTTCATGGGCAAAACCCCATATATGGACGGCCCGTTCATTCCTCACAGGCGGAAACCTATATATATGGGTAGGAAAAATACATCCTACTTTGCCAGCAATTCTGGTCCACATAGTTCCATATATTTTTCAAGAGATGGCACGAGAATGTTCTTTCTAGCATTTGTGAGTGGGGAATTCCCTTCTTAATTAAGTTAGGAACATTTACTTGTGAAGTAATCAGTGGAGTTCTTTGGTAGTGCGTCATTACATATTATGGTGGCTCATTCGTAATATATTTATCCTTTTTTTTTTTTTTAAATGGCAAAAAGAAAGCTGAATACAAGTGAGGAAATCGAACAAGCAATGAATGAAAGTGGCAGTGAAGTTTCAGTATTGTCATTTAGTGACAGTGAAGGGGATACTTATGAAATATCGTCAAGTAGTAAAAGTGAATGCGAGAGTGACATAAATGACACCACCAACAATAGTGCATCTAGCTGGGCAGAGGTAATTTAAATCCCGGTCAAACTTTTAATACACCAATATATAAAATTCAGCAGGGGCCGCCAGTATTGCCATCTCATTTTGATCAGGATACCAATCCAGTGGAATATTTTCACTTTTTTTTTACAATGAAATTGCTTACATAATAGTTCAGGAAACCTGCATTCAAGGGGAAATAAACAAACAAAAATCAACACCCTTGACTAAAAGAGCTAGAATTGCATCATGGTCTCCCTGGAAAGTTTCTGATAAAGAGTTTTCGGGATGGTGATCAACATGGGGCTTCACTTCACCCCTGATATCAAGGACTACTTTTTCCAGAAGCTGGGTAGACAAATTTCCCTTTTTTTTTTTTTTTTGGCAATGTTTTTCCAAGAGACCAATTTCTTCTCTTGTTTTGGAATCTACATTTTACTGAATGTAAAATAAAGTTAGTTAAAGAGGAATTGAAACAGGGTGTGATGGAAAAAATAAGGCACAAGTGTTCTCTCTTCTACTCACCAAGACCTGCCATTTTTGTTGATGAAAGCACCAAAAAATAAGTAAAAAGTAAAAAATCTTATTCTTCTGAAAGTACAAACCAAAAATATCACCTTCAAGGGGGGAGAGAAATTCAAAGTCTACAACCCAAATAAACCAGCAAAATTTGGAATGAAAGTGTTTTCCCTCTTAGACAGTTCCAACAGATACCTGTATAATTTCCAGCCCTAAATGGGAAAACTCAATCAGATTCTGATCTCAAGTTGTCAAGGACTTAACCTCATCCCTCCTAACAGGTCCCACTGACCCACCTCAAGGTTTCCATATTTATATTGACAGGTACTATACTTCACCCGATTAGCAGAAGAATTATGGAAGATGAATATGGTCACAATAGGTACACCCTTAGACAAAAAAAAATGAGTCATCCACAGTTTCTATCAATCGATCAGGGAAGTTCGTGAGAGCTCGCAGAAGCCATATTCACATCAACATGTTTTCAGTAATTGTACTGGGTTGTTTGCTAGTTAAAGCAGTGCACACTCCAGTAACATGAGAGAGTTTGGCTTAGTGTGTTTCCGTGGTCGAGAGGTTTAACAGACATCATCTGCATTTGTAACCTCACGGGTTCGATTTCCATTTTACTTTTTTTTTAACTGAATGTTAGAATAGCATTTCGCCTGTAATATAGTTTCAAATTTAATTTTATATTTGAGTTTTATGGCTTTAATGCACACACAAAAACATAAATTAAAACCTTCTTCTAGTAAGTAAATGAGGAAAGAAAATAATACATTCTAAAATGAAAACTTTAACAAAAACAAATCAATATCAGGTGTATGAACCCTCAGCATCTATTACCGCCCTCAATCTGCGGGGCATTGATGCAATCAAATTTCTCGCTAGAGCATCCCGGATGTCTTGAATTCGTGCCCATAAGCCATCTTTCATCTTTTTTTTTGCATCTGCAGGCCAATTAGAGTTAATCTCTATTTTCATCTTAGCCCACACATTTTTGATTGGATTCAAATCTGGTGAACAGTAAAATTTAATTTGCCTTCTCCGTTTACAATCAAATCAAATTTTGCTAAACACATTTCAGAAAGTGGCCACAGTTTCAACAATATCGATAATACAATGTCAATTATACACCGTCTGTCAGCCATCAGATGGCGCGGAGGTCAGTCTGCAGGAGAGGAGACCATTGGATGTCAGTTGTGAACATGAACAGCATTGAAAATGTCACAAATACAGTGACGAAATCTAGATCAGCGAGGGAGTTAAGAAGTATGAGGTGAGTCAAGAAACATCTCACCAAAATTAAAACTTTACATGTTATTGTTAAATGAACATTTATTTCACTCAATATATTACACAAAGTCCACTGCTGTGGTTTCGAGGTAGGGTGCTGCGTTGTCATGCAGTGGACCTGGGTTCAATCCCGAGTCAGGACAGGCTCCTGGGTGAGGTTTTTTTTCAGGGTTTTTTCCTCACCTGTAAGACAAATGTCAGGAAGCTTAGGGCCCAACAGTCCCTGAAAATCATCCAGCCATAATCACCATCCTTATCATTATCATCATCATCCTTCACTGATGTGGAAAGCAATGGGAAGCTACCACACCTATAATTCCCTAGTAAAGCTGCAAAGCCTAGCATGAAAATGCTATGATTGCAGTGAAAGCCCTGCCCTCAGGCAGAATTACTATGGATGGATATTACATAACTGCTGGAAAGACAAAGTGAGCTATTTGCTCCATGGTAATTCCCCTCTTGACAGAGAATATTCAGTTCAAGGTCACATAATCCCCATTTCCCAACACATCTGGAATGCAGCATAATATTTTTACCTTTCCCTAATCTTTAACATTTAAAGGGTACAAAGAACGAACCACGTAAGTCACTTTTTTGTGAAGATGGAGTTTGATGTGCCATTAGATTCTCCGTGGAAAGGACTATATTTTATGAGTGTGAAACAGTAAAGGAAATAGTTTAGTCAAGGATTTATTTACTTTCAAACTTTTGACATACACTTACGTTGTGCAATTAAAAGTCTCATTTATAGGTTTCAACAAACAAGTTACTTTTTTTTTTCCTGTACCCTTCATTTGTTGTCTGTCTTATCTTAATCAAATATTGGAAATCTTAACTTCTCTCTCTTAAACAGTTATAGTGCGTCATTCTCAATACCTATCAAATGCTTCAACCGAAATTTCTCATTGGTCCCAAAAGTAGAATTTCTGTTTCAAAAGATTATGTCATAAATGAGAACCCTATCAAATGTACTCCTCCAAGTCAGCAACCCATTGGGCATAGCAATTTAAGATTTAAAATAAAATTCTTTACACCTCACCTGACATATCCATTACTGCAAGTGACACAGCTGTCAGGTAGGCCAGTCGTGGCCATCTACAGAACTTGTATATGATCTGTGTACTGCCACCTGTGTGCATGCTTTAATTGGGCAACAAATAGCTTTTATTTAACAGTGCTCTGTAACAGCTAAGGCTATTAGTAGAGTGATTCATAAAAGGGCTGACAAATATTGCTCACAACCTTCTTCTTCAGACTTAAGGATCTTTCTACATGAAAAATGTACAACATGGGATCCACATCTTTAAATCCCTTCTGAAGGAACTTGTTCTCCAGAGTTTTTATACCCTGAAAAATTAATTGGCTTGGCTGAGTTTGAACCTGGGAACCTCAGAACCAGGGGTAAGCCACTAGTCCATCAGGACAAACTTGTGGCAATACACATAAAATGGACAAATTTAGAAACTCCAACACAAATCAGCTCTGAAGACTTGATGACATAAACTTCAGATATTAGAAAAAACACTAATCAAGACATGGACTGCAGAACTTCAGATTTTTTTTTTAATTTAACATTTTTGGACTAAGCCATATTTTAATAGGAGGGATTTGTGCAGTCTGCATGCTGCAAGTTAAACGAGAATTTGGTGTAGAGTATTTTTCATATAAATCACAACAGAGCCAAAAATTTAATTCTGTTGTAGTGGCACACACTGTCATAATGTAACTCTCAGCTTGTGCCTTTGATAATCTATAGTGAACCATGGACACTGCATGCAGAGAATACTGTACAATGGTGCACAGATATCATTTCTTCCATTTCACAATTCTCAAAAAAATCTCATGGTTTCACATTCACACACCTTAAATTATTTCTCTACGGACATGCCATAGATAGTTGGTTAAGGCATTATGCTATAAGCTGGAAGGCTGGATTTTGAGTCCCAGTGGTGTCAGGATTTTAAAATGACCTGAACCTTCTGGCAGCACCATGACTCAGCCTCTAATAGAAATGAGTACCAGACTTTTTTCTGGGGATAAAGGTAGTTGTCATGCAGGGCTGACAACCCAGCTGACATCTAGTGTAGAACGTCTATCAAAGTGGGAGCCTTAACCTCCTAAAACCTCAATGGCCTCCTGAGGCCTGCTGTGGGATAACTTTAAATTAGTTTGCCTGCATTAAAATATGAATAAAGGACATGATTCAATGTTTTTATTATTAATTTCATACATCTCAATGATGAATAAATCATATTTAGGAAGATTTGCATTTAGATCGGTACTTGCTCAGGTAGCTCAAATGGTAGAGCACTTGGACTAGAAAACCAAGGGTCCCGGGTTCAAGTCCCGGTCTGAGCGTATAATTTTTCTCTTTAAATGTGATAAAGGACATGATTCCTCATTTAATAACAGTAGTAGTGCTGAAGTCATTAATATCAAAATTTAAAATTAGGAGTGAAAACATCCAAGGCTTCTTCTTCAGGAGTGGTTTTACTTCCCTACATACTCTATACTTTTATGTCCTTTGTAGTACTGTATTCAGGTATATATGTGGTGCAAGTGCCCTTCACCTCTGTTCCAAGTTCGCATCTTGGTCGTGTGTGGTTCACGGTGGACAAATTTGAGCCAGAGCAGGTTTTTCTGGAGTTTTACAATGAACAGAAGGAAGAAGGTGAAACCTGGTGCTGGCATGTAGTCTACTCCTGTCGTAAAGCACTAAGGGGACCACACTGTGGAGGGTTTGGAATTTATTCCAGGCATCAAGTACATAGTTTAGAAACTAAAATTATACACCATCATCTCTCCTAGCACCAAATTAAAAAAATTTACAATTAAATTAGATTTCCAATCCCAATGCTACTGCCTAAGCTGGAGCGATGGCTGATGCAGCTGTTTTCTTATGTTCTCAAGATTAGTTCATGCACTTAGGGAAATCACATATCACTTGAATACAACACTACAAGGGTAAATGACTGTTATGGAATGTATATTGACATTAACTTGTCCTGTGTAGTAGATTACCATAAATATCAGATGTGAAGAGGGATAAAAAGTTACATCTCTCATCCCATTTACCCGACAATAATTTCTTTGTGTTAATCATTTTACAAATATATATATTTAATTAAGTTATGTAGGTAGGAAATAACACTATGAGGTTTATTTTAATTTAGTTGAGTTGTTTCTTGACTCACCTCATACTTCTTAACTCCCTCGCGATCCGGATTTCGTCACTGTATTTGTGACATTCTCAATGCTGTTCATGTTCACAACTGACATTGTGAGACCATTAGACGTCAGTTGTGAACGTGAACAGAACTGAGAATGTCACAAATACAGTGACAAAATCCGGATTGCGAGGGAGTTACGAAGTATGAGGTGAGTCAAGGAACAACTCAACTAAATTAATATATATTTAACTCCAAGTGCAACAATCCTAGAAGGCACTTGGCCTATCATCCAGCTGCTGGCCTCACATCCACATGTGTTAATCACAGTTGTAGATGATCACTGAGCCAGTATAGGGATGACATGTGGTCAGTATGTCAGATCCCCAGCCATTACATCTGGTCTTCTCAACCTGAAGTCACTACTTATTGTAGATATCCAAATCCCTCACGGCACCGGTCCCATACTGGCCAGATTTTATATATATATATATATATATTGACATCTTAAACCATTCACATTATTTCAATTTTAAATAACCAAAGTTCAGCTATTGCATACATATAATGAGGTACAGCTTTCTCATCTTCTGTACTAAATAAGAAAATTAAATTTTAGTGAATCTGCTAGAGGAGCTTCATCAGATAGTGAGCAGTTTTGTAACAAAAGTGTTCCAGTAGGTTCATTAATTATTTCAAAATTAATTTAGATTGAATGGTTTAAGATATCTATAAAATACATATATATTTTTTTAAACCTTAATTAACACAAAAAATGTTAACATCAGAATTACACATGTATTTTTTTTTATTATGTGCTGCATTAAAAAAAAATCCTCTTAAGAGGCAGTTGCCAATTTTTATTGCGGTTTCCAGTGATAAAACTTTTAGTGCCAGAGTAAATGTCACCTGTACAGAACAGATTCTGATACAGTGTTGTATTTAAATTTGGGGTTATTATGGGAAAGAGTTGTAAGTCCAAAATTTTACTTTGCAAACCTGCTGGATCCTCCAGTGGAGACATTAAAATGTAGAAAACTGTTAACAATTGATTTAGAGGAAAAATAGATTAACAAATTGTTGGACATCTCAAAAGAATGGAAAAGTAAAGACTGTCACTATAATTGCTTAATTTAAATACCCGAGGAAAACAACCATGAGGAAGACTACAGGAAAGGTAGATTGACTAAGTGAAAACAAATTTACAAGATAAGGAATGTGATTGAGAAGAATTAAGTAGAAAAATGCATGGGAAGAAAGATGGCTGGAGCCATATTTGGAATTGACCTCCCAAGGGTGGACATGATAAGAAGATGATATGGATCAAGTCAAGAAGAATCCAGACTTGTTTTTGAAATATGGTATGTGTAATTTGCCTATTAATTTCTTGTTGGAAACTAAAGGACAAGAATTCCAATTTTCTTTGTGGAAAATAGGATGCGCAATTTTCCCATTAATTTCTCGTTGAAAACTAATGGTCTAACAACATACACCCTTTCCACAAACAAGATTTGACTTTGACTTACCTTGAACCGCATATATATTTCCATCCATAGTAATTCTGCCTGAGGGCAAATCTTTCACTGCAATCATAGAATTCTCATGCTACGCTTTGCACTTTACTAGGGAAATATAGGTGTGGTAGCTTCCTGTTGCTTTCCACGCCAGTGAAGGATGATGATAATGATATGGATGATGATGATGGCCGGGTGATTTTTGGTGATCGTTGGGCCCTAAACTTCCCGACATTTGTCTTACAGGTGAGGAAAAACCCCAAAAAACCTCACCCAGGAGCCTATTCCAACCGGAAATTGAACCTGGGTCCGATGCGTTAAAGGCAGCACGCTACCTCAAAACCACAGCGGTGGACTATTTATATATATATAAAACAATTTTTGGACTTATACCCCTTTCCCTGACAACAGCAAATCATTCTATATTTCTAATCATAGGAGTGTCTTAAGGTCCAAAAAATAATGTTCTTTTCTATTCAAGAACTTTCATTAAAATCTATAAGTAGGCCAGATAGCTGGATGAGCTGAGCACTGGAAGGGTGGAGATTATTCTGCTGGACAGGCCCTGAGGCCTACTCAGCCTCATATAAAAGTTAGTACTCAGGATTTACCTTGCCAGAGCATAGGGCTAGCCACCCTTATCTCCTCCTCGTGCTGTTGGCCTGTGAACAGAATAATGATGTGAGCCATAAGGACATGGTAGCTGCTTCCCTTCAGTCTTTAAACTCAGTTCATTAGTATCACAGGATGTCAAAGAGCTAGAATTGATTAAGTTATGTAGGTAGGAAATAACACTATGAGGTTTCTTTAATTTATGTTGAGTTGTTTTTGACTCACCTCATGAGGCGAGTCAAAAACAACTCAACATAAAGCCAGAATTGAGCCTCTTATTGACATAATGGGATCCACTGAAGGAAGTCATGCTCAGGATTTTTATGTCGTTACAAATCCACTAACCTTGGCCGGGTTTGAATCTGTAACCCATGGAACCAGATGTGAGCATGGTAACCGAGATCTATTGAACCACTGTTAACTTACTAAGATCATATTATAACTAAATAAAGACAACTGCACTCACCTTGAAGCAAATTTTTAACTTACAAAGACTTTAGTAAATTTTTACTTCTTTTAGCAAACATCTGTCCCCTTTATATTCTTCCTCATTTGTAAAATATTTTCTAACATTAATAAAACTAACTATATGGTCTATAAAATTTTGTTTGTTTCTTTGACATGAACAGCATTTAGAATGTCATAAATACAGTGATGAAATCTAGATATGCAAGGGAGTTAAGAAGTATGAGGTGAGTCAAGAAACAACTAAAAAAAATTAAAATAAACCTCATAGTGTTATTTCCTACCTACATAACTTAATAGTTTATAAAACCCAATTCAATACAGTGAAAGATTACAACTAAAAATGATCATGAGTCACATTTTTTAGTATTTAACTTTTAAACTAGTAATGCATCATCTAACCTTACAAGAATAGCATTATAAGCAGATTGATTAAAACACAACTTACGTTAAGACATTTTGTCTGTACATTGATACCTCTTATGGTTGTTCTTGTCAAACATATGTTTCAATGCTTCTGAGCCCCACCATCAGTGATTACAGACAACGGGGCTCTGAAGCCTTGAAACAGATGTTTGACAAAAACAACTTTAAGAGGTAAGAATGTACAGACAAAATGTCTTAATTATTAAACAAACTTCTTAATGTTACTTCATATTGTATTTTAAAACAACTTATGTTATTACATATAATGCGAACATAACTAATTTGTATGCACAAAGAGAAATTATGAAATAAAATTGTTTTCTTGATAAATGGATTATAATCATTTTTAGCCTAGACCCTTCAGATCCCTAAGATACAACTGACTCTCAAGCCCTAATAGTTATTCCCCAATAAATTTATTTACAGCATTTCTACTGTCAACCATTCAAACTACATGGCCGCATAACTCAATCCCTTGGACTTAATAAAAAAGAAAACCATGGCACAACTGGACAAACACATCCATAGCCTATAAGCCAGCTGCTGACCTCACTTCCACATGTGGACAACCATCCTGCAAATATAGTGGTGATATAGAGTCCCTGCCACTATAGCTCGTTTTCTCAGTCTGGAACCATTATTTAACTTAGTTACCCAAATTCCTTATGATGCTTCTAGACTCAATAACTCTTCATTATTATGGAAATTATGGAGTTCTTCTGGATCCCCCATTCTGGAGCCGCTATTTTTCTTAGCTACCCAAAATATTCTTAATGCAACAAGATTTAATAAACCTGATAACAATATAAATTATTGAGTAGCTTATTGTGAAGCTTCATCCCTTATGGACTAAATATTTGCCTTAAGATACTGTTTCTAAATTATTTTAGCTTGTTTACATCTGTTAATGTAAGTGATCATGAACACATTGTGTCTGACAGAATAATAAATGCGAGTGTCTTCTCTTCTATAGTTTTTGTAACAATGAAATATGAAACAGTACAGCAGAAAGTGGTTCCAATAATTATACTGTAATTTGAAACAAAGGGCACCAAATGAAATCAAATATTTCAATCGGCTGACAAACAGACCTCGACTAAACATATGCATAATCAGTGCACCTACCATTTAATAGCAAGTTGACTCCTTGAAAAACCGTCTCTATAAGTGGTTTACCATGCTTTTGTTTTTTTTAAATGGTTTCACCATCTCAGCATAAGAACAGTTAAATCTTGTAGACTGCAATGGGCAGGACATGTGGTACAAATGGGAAATGAAAGACGGGCATGGAAACTCCTTGTAAGGAAACCAGAAGGAAAGTTACCAATAGATAGACCAAAAATGAGGTGGGAGAATAATATTAACCATGACTTGAGGGAAGTAAATTATACAGGGGATGATTGAAAAACATTGACTCATGATAGGGATGTATGGACAGCTTATGTCTGCACAGCCATGAACCTATAGGCTCAATAGTGCCAGTGAGTTAGTTCCCATCTCAGCAATTTATAAAATCTGAGTAATAACCATTTGAAAGATATTTGTAATTTATTTTTGCTTCTAATGCAGTGTTTATCATTAAAAACATTTTTTAATATTTAGTATTTATTTAATATTCAACAGTTAGAAATGAAACGACAATGTTGTATAGATGCGATAAAACTATAGTCTGCAGAATGTATATATAAAAATAAAGTGAGGTGAGTCAAAATAACTCATAATAATTTTTAATATTCCTTTGTACACAGTATTGACACCTGAATGAGAAAGTGCTCATACTCAGTTGCAATTAGGTCATAGAAATAATTCATAATATATACATTAAAAAGATTTAGTTAAATGGAGAGAGAAAAAAATATATATAAATTTAGAAGCCAATTTTAAATTAAAATTTACAAAAATAACAATACAAGGGAGAATAAAATCAACAAAACAATAGAGTCCATTAATATTTATAGGAAGTGAAATTAGTTAAAACAATACAGAATAGATTACTACTAAACATAAGGACATTAGGAAATAATATAAAACAAAACAAATTTAGGAGAAAACTTAAAAATATAAAATGTACTCTGACACACAAAGAATTAATGCAAAAGAGAATGATTTAAACAAAATGTTATGTAATAGATTAATCCAAGCTGAAGAAAATAATTAAATACATTAGGAAATAATATAAACCAAAATAGGTTACTACTTATCTATTATTTTAAAATATTTAAATAACTAATTTAATTTAATATTTAATTTTAGGAAGTTACATTTTGAGGTTATTTTAATTATATTATTTTTGGTCTGGACATCAACATTAATATTGAGGTAAGATGTCCAGACCAAAAATAATATAACTAATTTAATTGCTTTCTTAAATCTATCTGGGTTTAGTTTGCTTGTTTATTTTTTATGTTCGTTGTGAACAGCATTGAGATGTCACAAATACAGTGACGAAATCTGGATCTGCGAGGGAGTTAAGAAGTATGAGGTGAGTCAAGAAACAACTCAACAAAACGTATCATCGTTATTTATTTACAGAGTGATTTCTTTAATATTAATGTCAGGACTACTTGGATGGTTAGGTTACAATGTGTTGTTTCATAAGTTAATTATGGGAAATAACATTATGGGGTTCTTCAATTAATAAAACGAGTTGATTCTTACCTCATGCTTTTCTTAATATAAAATCAAACTCCAGTTTTTAGTATCACTCATATTTCTTATTGCTAGTGATTCTGCCAGACACAGTGCATTTTAAATAAAAATAAATAAATTTAAAGTTCAATGAAGTGAAATTATACCTGAAAGAATTTGTAAGAGTCATCTCTACTCCTTGAGCTTCTGCCACTTGCTTTGTGTAGCGCTGTAGCAGACAAAGGGATAGCAGGAGTACCAACACGATAAGGATGAGTGCACACAGAACTTGTAATACTAATGCTAGAACCTGCGACTGCTCTGCTGCATGAAAAACTTGTGGTCCAGGATTCAATGCAACAAAATACCCACTATATGCTGGCAACAACGTCTGCTCAGGTCCATACACTGTCAACAACATTAACAAATACAGTGAAACCACGATAAAACAATTTTAAGGGACAAAGAGGAAATCACATATCAAGAAAGATTGTTTATTAGATGAGAAATGATAACATACCAGAATGGTATTTTGTCTGAGGATAGGATACTTTTATGCTAAAAATATAAATTTATTTGCTATGTAAATGTGAATTATGAATTTTAAATATTTATAGTACAGGTAACTACTCAAAACATAATTCATTTTAGTTTTCCATTTTTATTGTACTTGAGACACAATGAAACACACTGGACTTGAGGCAACATTTTTTTTAACGATTCTCTAACATATGTATTCTCGTAGACTTTCACGGCCGGAGTTGCTATGATGATCTTGAAGAAGATCTTCTTCAAGATCATCATAGATTCTCTAACAGATTAGGTTATTAGAATCACAATTAAAATCTAGGTGGAAAAGGGCTAACAAACTCTTATCAAACACAAGCACGCGTCAGAAATTGCTATCAAGAATCAATTAACCTAATTAAATGAGATAGAATGCAAAAGAGCTAAATAATGTATTATAATGCTATGTATGTCATCATCATCATCATCCATGCAAGTATTAGGCCATGTGGCTGTTACAGTTTCAAACAGGAATTTTCCATCCAGTGCTTTTTTGGACGTCCCAGCCATCTTTTACCTTGGGGACAGTAACAAAGCATGGCTATTGGAATTCTATGAGAGGGCATTCATTGAAGATGGGCTTTCTGGTTGTTCTAGTTTTGTATATGGTGGAGAATGGGTTCTACATCCAACTCTTCCATAATTTCATTTCTTTTTTGGTCTCACTTTGTATACCTGCTGTACAGTGCATAAATCGCATCTCATTTGCTGTTATTTGGCTTTCATCTCTTCTTCGTATTGTCCATGCTTCAATACCATATCTTAATATTGGTCTTGCGAGAACCTTATAAAGCCGTAATCTTGTGTTCTTTTGTACTAAAGATGGTTTCATTATACTGTTAACTATCCCCGTTGTTTTTGTGAAATTTGTGATTTTCTTTGATATATCAGCTTCATCTTGAAATGTTAAATTATAACCCAGATAATTAAATTCATTTACTCATTCTAAAATTTCGTCGTCCAAAACAATTTTGCTAGGAATAGGGGTACTTCCCACAAAAAGCCATCACTTTAGTTTTCTTTCTATTGATTTCCATATTGTACCATTTTGCAATTATATTAAAGTTGTGTATAGAATACTGTAAATCTATTTCTGTTGCAGCTATTAATACCAAATCATCTGCAAAAAGCAAGGAGCCTATTTTTAGGTTTCTATTAATTTGAATAGAACCATATCTCATCTGTCGCCAATCTTGAAGTATTATATCCATGTATATGATAAGAGCAAGGGCGAGAGGCCACATCCTTGTCTTATGCCCATTATTCTGCTTGTAAGTTGATTCAAACTGAAATCAAATTTGTTTTAAAGATATTGTATACACTTAAAATATGTTGTTGTTGTAGACTGTTGTCAGCTAAAATTTCCAACAACTTATTCCTATTGATTTTGTTGTATTTCGTTTGAACTGAAAGAAATATTAACGTTTGTATCAACTCAACTAAGTTTGTATCATTATTTGAATGGTCAAATGGACAGCACACTCATATGGAGAACGAGAGGTCCAGGGTTCAAATGTTAAATTTTCTTTCTTAAATTAGATTCTATCCAGGATTGGAAAATGTTAATTTAAATAAAAACATTGAAAATATGAAGCTTTGCCACTAAAAGTAATGTACAAATTCTCAATAAAAATACTTCTGAATAGAAGACGTCAGCGAGATGGTAGCAACAGCTATTGGCCTTCGGATGAACGAGAATTTTATAAGTTGAAAAAAAAAAGAAACGTTTGTACTATCATTTGAATGATGCAATGGACAGCACACTCGTATGGAGAACAAAAGGTCCAGGGTTCAAATGTTAATTTTTCTTTCTTGAATTATTTCTATCTTATTGTTCTCATTAACTTCCTTAATAATTACTCTCCAGTGATGGATGTACTCCAACAGTAATACCACTGACAATTTGGTGATTTTTGTACATATGAAGTAGAACAAAAGAAAGAAATTTAATTTTGTCTTTATTTGAATCAGTCACGTTGGCTTCCAATATTATGAAGACAACAATTGTGTTTTCAATCAGTGTGTTCTGTAATTGTATACCTAATCCTCCTGGAATCCATTTCCAGATTTTAATCTTCTGATTTGTTTTAACCCTAAAAAAGAGAGATTTCTTATAATTCTTGGGAAGACTTTACTGTCTGCAATAGTGCTCATTTTGCCATTTGTTAACACTTTGAGTCCGGCAGTGGTACTAGTACCATGGCATTTAAATTATGCTGAAGCCAGAGAAAATTAAATCCCTTGGCATGCCTGTGCCGGCGGATTTACAGTGGTGTTTTTCTGAAACAGAAAAATGCCCCAGTAAATCTGCTGGCAGAGGCATGCCGAGGGATTTAATTTTCTCCGGCTTCAGTGTCATTTAAATGCCGTGGTACTAATACCACTGCAGGACTCAAAGTGTTAATGTTGCCCAGGGATCACCACGAGGAGGCGAGCAGCTTTGACCTCCTCCCTGGGACATGTTTCAAAGGACATTTACTCCATTTTCAGCCAAGAACTGACTAAAAACATGTTCTGGTAGGAGAGAAAAATAACCAATTAAATTTCTCATTTCCTTTGTCAGCCTTATATATACTTGTTTACAAATAAATACCATAGGAATTTAATTTCTAGTTCACTGAAAAACATCCACCATTATCCATGCAAGACCTCAGGTATGGAACTTACCAATTACTTCAACAAAGCCTGTATAATTATTGCTCATGTCGAGTTGTCCATCAAACACAGGAAACTGCTCTGCCATGCTCTCAGTGGTGGCATGTAATGGTGGAACACTCACTACTGGAATGTTGTGAATTATCAATGCAGGAATAGGAACTGGAGCAGAAGTTGATTCTGCACGTCGAATCCGGATAGGTTCTGGACTCGATTCAAATGTAATCCCACTTATATAATCTACTGATGGGGAAATTGAGGGTGGAAATATGTTTTCCGGCGTTCCAGAGAGTGATGTACTAGGAGCAGTGGGAATCTGGTTTGTAGTTACAGGCACTGCAGTGCTTTTAATTGAATGTTCCTTTGGTCTCAGACCTACACAGTGACTGCATGCTGTACTGTTCACATTCTGCGAGTGTCCGTCCCCAAGGAAAACTTCACTCATCAACGTAGAACTGAAAAATAAAGTTAATTCATTATACAGCATGTTAACAGAAACTATGATTATCACAAAACTGATTTCTATTCACAAAATTGATAGGAAATAACACCATGAGGTAATTTATCAAGAGATTAAAACAGTAATTTACACCTCACCTCAAATCAGCCTCTGCAACTAATTAAAACTAACAAAATAGTAAAAACAATTGAAGATAAAAAAAACAGAAATTTACTAGGAAAAAATGTGGGGAATGTGTGAATGTATCTACTTAGGAAAATTAAAACAAATCTCAGTATCACAGTAAAAGAGAACCCTAGAAGTGTTAAATATAGAGAAATAGAATAATTGCCAGTAGCAGCTCATGTGTAGACAGAAAATCATACAACTGAACAGGTGTCAAAATAATTAAAACAACTAAAAACCAACACTGAATGAAAAACAAAAATCTACATCCAGAAAAAAGAAAAATATTAAATTTGAAAATTTTGCAGAAAAAATTTAATTGAGAAGTTTGGTCTCCCCACCACAAGAGAGAGAGAAGGTACAAGACTTCCAACCATCAACACAGCAGTTGGTTTCCAGCTGAATGATGGAGTTTCCCCCAAATCTAGTAATCTAGTCCCAGGTGAGAGGAGAAAATATTAGGTGAGGTATAAAGAATCTATTCAATTTCTTTGAGATATAATGTTCCCTGGATACATTGCAAGTCTGTCAGATGGTAAGTTAGGGCATCACCTGCAAGTTATCTGTCAGAGTGTGTGGTCCCTAAATCAGTGTGGTTCAGTTTTCAGGTGCTGGATACTCATTGTCACTATCCCCCTTTTGCTACAGTATAATGGCGGCAGTAATAGCTGCTGATCTTATTGCTTCAATCACGAAGCCACGTTAGTCTCTGAAAGATTACTCTAAAAATTTACATCTTTCTTTCATGTTGTAATACTGAAAGGACTGTTATGGTCTACAAACATTTACCAACCGTCTCTTCCTTGATCATCCCAACAATCTTTTACTATTTGGTTGGTACTTTAAAAATTGCCTTAGTAAATTTTAAGATTTGAACCAATTATCTCTGGTTGGTATGATTTGAGCTAATATGCTTTGTTAGTGGAATGAAGTTCACTGCTATCTGGCATGCAGGAATCTCATTGGTATAGAGAAAAATCTCTGAGTGATTCAGATGCCTAATAGCTTAAATCATAAGAGTACTGGTGTACAGAACCACAGATATTGGGTTCAAATCCTGATTTAGGTATATATTTTTCTTAATAAGAATCAAATGAATTGTGAATTCTTCTTACCTCATACATCTATGTTTTTAACACAAAACTGCAGTATTGGAAAAAAATCTTTTCCATCTTCAGCTGTTTTCACAAAGGTGGAAAAGATATTTTTTCCAATACTTCAGTTCTGTGTTAAAAAACATAGATGCATGAGGTAAGAAGAATTCACGATTCATTTGATTTTTATTAATAAAACCTCATAATGTAAAAATTCCCAAATTTATTATATTAATATATTTTTCTTTTCAAATTTAATATGTCATTTCATGAGAAATGACAAATTTAATATTAAACATCAAATCTTTTCTTAGTAATCCCGGATCTGGACATATAGTCAACATCTTGACACCAACTCTGTTGATTTTGATGCATGTAATCCATTATAGATATCGTGTTGAATTCTTCAAGAATGTCGTCACTTCCACCTGCTACAGCCTGATGTTTGGCACATAAACCTCAGCTGTAGTTCTACTTTCAGAAGATCCATGCCTCGCTGACATACTAACATCTTACATATACACACAGATTCAAGACCAAAGTAGGCTTCATTACATAATTTACTGTTCCTGCAGATTTATTAAATTCTTGTCTTTATTAAAATCTTGCCAAAGACAACTAATTCTAATATTAAAATTCATCAGAGAACATATTGTTTAAACAACTCACCTCATAGGATTCATGCTTCCATGATATCGCGATTTCAAACATAGTCATGTTCATCTTCAGCCATAACTCCAACTGATGAAATTCTTCGGCCGTCAACTATTCTATTGTCGCCATCTTCAGTGCTGCCATCTATGGTTGAATTTATGAACTTCGAAATCAATGTAATTTCGTTAGGGATATCAAAATTCATTGATCTATTTTGTTTTTCTGAATGTATATTTTTTTCCCAAACTGTCAATTCCAAAGGTTTTTCTACTTGTTTTAAAAGTTTAACTTCTCTTCCAATTTTATGATGTTCTAATAAACTATGTGCAGCAATTGCAGATTTTTCAATTTCACAATTTTTAATATTTCTGAAATGTTCTTTTGTCCGAATTTCCAAATTCCTTTTTGTTTTTCCTATATAAACTTTATTGCAATCTTCACAATTTATTTGATAAATTCCAGATTTCTTACTGTCTGGAACATTGACTTTTTTATTGGTACTTAGAAGATTACCCAGACTAAATTTATTTCTTTGGCACCAATAAACAAATTTAGTCTGGGTAATCTTCTAAGTACCAATAAAAAAGTCAATGTTCCAGACAGTAAGAAATCTGGAATTTATCAAATAAATTGTGAAGATTGCAATAAAGTTTATATAGGAAAAACAAAAAGAAATTTGGAAATTCGGACAAAAGAACATTTCAGAAATATTAAAAATTGTGAAATTGAAAAATCTGCAATTGCTGCACATAGTTTATTAGAACATCATAAAATTGGAAGAGAAGTTAAACTTTTAAAACAAGTAGAAAAACCTTTGGAATTGACAGTTTGGGAAAAAATATACATTCAGAAAAACAAAAATAGATCAATGAATTTTGATATCCCTAACGAAATTACATTGATTTCGAAGTTCATAAATTCAACCATAGATGGCGGCACTGAAGATGGCGACAATAGAATAGTTGACGGCCGAAGAATTTCATCAGTCGGAGTTATGGCTGAAGATGAACATGACTATGTTTGAAATCGCGATATCATGGAAGCATGAATCCTATGACGTGAGTTGTTTAAACAATATGTTCTCCGATGAATTTTAATGATTATACCTCATAATGTTTACTTCCCAACATTAATTTAATATAATTCTAATATTGTTTAGTTATTTCTTGACTCACCTCATACTTCTTAACTCCCACGCAGACTCGAGTTTCTTCACTTCATTTGTGACATTTCCTACCTACATAACAACTAATTCTGAATTATACAGGCTTTCATGGCCAGCATCTTGATCCCTGTTTGGTACATCTTCCGGGCTTAATGGTCATGGTCCGGTTTTCTTGAAACTTAATATTTCATTCGCTGCAGCTGTGGACCTCATCAAGAGATATTGCATGCTCTCTGTGAACTCCCAACAGTCAGCTGGTCATTGGAAACAGTCTCCATATTTATAGGTGGGGGCATTCTCTGCATGGTCTGTTACATCTGTGCTGTTTTTCATCTGGCTGCTGATGACAGATGTCATAGGCTTCGTTCTCATGTTGTGTAGCGCTGGGTCCTAAAACTGTACTGATTGAAGATATCATAGCCAACATAGAAGCTGGAATAAGACAGCTGCCTATTCATCGGAGTGGGGAAATAAGGGGAGATGTGTCCCACATTCTCAAAAAAGCCAAACCACTTACTAGCAATTTAACATGTAGAGAAAAAGAATCTTTATGAAATCTAAGCACAGAAAAAGATACCATCATTCTCCCTGCAGATAAGGGAAATGCCACCATCATTATGGAAACAAGAACTATATTGAATACAATCCTGGAACATGCAAGATTCTTATAAGTGATCCCATAGCAAGAGTTCTACGTAAATCTAATAAACTCATCAAGAACTTTTCACTTAATGAAGAAATTAAGAAACAATTATACAAATCAGAGGCATTACCACCTAGATTGTATGGATTACCCAAGATACATAAAGAAGGAACGCCACTCAGACCAATCATTTCGACCATTGTAACACCTAACTACGAACTTGACAAATTTCTCGCCTCAATGTTAAATCGTCCACCAATGTGGTCTCAAAACAGCATGCTGCTTTGTCATGCAGCGGGCCCGGGTTCGATTCCCGGATGGGACAGGCTCCTGGGTGAGGTTTTTTTGTTTTTCCTCACCTATAAGACAAATGTCAGGAAGCTTAGGGCCAAACAGTCTCCGAAAATCATCTGGCCATCATCATCCTTATCATTATCATCATCATCATCTTCCTTCATCGGTTTGGAAAGCAACGGGAAGCTACCATACCTTTAATTCCCTAGTAAAGCTACAAAGCATAGCATGAAAATTATATGATTGTAGTGAAAGACCTGCCCTCGGGCAGAATTACTATGGATGGAATGTTAAATCCATAAAAACTTGTTAAATGTTAAATCCATAGAAAATGACATTTATGTAAAAGACTCCACGCACATCAAAGAAAAGATTAAAACTCTGAAAATTAAGCCTAACGACAACTTCGATGTGGTGGCACTATTCACCAAGGTACCTATCAAACAGACCTTGACATACTTGCAACAACTCTTTCCTCCAGACATAGTAACACTCTATAAAAATATGTCTTATAGAATCCTATTTCCAATGGAGAGGAGTATTTTATGAACAAATAGATGGCATAGCCATGGGAAGTCCATTAAGCCCTGTAATAGCAAACTTCTACATGGAAAAATTTGAAAAACAGGCCTTGGAGAATGCTACATTAAAACCCATAATATGGCTGAGATATGTGGATGATACCTTCGTCATTTGGGAACATGACGAGAAAGAACCGGATAATTTCAAAAAACACATAAATGGTATTTGACCTAGCATCCAATTTACTCTGGAAAAAGAAGAAAACAACAGGCTCCGTTTTTGGATGTTTTGGTAATCTGAAATGAAGATATGACACTTGGCACAGGATTTACAGGAAAAGTACTCACACAGATAGGTACCTACATAAGTAATCAAACCATCATCCTAGGCAAAAAGAGCGATAATAAAAACTTTGGTAGAATGGGCCAAAAGGATTTCGGAACCTCACTATCTTCGAGAAGAAATCCATCATCTCCAAGCAGCCTTCCAATCCAACAGATATAACAAAACAGATTTTAGTCGTGCCCTTAAACCCAGGAAATATGGATCTGAAAATGGTAACAAGGAGGAGACAAAAGGTAAGGTGTGCTTAACTTACGTAAAAAAAAAAACGGAGAAAATTGGTTGAATACTAAAAAACATAACATCACAACAATCTACAAGCCAACGCATAAAATCAGCAACTTATTACGTCCAGCTAAAGACATAAGAGATCCTCTAAGTACTGCCGGTATATATCGTATCCCGTGCAGTTGTGGGAAGGTATACGTAGGCACAACAAAAAGAATGATCAGTACTAGATTACAAGAACATAAAACAAACTGTAGGCTAAAACAAAAGAAAAATCGGCAGTAGTGAAACACTGTATGAATAACAATGAACATGTCAAGAGATTTGAGGAAACACAGGTACTATACCAAACATCACATTACTACACCAGATTGTACAGAGAAGCCATTCAAATTTACACACACAAAAATTCATTTAACAAAAAAAGAAGAAACCATGAAGATAAATAAAATCTGGATCCTGGCACTACACAACACGAGAACAAAGCCTATGACGTCTGCCAATGGCAGCCAGATAAAAAACAGCATAGATGTAACGGACCGTGCAGAGAACGCCCTCACCACCCGGGGTTCACCTATAAATAAGGAGACCATTTCCAACGACCAGCCAGTCTGCAGCTGATTGTTGAGGGGTTCACAGTATCTCCTGATGAGGTCCACCGCACGTTGAGTTTCAAGAAAACCAGACCATGGCCATTAAGCCTGGAAAATGAACCAAACAACTAATTCTGTCAAAAATGACAATATGAAGCTGAAACTTGCTTACTCTTTCTATAATTTTGTTATCTATGCAAATTTTACTACATATAAAACGCATTTCCATAAATATTTAAATGAAGTGACACTATGAGGTTTATTTTAATTAATAAATGTGTTACAATTTCACATCTCACCTCATAAATGTTGATAATATGCACAAGTATTGAAACATGTCCTCAAGATATGGCTGACGATGAATATGACTATGTTTGAAATCGCGATATCATGGAAGCATGAATCCTATGAGGTGAGTTGTTTAAACAATATGTTCTCCGATGAATTTTAATGTCCTCAAGAAATCAACAATTATGAGGTGAGGTGTTAAATTCTAACCCATTTATTGAATAAAAAGGAATATTTTGGATTTTACAGCTGATATTTCAATTAATACTTTTCTAGTGTTAATTTCAAAAGATATAACGGCCTTAAAAATGATCGTCTGAAAAATTTACAATATTTCTCTACGTCAACCAATGAATATTTAAAACTAAATGACTTGGTGTTTTATGCTGTTATACCAATAATTTTCTCACCTTTCAAACATTTCAGCTACGTAAGCTCCACCCTTCTTACTGTGGTGAACCTCTTCGTACGATGATATGGGAAAAAATTCCTCTGGTGTTGGGAGGTCGGCCACACTCTGTTGAGGCTCCAACTTTACAAGAAACACTCTGCAAAATTACATTCAAATCACCACATAAATCATTTTTTTTCTCGAAGTCACAAGTTTTCATTGCTGCTATATCTCTTAATTTGTAACTAATATTGTTTTATTTTAATTTTGTTGAGTTGTTTCTTGACTCACCTCATACTTCTTAACTCCCTCGCAGATCTAGATTTTGTCACTGTATTTGTGACATTCTCAACTCTTGTTGTGAATGTGAACAGCATTGAGAATGTCACAAATACAGTGACAAAATCTAGATCTGCGAGGGAGTTAAGAAGTATGAGGTGAGTCAAGAAACAACCAACAAAATTAAAATAAACCACATAGCATTATTTCCTACCTACATAACTTAATTGTTTTATTTTGTTTGAATTGATTGTTTAGAAAATTGTAGAGGACTGTGTAGCTATTGATCCTTCTTACTACGCACCAAAAATTACAAATGAATCTCTAATGCTCTAGGGGCAAAATTTTTTTTTCACAACCTAACTCAGCATATAACAATCAATAAAAATTGCAATTAGAAATAACATTATGAGGTTCTTCTTAATAAATACTTTATGTATCATTTGACAGTTTCGATATGTTGTCCGCACCGCCGTCTGTTTGTCGATATAATATCGGCTGAGGATGAGAGGGACTCCTCTTGAAAATTGCAGTTTCCGTGTTTAAAAAAACATAAAATATGAGGTAAGATAAGAACTGACTCATTCATTCATTGAACTTTTAGTTTCCCTTAATGTTTAACACCCAAAGAGTACCATATGTTTTATAAATTCAAATATTTAAATTCTTAGACAAAAGTCAAGAAGAGAGTAACAGATCAATAGTATCTTGTATTTATAAGAAACTATTTTCTTAATAAAAAATTATGGGAAATATCACAAGTTAATAAAATAAAATCTAATAGTAGCAGAAGTAGTAATATATTCCCCAGGAACTTGGATGATCTCCATTCTCCTTCTTCCTTCCCCATAAAGCTTTGATGTTGTGAGTCCAGGTGTGCAGGGCAGAGCACTTGTGTAGGTGTTCTATTGTCATTATTGAATTATCCTCATTACAAAGTACACAATTAGGTGGAGATGTGGAGCTAGGTAGTCATGTGGTGATACTGCCTTATGCCTGGGAGAATCCAGACTGTTGAAGACACTCCATGCTTTGTTGTTGCTTTCAATTTCAAAATGTCCATTTTAATCTTTTTTTTTTTTAATTTTCTATTAACTATTAATATACTGATTGATTGATAATTTAATTCATGGTGTGAGATATTTTGAGTATGTATGCTGATCGCATGCCACATCTGTAGGAAAATAAGCATAAATAAATCAGCTTGGTCAAGAAATTCTCCGAACGAATGAGTGGCTAAAGGGCCATGAAGCCAAAAAGAGAGAATGCCAGAAAGTATGTGGTTTCATTTGCAGGTTTCCTGAGTGCTCTTACAAGGGAAGTTCCAACCATTGCATGCTGAAACCTACTTTCTAATGAAGCGTTGCGACATAAAAATTATCTGACACTAAAATCAAGCGCCAAATCTCTCATTTAAACTAGAGGGAAGTAATAAACTCCTGCATTGGCAGGTTGGAAAACCCTCACTACCTGCTGTCTGCATTGCGTCCTGCCTCACTCCAATCTATACTTAACTCATGCAGGGATGTACACTTAGCAAAAAAAGAATGGGCTGACTCTTGATCTCGAATATTTTAAGTTTTAATGCGCGATTCACATGAGTAAACTTATTGCACAGTAGAGCTACAATATGTTTCCCTTCTTCCTTTGAAGAGCATTCTTTCAAGCACATAAAGCCAGCAAACGCTTAGCTCAGTGCTTAGTGGATTCGTATGCAAGAGGTCACAGGTTCAATTCCCAATGAGGTTAAATTTTTTAATTGTTAAAATGCTTTCTATTTTATTCTATCTTTCTACTCTTAAACAAAAAATGAACTAATTATTATTATTTTTTTATTACTATTATTATTATAGACCATGAGAAAGATAGATTAACCGAGTGAAGAAATGTTTACAAGAGAGAGGATACGACTGGGAAGAACAAGAAAGAAGCAAAGCATGGGAAGATAGAGATGGTTGGAGGCATATTTGGAATCGACTTCCGGAAGGAGGACATGATAAGAGGACGATGATGATGATTTAATATTATTACTAGTACTAAGAGTGGACGTGTATTTCGGAACTCAATTAGAAATTAATAATTTAAAGTTCAACAGTACATTTAAAGGTGCAAATTAACATCAGTGCAGTGAATATTAATATCATGTGGTTTTAATAATAAATCATTATTTATCAAAAGTATTTATTTCTATTATGGAACATTACAACCTTTTGCTCTACCACGAGTTTCCAGGGAATCATCCCTATGGTCCTCCATCAATCTACAATTTATAAACTATGTTGAACTCCGCAGTCAGGGGAGACCCCTCCAATTTCTATTACTATTATTATTATTATTATTATTATTATTGCCCACCATCTCTATGGGCTATTATTAGGTTGGACTTGACATATATAAACTAAATATTTTAATTGAAGGGTAAAACTTTTTACTCACTAACACATAATAAATAAACACAAAAATATATGAAGCTATATTTTCTTTTATTACATAAATTTATAGCATTATTATTAAAACATGGTACTGCACACACAATGAAATTTATACCGGTAGCTAAATAGTGTTATAGAGTTTACAAAGACAGGAATATTACTTAATATAGTGTAAAGTGGACGCAGAGTACGTGGCAGGAATTAAATGTTATAGGATGTATTTTGCAAAAATAAAAATGAATAAAAAAGAAACATTGTCTAGGGATTCAAACGCAGGCTCTCATATTAACTTCATCTTTTTGTAATTGGTTTAACAAACTATGCTACTCAAACATCGGATAGCATTTGTCTTCTTTACTTTTATACTATGAACGAGAGTTGAACTTTATTTGAAATGTCGCAATTTTAATAATACAGCAAACTCCCGATTATCTGTGCACATATTATCTGGTTTGCAGATTATCCGAGCATGACTATTTTTACTGTATTTATTAAAAATGAAGATAAATACTGCACTGTATTTTGTATTGTTATGAAAATTTCTTTATTTTTAAATGTGCTACTGTGAACTGCACTTAGAAACTAGCACAATAGAGTAACCTTCACTCACAACCCCCTCCCCTGACGCATTTAACAGTACCAACCAATATTTTGAAAATATAATACAATTTTGGAAATTTCCGTTGTGTGAACCACTGAAAGTTTGTTGTTACAGATTGAAACCACAGATATGCTGTGGCAGTGGGTTCATCGTTGATTAGTAATGTGGTCATCGGTGATTACTAATGTGGTCATCGGTGATTATTTGTCATCGCTGGTTATAAGTGTGGATATCGGTGGTTACTAGTATAGTTGTTGCTGGTTACGATGGCCATTTTGAATAACTGTTGTAACCAGAGTGGTCATGACAGGAAATAGTCCCACAATTTTTTCATATTTACGAGTAAAATAAAATAATGATAATTACAACTAGCACCTAAATACATTTAATATAACATTTTATGAATATTTGTTGTATCTAAGTAGTGTTAAAGTGGGTAAAATAAATTTCTTATCAACTTCCATGGCGCCGAATAACGTAATTGGATTATCCGTGTTTTTTTTACTTTCCGTGCATATCTCGGTCCCAATTAACATGAATAATCAGGAGTTTGCTGTGTTGCATTTGTCGAAAACTTGTAAATATCTAGAAACATGTATCCTTCGCTGTTCTTTAACTATTTAAGACGATTAAAACCAAATACAGCGTATTTAAAACATTTAACAATGCTTTTTTATCATTGATTTAACATTTCTCACTGAAAGATAAATTATATTTGAAGAGAAAAATTTTTGCCCTAGACCGAGACTCGAACCCAGGACCCTTGGCTTTCCGGGTCAAGTGCTCTACCAACTGAGCTACCGAGGCGAGTTACGATTTAGACGCAAATTTTTCTCTTATATACGTTGTAATTCCCTATCGCCAAATGCTCATTAGAAGCCTTACTAGCTTTATAAAGTAATGTTAAATTCCCGAAAAATGTCTTCTTAACTAAGAAGCCGCCATTTGCAAAGATAGAAGCAATGGTTTCAAAAGCATTTGGCGATAGGGAATTACAACGTATATAAGAGAAAAATTTGCGTCTAAATCGTAACTCGCCTCGTAGCTCAGTTGGTAGAGCACTTGGCCCGGAAAGCCAAGGGTCCCGGGTTCGAGTCTCGGTCTAGGCGAAAATTTTTCTCTTCAAATATAATTTTACAATGCGTTACCTCGTGAACCACAGCTTTAACTCTTCGAGCATGTGCAGGGGGCCATAACAGGGACTCTGCTTTTTGAAGTGGCTCATTCTTTTTTTTTTTTGCTAAGTGTAAATCTGCTCCATACAGTGGGCTACCATTGCTGGATTCTGGCTTCGACTTCTGTACCTTGCACTTTAAAATGGCAGATTATTTTTTTGACACTACCCTGTTAAATCACAACGCTTCTCTGAGAGAAATTTCAAAGTAGATTTCGGCTCGCAATGGTTGACAGTTTTCTTGTTAGTATTAATGAAATAAAATGTGAACCTGACATTTTATACCTCATTAAACATCATCTCTGCTCAGTTGAGAATGAGAGAGGTGCTCTCTGAAAAATATCCGAGTTAGGGGACATTTTATGAAGTGAATGTAAAGTTTCAGAATCATTTTTAATTTTGTTGAGTTGTTTCTTGACTCACCTCATACTTCTTAACTCCCTCGCAGATCTAGATTTCGTCACTGTATTTGTGACATTCTCAATGCTAAGTTATGTAGGTAGAAAATAACACTATGAGGTTTATTTTAATATTGTTTAGTTGTTTCTTCACTCACCTCATACTTCTTAACTCCCAAGCAGACTCGAGTTTCTTCACTTCATTTCTGACATTCTCAATGCTGTATTATGTTCACAACAACGTAATACAGCATTGAGAATGTCACAAATGAAGTGAAGAAACTCGAGTCTGCTTGGGAGTTACGAAGTATGAGGTGAGTGAAGAAACAACTAAACAATATTCTCAATTAAGGTAGAATATTTTTATCACTCACCTCATATTGTTCTTCTTATTTGATTATAAACTAGTTTTGGAACATAGTTTCTGTTCCATCCTCAGTATCGCCTCGACCGTTGTTCTGTTGTCTTGAAGAGCTGTCCTTCTCTCCTTCCATTGGCTGACTGAAAAACCTCGAAACCAGGTCATTCTCACCGGGAATTTCAAAGTTCATTAATTTCTTCTTCTCGCTCTTTTGAATGTAGATCTTTTCCCAAACAGTAAGTTCTTTAGGTTTTTCTATTTGTTTTAATAATTTAGCTTCTTTCTCGATAAGATGTTTTTCAGACTATGCATGGGCAGCCACTGCAGATTTTTCTACTTCCCCTTTCTTGACATTCCTGAGATGTTCTTTCACTCTAGTTTTCAAATTTCTTTTAGTTTTTCCTATGTAGAATTTCTCACATTCTTCACATTTAATTTGATAAATCCCTGATTTGTTTTCCTAAAATAAGTAATATTCTCAATGCTGTTCACGTTCACAACTGACATCATTGGATGGCAGTTGTGAACAGCATTGAGAATGTCACAAATACAGTGACGAAATCTAGATCTGCGAGGGAGTTAAGAAGTATGAGGTGAGTCAAGAAACAACTCAATAAAATTAAAATAAACCTCATAGTGTTATTTCCTGTCTACATAACTTAATTTCAGAATCATATTTTAATTTTATGATATTATAGATTGATTTTAAGAAATGAATGATAGTAGAAGAACGTGTTACCTGTAGCAGCAGATAGGACCATTGCGTTCAGTTATGCGTGGCAGCAAAAGTTTAAACAGCCAACGTCCTTGTTCCTCCACTTTACTCCAGAAGAAGTGCGCTAGTTTGCTCTTATCAGGAATGGTTGGTGGTGTGCGACAATGGCGAATTTTCTCGTCGCCTGGAATTTTCCCACGGGTTACTCCTGATACTCGCACAGTATAGTTTGTGTTTGCTGGTATAATGTCAAATCTCGTGCTGTGTGACTTTGCTTTTACTCGCTTCACTTGTGGAATCTCAGTTACATTTTGTACCAAACCACTCTCATTTTTGAAAGTCGCAACTCCTTCAAGAATAACCTAAAAAAATTTTTTTTTAATCACGATCAAAGTTATGAGTATGTAAAGGCCCATTCACAATCAAAATTAAGCATAAACATAATAATGTAAACATAAAATTCTGCAGTCACAATGATTGACAAACAAACATAACAGCTAGAAGTTAGTATGAAATTATGTAAAACTCCAGATGATTATATCTACGAGGTAGCGTGCTGCCATGTTACGCAGTGGCTCCGGGTTCAATCCCCGGTTGGGACAAGCTTCCTGGGTGGGGTTTTTTTCAGGGTTTTTCTTCACCTGAAAGAAAAAGTCAGTAAACATTAAGGCTCAAATGGTCCCCAAACATCATCTGGCCATCACGATTATCATCATTCATATTCACCTTAGATTAAGTTTAGGATTAAGGACTCTCCTGATGCAACACTATCATCATCACCCAACATATCATTGGGGCAGCATAACCCCACCTTCCAGGCACCCCAACAATCTACGTTACACAGGATTTCTCAGCTCAAGGAATGTAACGAACAGTGGCATGTTGCAAGGTCCCAATTAGACAATCATGTTGGGAGGAGAAACCAAGCTCTTAGACACTTCTTTATCTGCCACTCACTTTAGTAAGATATATACATTTGTCTGTGAATTACTTACATTATAGTCCATAATCTGGCCATTTGGGTGCAGGGGTGGAGTCCATGTCACGTACACAAAGCTAGTGCGACTGATATTGTCAAACCGACAAACTAAACTCACATTCTGAGGTGGACCAGATTCTGAAATTACACAAAAGTCAGCAATCTTAAACGAACAACCTTTTTTAATATTATAATGATATTGTGAAAAGAAAAATTAATGTCCAAAAAAGGAATCGAACCGTGTGCCTCTAGTTCTCCAGACTAGTGTGCAGCCCACTACACCATTCTAGACCTGGCACAAACATTAACAATTCTTTCCACATATACAAATCTATAATTCTCATCTCATCTGCTACCAGGTAGGTGTCACTACCATCACCAACAGCTGGCTTCATTTAGAAGTATCTATATTTGAGAATTTTACACCACCACTTTTATAAGCAGTAAACGATGTTATTTAACATTTACCAATTCTGTTATTTTAACACAGTTCCAATAATGGATCATATAATATTATAATGATATTGTGAAAAGAAAATTAATGTCCGAACCAAGAATTGAACCGTGGACCTCTAGTTTTCCAGACTACTGTGCAGCCCACTACACCATTCTATAGCTGGCACAAACATTAACAATTCTTTCCACATATACAAATCTATAATTCTCGTTTCGTAAGCTGCCAGGTCTAAAATGGTGTAGTGGACTGCACATTAGTCTGGAGAACTAGAGGTCCACAGTTCAATTCCTGGTTTGGACATTAATTTTTCTTTTCACAATATCATTATAATAGTATAATATGATCCATTACTGGAACTGTGTTAAAATAACAGTATTGGAAAATGTTAAATAACCTTTTTTAAACTTATGTATATGGTGCAACAGTCCTAGAAAAGCCATTAGCCTCCAGGAAGCTGCTACCTCTTGTCCACAGAGGTGGATGATCATCCAGCCAGTATAGGGGTGACATGTACCCGAACTGTTATAGTTGGTTTTCGGAACCTGGTGTGAGCACCATTCCCACACTGTCCAAATGTTCATAAAAAGAATGTCTTCCATCCCGGGGACTCAAATCAGCACATAACACTCGCAAAAAGAACACTTTAGAAATATTAAAAATGGTGAAACTGAAAAATCAGCTATTGCAGCACATATTTTATTGGAAAGTCATAAAGTTGAAAAAGAGGCCAAACTTCTAAAACATTTGGAAAAACCTTTAGAATTGACAGTTGGGAGAAGATATATATTCAGAAGAACAAATTTAGATCCATGAATTTTGAAATTCCCGATGGATGGGACCTGATCTCGAAGTTCATCAAATCAATATAAGATGGTTACGTTATAGATGGAGATTCTAATGAAAATCCAATAGTCATAATGTCGGTTGAAAATGGAAGGAATGTTTCCTCTTGAAAACTGCACTTCCCATGTTTAAGAAAAACTATGAGGCAAGATATAAAAAAATTACTCATTAATTCATGAATTAAGGATCTCATAATGTTATTTCCCATATTAACTATGAACAATTAACATAGTTCTGCACCAAGACATGATGACTTAAACCACTTGGTTTCAGTGCAGGACTCCCATTACTGCATACATCCAAAAAATTGGATGTAGGGATTCCTTTTAAATCCACATTTCTGGTATCATTATACTTACTTACTCACTGGCACTATCAAACCCGTAGGTTCATGGCCGCACGGACATAAGCTCTCCATACATCCCTATCCTGAGCTAATGCCTTTCAATCATTCCCTGTATAATCTACTTCCCTCAAATCATAGTTAATGTTATTCTCCCACCTCATTCTTGGTCTACCAACTGGGCGTTTTCCCTCTGGCTTTCCTACAAGAAGCTTCCATGCAAGTCTTTCATTACCCATACGTGCAACATGTCCTGCCCATCGCAGTCTACGAGACTTAACTGTTCTTATTATATCTGGCTTCCTATAAAGACCATGTAGTTCATTGTTATGTAGTCTTCTCCATTCACCTGTCTGTTCATCTCTCTTTGGTCCAAAAATTTTCCTAAGTACTTTATTCTCAAATACTTGTAATCTCCTTTCCTCCCTTAAAGTAAGAGTCCATGTTTCGCACCCATATAATATAACTGGTAGAATAATAGTTTTATATATTTTCAGTTTAACGTTTTTTGAAAGGAGTTGGGACATCAAGAATCTCTGCAATGCATAATAGCATGCATTTCCAGAATTGAGCCTATGTTTAATTTCTTTGTGCATCTCATTCCTATTTGTGATTATTGTTCCTAGGTATCTGAATTCAGCCACTTCCTCAAAATTTCCCTCATTTGTTACTAGCTGTCCATTTCCATTATATATTGAATTTCTACGTGTGACCATATATTTAGTTTTATTTATATTTATTTCCAGTCCTAATTTCTTAGTGTTACCCAATAGTGTGTGCGTGTTGTCCTTTAGTATCTCCTCGCTATCGGCCAATAATACTACATCATCAGCATAAACTAACAGCTTATTAATACCATTGAGTTGTAAGCCTTCCTCATTCTCCAAAGATTTAATGGCATGCTCTAGTACAAAATTAAATAGTAGAGGAGATAGTGCATCTCCTTGCTTCAATCCATTCTGGATTTCGAAAGTGTCCGAAAACTGTGTGCCTACACGCACCCTACTCTTTGTGCCATTTAGACACAATTGTATAAGTCTAACTAACTTTTTAGGAATTCCGAACTCCAGCAGGATACTATATAACTTCTCCCTCTTAATTGAATCATATGCTTTTTTGAAGTCTACATATAGTTGATGTACACTACCATTATATTCCCATTCCTTTTCTAAAATTTGTCTTTTACTAAAAATCTGATCTGTTGTAGACCTGTTTCTTCTAAATGCACATTGCTGATCTCCTAGAATGTCATCAATATAGGGAGTAAGTCTGCTGCTTACTAATATATTTGTAAGAATTTTGTACGAAGTAGAAAGTAATGAGATGCCCCTGTAGTTGTTGCAGTCAGTTTTATCTTCTTTCTTATAAATTGGTATGATAATTGATTTCTTCCATTCATCTGGAATAGCTTCTTTTTCCCAAATCATACTAAGCAACCAGCGTATCTTGTCCATCACTTTTTCTCCCCCTGATTTTATCAGTTCTGATGGGATGTCATCTGAACCTGATGCTTTATACATCTTCAATTTTTCAATCGCCATTTCAACCTCTAATGCATTTGGTTCTGCAACTAGCACTTCTGCTGTCTGTAAATTATCCTCCTCAATGTCCTGTTCTGTATGTACATTTAACAGCTGATTAAAGTAACTTTTCCATCTATTTAATATACTCTTGGAATCTGCAATCATATCCTCATTTTCATTCCGAATTATGTTTGTTCTAGCCTGAAACCCTTTCTTCTCTATACTAATTCCCTGATATAATTCTCTAATGTTCCTATTTTTTGCATTCATTTCAAGATCATTAATCTTCTCTCTCAAATATTCCCTCTTTTTACTCTTTAGTAACTTGGTGGTTTCCCGTCTAATAGTACCCAATTGCTCTAAATTTACCTCATTTGGCTCGTGTAACCATTTCATTTTTGCTAGCTTTCTTTTCTTTACAATGACGGCACATTCCTCATCAAACCATTTCTTGTTTTGCCTCTTTTTTAAGCAACCAATGCTTTCTGATGCTGACAATTTAATAGTATCTCTTATAGCCTCCCAATCTTCATTTATATCAGTTTCTTCGTCGTTTGCCACATTGTCATCTGAAGATTCCAGTACTTCAAATCTATTAGCAATTTTGATTTGGTATTCTTGCCGCATTTCATCTCATTTCTCAAGTTTTTTAATTCAAATTTTACAGAATCATCTTTAGCGTTTGTTCCTCTCATAAGCGATAGCCGTTGTCTGATTTTCACTCTGACCAGATGATGATCCGAATTGCAGTCTGTCCCTCTAACTGATCTAACATCGATGATGCTACTGTGCCAGCGTTTATCCACTAATACATGATCTATCTGGTTCCGAGTTTCTCCATCTGGGGACGTCCAGGTGTATTTATGAATATCCTTATGCTGAAATGTTGTGCTCTTAACAATGAGATTCTTTGATGTGGCAAGTGTGACTAATCTAACCCCGTTGTCGTTACTATCTTCGTGGAGACTGAATTTGCCTACTGTTGGTTTGAATATATCTTCCCGCCCCACTTTTGCATTAAAATCTCCTAAGATAATTTTCACATGATATCGTGAAATGCTATCAAATAAGCATTCTAATTCTTCATAGAACTCATCCTTGATCTTGTCATCTTTATCTTCTGTGGGGGCATGTACATTTACAATTATAAAATCATGTTGTTTTACCCTTTAGAATTATGTATGATACCCTATCCACTAACAAACTTAATATCTCGGATAGCGGATAGGATCCTCCTTCTGACTAAAAAAAACCCGTTCCAAATGCAGGTCTTCTGCACCACTGTAGTATAATGCAAAGCTTCCTGATTCCTGACTACCTTCTCCTGGCCACCTAACTTCCTGTAAAGCGACTATATCCAAGGGCAATTTATCTAATTCCCGCGTTAATATCTCTAGTGCCCCGCTATTGTAATAAAGTCCTAACATTTCCATGTTCCTAGGAAAATGTCCCCTGTGTTTGAGCCTTTTGCATGGGTTCCCTGAAGTAGTCCCTGCCCGGAGATCCGAATGGGGGACTATTTGACCTCTGGAAAATTTTACCCCAGTTGAACCCATGTCCGCATTTCTTGACGGTTGTATTTTTACAGTGAAAGATTGTCACTCCTTCGACCTAGGTACTTTTTTCGTCTGGCTTATCACCTTCGACCAGTCTGGCATGGGTAACCCTATCGGCAGCAATGCTACCGCAGGCATAGCTCTCAGGATCATTTAAGCATGCAAGGTAAAGATACCATGGAGGGGGTATCATTATACAGCTGTGATAATTCACAATTATTCATTGAGAATATAATTAACATAATTTGATCAATGAAAAAAAATTCAGAGTCCCACGCCGTAGCCGAGCGGTTAAGGTAGGAAGCCTTGGCGCAGAGCTACGGGACTTGCGCTGGTTCGAGTCTCCATGGGGGAAGAAATTTTCTCATGGTATTTCGGCCAGTATGGGACCGGTGCCCACCCAGCATCGTGAGGCAATTGGGTAGCTACAATAAGTAGCGGCTCCAGGTTGAGGAATCAGCTATAACGGCTGGGGGACTCGACATGCTAACCACATGTCACCCCTACACTGGCTGTTGATCATCTACCTCTGTGATTGACACATGTTGATGTGAAGGGCCAGCAGCCGGCTGGTAAAAGGGCAACCGCTGAAAAGTGGAAAGACCCTCAATCGGAAAAAGAAATTCAGACAGCTATTTAATTTTTGTTTGTACATTGCAAACAGATGCAATTCAGTTTTGCACTGGAGGTAAGTAAATAACATACAGTTATTCTTAACAATACATGTTTTACAATCTCTCAGAATTATGTACATATGTATTGTATGTGTTGATATATAGTATTGGAACTTATGCCCATTGCAAATGTGTAAGTACTATAAATCTGACATTGTGCACATAGAGCAATAACCTATTATTATTTATTTTTAACTGTGAGCAAAACAATGGAAATTATGGAAAATTAAAATGCAAAAGGAAGTAAAATAATATCCAGAGGACGAGGACAGTGACAAGTAAGATGATCACGAAGCCTATTGGGACCCAGAATGCTTAAAAATGAATGTGAAGATCAAAGTGCAACGAAACACCTAACAATTTTTCCTGATGATGGTAACAACTATAATAATTATAAATAATGTTTCAGTATCTACTTATCCTGGTAACTGCAAATGACATAATAAATTATTTGTCTATAATATCCACATTAGGAGAATAAAATTAAGTTATTCTACAATGAATCACCTCTATAAGAAAAAAGCAAAAGTGAAGGAGCTAAAAAGCAACAGAAAGAAAATGGCAAGGAAGAGGTAAATTAACTTTTTTCAATATCACAAGAAAAATAAATTTCAACAACAGAGAAGCAAGAGGAAGAAAGAAAACAAAAGCAGAATTCATGTTAGCCCCTCCTGTAACAAAGCTGCAGGGTTGAATAAGGCATAATTGGGATTAGAATCCAACAGGAATGTCTACTCCAATTTATGTTGAGTTGTTTAGACTCACCTCATACTTCTAAACTCCCTCGCAGACTCGAGTTTCTTCACTGCATTTGTGACATTCTCAATGCTGTATCATGTTCACAACTGACGTCCAACGGTTTCCTCTCCTGCAGACTGACCTCCGTGCCATCTGATGGCTGACTGACGAACTTCCAAATCAATCCCCTCTCCTTATAACTGGGTATTTCAAAATTCAAAGTAATGTTTTCATTCTTGCATCTGTAAATGTTTTCCCAAATTGTGAGTTCCTTCGGTTTTTCCAATTGTGTAAGTAATTTTGTTTTGGTTTCTATTCCGTGTTTTTCTGATCAGGCATGTGCAGCTATTGCAGATTTTTCTGTTCCTCCATTTTTAACATTCCTGAGGTGTTCCTTTAATCTTGTATTTAAATTCCTTTTTGTTTTTCGTATGTCAGCCATCAGATGGCATGGAGGTCAGTCTGCAGGAGAGGAAACCATTGGACGTCAGTTGTGAATGTGATACAGCATTGAGAATGTCACAAATGCAGTGAAGAAAGAGGTGAGTCAAAAACAACTCAACATAAATTAAAATAAACCTCATAGTGTTCTTTCCTACCTACGTAACTTAAGTCTACTCCAGTTGTAATTCAATTCCCCCAACTGACGAGGAACTAAATAAGTGACACCTTTACAACTATTTTACTTTCATTAATATCAGTTAGAATATTTATGACTCACCTCACATTTTTAGATTTCTTGAAGACCGCAGTTTCGACATGCTACATGTCATTATCAATTCTTTCTAACTGTTGAATCAGCAGTTGGTGATCCTGTAGGTTGATTTCTGCTCCCTCTGTTGGCTGATCGATGAACTTCAAAAAACCGGTCAGCCAACAGAGGGATCAGAAATCAACCTACAGGATCACCAATTGCCGATTCAACAGTTAGAAAGAATTGATAATGACATTCCAGGAATGTCAGGTTCCTATTTCACTATTTGAATTTTTGGTAGTAAAAGCTTTCTTGAAAAAAATTGACTCCAGCATTACCATCAACAAACTACATGAAAATTTCCACAATGCCATCAATATGTTTTAAAAATGAGCAAATATCTCAACTAGGAGTTCCATCTTGTATATACTGGCATGGGGTATAAAGCAATCTATCTGAATCTTGGTATTTCTTCCCGGTGTTCAGGTCATCCAGTTCATCTTTGAAACATTGCCAACATTAATAGTGAGTGGAAAACATATTTTTAAAATTTTTTTAACATATTTTAACATATTTTTAACATATTTTTCTCTTCAAATTTAAAAAAAAAAATTTTATATTTTTAACAACTCACCTCATACAATTTCAAATTTCTTTGATACCGACGACAACTCATCCCTCTTCAGTCATGACTTCCACTAATGAAATTCTCTGGTTGTTGATTTCTCTATGGACGTTACCTCTTGTGCTGCCATCTTTGGTTGGGATTATAAATTTTGAAATTAAATTTTTATCCACCGGAATATCGAAGTTGGCACCAATAAATAAATTTAGTCTGGAAAAACTTCTAAGTACCAATAAAAAATCAACATCCCAGAGAGTAAGAAATCTGAATTTTATCAAATTAATTGTTGTAATGATTGTAGCAAAGTATATATAGAGAAAATAAAAGGAATTTGGAAACACGTACTAAAGAACATTTTAGAAATATTAAAAATTGTGAAATTGAAAAATCAACGATTGCTGCACATAGTTTGCTAGAACATCATAAAATTGGAAAAGAGGCAAAACTTTGAAAAAATTAGATAAACTGTTGGAATTGACAGTTTGGGAGAAGATATTCATTCAGAAGAATAAATATTGATCTATGAACTTCGATATTCCCGTGGATAAAAATTTAATTTCAAAATTTATAATCCCAACCAAAGATGGCAGCACAAGAGGTATCGTCCATAGAGAAATCAACAACCAGGGAATTTCATCAGTGGAAGTAATGACTGAAGAGGGATAAGATATCTGAAACCGTCGGTATCAAAGAAATTTGAAATTGTATAAGGTGAGTCATTAAAAATATGTTCTCCACTCACTATTAGTGATATAAACTCATAATGATTACTTCCCAACATTAATTTAAATATATTGCCAACATTATTCAACTTTTGTGCCCAACACCAAACACAACACAAATTTTCTATCCCCACTGCACCATTTGAACACATTTTGTCACATACCTTGCAGAATCTGTAACTGCAGTGACAGTGTGCTCTATAGTTCTGCAAGGTATCTAGAACAGCATTGCCACAGTTTGCAGCATTGGCTGCATTATGAACAAATGAGGCAGCAAGATGCTTATTTGCTTGATCCCAAGGATAGAAGGCCTCACTAGAATACTCAATTTTTGTCAGTAGTTTCATCACCAAAGACGGTACCATGAGATGCAATAGAAGAAAATTTATAAGAATCAAATAGGTTGTAACCTGTGCCACATTATAATATGCACAGAATATTCTAAATCTCTTACTAGAAAACATGTTTCTAACTTACTTCCATCCATTGTTGTACCATTTGCTTCCTTGGACCATCTCCCACATTGTTTTGTATAGTAACTGCAAGCAGCTACCTGAAAACAAGTAAAAACTGTCAAATGTTCTAATACCATATATTATGGCATATTTCCTTATTTTTTTAATAAAGTTTTTGTTAAAAAACACTTAACTGCTCCTAAAACTCCATCAGAGCCTGCACCACCTCAATGGGCCTCTTCCAGACATTTTTGTGTTCAGTAGAACCACTGCAGTTTTGATGCTTCAGGTTATGCATAAGGCAGTTGAGTTTAATGTGGTACATTTTCAATTTAATTCTTTTCATTTTTGGACCAAATGATATTTCCATTGAAAATATATGGAAACAAACAAATGAACTTGAACTTTTATAGGAAAGTATAATTAGAAGACTGGAAATGGGGTTAGGTATAAAACATTTTAATTTAAATCTTTAATGAAGAACTCTTGACAACCAAATAAAAAAGATAAATAGACGGATTGGGCATAATCTTAGGAAAAACTTGGATACCACTGAGAGACCAGTCCTTAAAAACAGATGAGAAGATGAAGAGCACAGGATAGAGTGTGAAAGAAAAAAAAAAACAAAATAAATAATAGTTTTAAAAAACTAAAAGAACACGCTTTATTAGAAAACTAAAAAATGAAAAATAATTTTAATTTCCAATACGCTTGGGATAAAATAAAGTGGTCAACAAAAACATCATCTCCAACACATATAGAATAAAGTTAGAGTTATCAACAAAAAGAAAATAAGTTTACCATCAAAAGCGTGGGGTGCTCTATATCAATTAATATATGTGATAATAAACAGATATTGGTAAAAGTAAGCTCTCTAAGAAGAAAATGTAAAAATCATAAAAAAGCACCCCACGCTTTTGATGGTAAACTTATTTTCTTTTTGTTGATAACTCTAATTTTATTCTATATGTGTTGGAGATGATGTTTTTGTTGACCACTTTATTTTATCCCAAGCGTATTGGAAATTAAAATTATTTTTCATTTTTTAGTTTTCTAATAAAGCGCGTTCTTTTAGTTTTTTAAAACTATTATTTATTTTTTATTTTTTAGTTTTAATATTTTACAGAATAAAATAAAAATGTAAATATCTTTAAATTCGATACTATTGTAGTATGAGCTAAAAGTAATATTCTTCTATTAAAAAAACCCTCCCAGCCGGATTTGAACCAGCGACGTATGGATTACTGAAATTATATACCACTAAGAGTTTACTGCTCTACCAACTGAGCTCTTACAACGATTGACTAAAAACTCGACAAGTCTGCAACCTATTATGCCAGTTTTCATTTTTTTGATTTTCGGATCATTCTGGCCAGGATTTAAAAACAAAATATGACATTATTGTATTGTCATGGGTCCTCTACACGTATACAAAGTTTCAAGTCGATCCAATGTTTCTAAGTGGGTGAAAATCGCATTGAAAGATTCTGTTACATTGATACAAAAACGCGTTTTTTGATTTTCTGATGATTATGGCCAGGATTTTAGAAAATAAATATGAAATTATTGTATTGTCACGGGTCCTCTACAAGTATACAAAGTTTCAAGTCGATCCAATGTTTCTAACTGGGTGAAAATCGCATTGAAATATTCCGTTACATTGATACAAAAACACTTTTTTTTATTTTATGATGATTATGGCCAGGATTTTAGAAAATAAATGTGAAATTATTGTATTGTCACGGATCCTCTACAAGTATACAAAGTTTCAAGTCAATCCGATGATTTTAAGTGGGTGAAAATCGCATCGAAAGATTCCGTTACATAGATAGATAGATACAGGTCAAGCTAATATAAAATGTGTAAAAAGGAAAGACATGGGGAGAGTTGAAGGTTTTAGTATGGAAAAAGGAGTACATGAGTTTCTTTATTGACGCCCTAAGCTCTAGATAAGAGTACCAGGAGATATATATTCAATTTATGTATAACTTCAGCAGACCACATTATTTTGGTGTTGTGTAATTGTATTTTGCACAGAAACAAGTGTAGAGTATGTGTATGTTTGATTTTTTAGTGCAAGTGTGTTGGAAGATGATGAGATAAAGGCAGAAGATGAAACTCAGTGCTAGCACATAGCCTACTGCTGTTGAAAAACACTAACTGTCTGGTTTAATAGCCTCATCTGACAGATGAATTGCTATCAAGAGTTGCACATGTCTTCGCAACATGTGTAGTGCAGAGTGATTTAAAATTTGATCCTGGCATCCCATGCACAATCTAGTGATTAGAAAGTATACACCACCACACTCCTAGCCTCAGGAAATAAAAGTTTCAACCTGCCAGGTGTCAGAACCCATACCCATCAGTTAGGAAGTAGACATGCTACCTCCTGAGCATTCTTATTCTGTCATTCATCAGATGCTAACATACACAATATTCCCATTCACATAACAAAGTACAGTCTATAATTAAAAAAGTAATTACTCGTACCATTGCTCTACTTGTTAATGGTTCTATCTCTACAAAACCTGAATTTGAGAAAACTGATGTTAAAAGTTTAGAATTGATTGGAAGCAAAGTTCTAAATAAGCAATACATTGTAGTGTTACCTATTTATTATACTTAACATTGTCACATTTAGCTGTATTTTAAACAAACAGTTCAGAAATAGAACAAAACAACTTGAAGGCTTTTTTCATTAGTATGAAGTGTAATTCCAAAAATAATAATTTTATCAATGCTTAAACACATGCTGAAATTTACTAAGTGGAATGGGGAGAGGTAAGAAACATTTAATTTCATCATCAATTAAACCTCATAGCGATTCATTCCTATAAAATTTAAACCTTCTTATAAAACTGAACTTCAACTGTGGAATGACTCCAGGTCTTTACTTTTGCAGAAGGAATGGTCACACTAGTGTTACAGAAAGAAGTGCTTGGCATTGTCAAAGAACTAGTATTACCTTCAAATATCACATCATGTTGTTTATTCTTTCTTTCACTCACCTCATACTTCATAACTCCTCGCAAACCCAGGGTTTCGTCACATCATTTGTGACATTCTCAATGCTGTGTCACAAATGATGTGACGAAACCCTGGGATTGCGAGGAGTTATGAAGTATGAGGTGAGTGAAAGAAAGAATAAACAATATTAAAAAACCTCAAAATGTTATTTCCTATCTACATAACTTAATCACATTGTGTCCTTGTTCTCTGTTCTTTGAAGTTTTGCAGCAACAAATTCACTATTATAACATAATTTATACTTTGTATGATAAATGTTTGAATTTGTGTAAGGTAGATGTTGAGCCAAGTGTTACCAACTAGATCCATCATGAAAAATACTGGAGTGCATGAGAGCTAATGACTTCATTACCAAATGCCAAGCATCCAACAACAATACTTTACAGTGAGGTATTTTGCAGAAATTCATGCCTTTAGAGATCATTTTTTTTACAATTAGTGAATTCTTTCAAATACATTTCATTAACCACAAAGTGCACTTTTTGGATTTGAATGACTAAGATTTCATATTAATGACACAGGACTAAATATTTTGATAAATTTTAGTTGCCTGTTATGTGCTGCAAATCTATGACACTACACCCGTTGTTTTACCTCCCTTCCGAAGTGAGCCAAATTCATAAAGTTTTACCCTTAATCTATGGGTCCACCAATCTAGTATCGTGATAATATTATTGCCTCACACACAACAGGTCTTAGTTCAATCCCCGGTCAGGACAAATTTCCTGAGTGGAGTTTTTCTGGGATTTCCCTCACTTATAAGAAAATTATTAGGAAATTTTGAGCCCCAAATAGACCTCAAACACCATCTGGTCATCATAGTTTGTATAAATGAATGTTGTGTCTTATCTATGTTAACTTGGAGGTGGCCCTCCATGTCCTTGTGTTGTCAGGAAAGTATGTATGTGATTCAGAGTTTAGAATCCTCTCCCAGTTATCTCCCTGTAGGGTCCAGGTGAGATGGGCCTAAAAAGGGAGAAGTTAAATGAAGGGAAAAGAGAAAGATTTAAATGTGTGAATCTTGGAACAAGAGGACTGTAAAGTACCTTAAATCTATAAGTGGTGGCAGACAGGAGATCTTGAAACAGATAGAGGTTCATTGCTCCTCCAGGATGAATAGCTTCCTTGGTGGTGGTGTTGTCCTGTACTATCAACATGTAATAATGTACATGGTCTCTCATCTCCTCTGATGGGTTTGACCAACCGATTGTGATTGAATTCAATGTAACACCTTTCAATGAAATCTCTGGCACAAAGTCAGGATCTGAAATCATTTCAATTCATTGAACAATTTGTATCAAACATTAACACTTGATAATCTTAAAGAATCAAAAAATTAACACCTCACTTCACAATTTCTAAAATTCTTGAGAACATGTGTGCAAGCTTGCTGATTTAAATTAAATAATGGTAGAGACAGCAGTTTCTAGCCCATTCATATACAAAATTAACTAACATTAATAGTGAATGGAGAACATATTTTTAACGACTCACCTCGTGGTTTCAGACAATATCTTGTCTCTTGGACAACCGCCGGTATCAAAGAAATTTGAAATTATATGAGGTGAGTCATTAAAAATATGTTCTCCACTCACTATTAATGATATAACCTCATAATGTTTACTTCCCAATATTAATTTAAATAAAATTAACTAACCTTTATCAAGAGTTCGCACCCAGCCTTGCCAGGTGTTGGAATTACCAGTACCAACTGCATTTTTTTGCTGTAAGTCGTAGTTCATATGCAGTGCTAGGATCTAAATTTCTTATTACATAGCTCGTGTTACCACCTCCTATCTTTTCAGGGTAATACACCAGCTCCCCTGTTCCATTCTTCATATGCTGCAAAAAGTCAAGTTTAATACAGATCAGCAAAACTTATCCACATGACCACTCCACTGAACCGACCATTCCTGTTCCCAACAGCTTATCTTGGCACAGAATATTTTACCCAAAAGAATGATTTCTTTTTACTTATAAGTCTACTACTTCTTTTCCTGACCAACGACCATGCTTTTCACTGTTTTATTACCTTTAAGTTAACATTTGCTCATATACACTAGGCCTGATGAAGGCCATATTCTTGTTCTCATGTGCCAAAGGGAGAGAGGAACATATATTTACATCCTTTGCACTTGAGCCCACTGTAATCTAATAATTCAACAATCTTGCATAAAAACATAAAATGTTATCCTACCTAAATATGTAAGTCATTTGTTTTCTAAATTCAAAATCATTCAACAATAGTTAATTATAAATAACTAGTGTTGAGAGATATCCAAAGACCACATGATAGCTTAAATATTAAATTTATCACTTCTCACCAAATGATAAATTTGATTTGAAGAGAAATATATATATATGCCTGAATTCACTAAGGAACCAGGCATCCCAATTCAAAAACATATTATTTCTCTCCTTTAATGACTTCCCACATGCCGATGTATGAACATTTTGTTCCCCTCACCTCTAACAGCTTCTTTAACAAGAAGACTTTAATGGGAATCATACCACACTTATAGCCAGTGAAGCTCATTTTCGATCTTAAATATTAAATTTATCATCGAATGATAATTTCTCATGGAATTTTGGCCAGTATGGGACCAATGTCCACTCAGCATCATGGTAATTTGGGTAGCTACAATGAATAGCAGCTCCAGGTAGAGAAAATAACTTATAATGTCACCACTATAAATCTCAAGTGGATGTGAGGGATGGTGGGCCTGTCATGCCATGGAGTTCAGTTTAGAGAAAGCAGTAATATACTCCATACATATCTCAATTTCCAGAGAGACTGCAACGTAATTCACTAACTATCATCCAGGTCTTGCAAAAGGGAAGGGGGGACTGTATATGCAGAAAGAAGCAACAAAGAATTGTACTGTACATGGTTGCTCTATGTTGTAAATAGCACGTTAAGAGCACATTTAGATTTTTTAATACAATGCCGCCACGTTGTCATTTCGACATTATAGTATTCTCTCCAGCATGGCATTATTGTAACACACTTCTGAGGTTGGGGCACCTGGAAGGCAGAGTTATGCTGCCCCGATGATATATGATAGGTGATGATGATGATCGTAATGATGTGCCAGGAGAGGCTGTAATCCTAAACTTTATACATTAATGATGCTAATGATGGCCAGATGATGTTTGGGGATCCTTTGAGCCTTAAAGTTTCCTGACATTTGATTACAGGTTATGAAAAACCCCCAAAAAAAACCATCACCCGGGAAACTTGTCCCAACCGGGGATCGAACCTGGGCCCGTTGGCCCACTGCATCACACTACCTTGAAACCACAGCTCATTTAGATTAAATTCATAACATTTTTAAAAATTGTATTAAGGAAAGAATAAGTTATTTGAAAAAAAAACTGGTGTTTGCACAAACCTGGAACAGCCCATGAAGAAAGCTTATAACAACAGACAAAACATAGGTGGTGATAGTTTGAACCAGAGTTCTGCCTGAAATACCAGAGAACATCACTATAAATTAATTACCTGAATAAAATATTCCTGAACAGGTTCATTGCCATCGTTCACCGTCCAGTTTAAGTAAATACGACGTGCTCCAACAGCCTTCACAAAGTCAATTTGTACAAGAGGAGTATCTGTCAGACACAAATATTATCAAATTAATATGCAATACTTCCTTAAACACAATTGGACAAACTTACATATTATGGCATGTGTTTAGTATTACAAAAGAGCAAAACCCTTACTTAACACCTGTCACTTTGAGCCCTGAGGAAGTCTTCCTAGTCTGCTTGTAACATTATAATAATGTTTAACATTTCAAGGAAGTAACACTACCCTCAGGGGTCCTCATCTAGAGGATATGTGGATGGCGACCACAAGGTGCCCAAGCTGAGCAAAACATTTCTTCCACTTACTTGTGTTTTGCACTCTTTTAACTTTACTATCTAACCTCCCTTGGTTAACTCTTGTTTTTTCGACCCCGATGCTATTAGGGCATCTGAGGGCTAGGGAGTCTTTCCTTTCTTCCATTTCTTCTTTCCTTTATTTTCTTTTCTTCTCCAGAAAAGCCTGACCTGAGGCTATAAGATGGCAGCCCCATCACTGGTCTTGCCTTCTTTTGGCCAGCAACCAATCGAAGGGACTATTATTATGCTTTCAAATCTTATATGAGAATTTTCCGGAAGGATCAAACTATTTACGCTGGAGGGAAAATTTTCTATAGGATCGTAACAGGCCTTGGCCTAATACTTGGAAGGAAGGAAGAAGAAGAAGGAAGTAACACTCTGAGGTTTATATGAGTAGTGCATATTTAACTCATTATCTAATATAAAAATGTCCTCAATTTTAAAATTCTCACAAAAATTGGGATCAATTGATGTGGAAGTAAATCATATTTAAACTGATTCTTTGACTTTATTAGTACAGAAAATAGGTAACAGATGAAACATGTGGCCAAGGGAAAAATATGTATCACATTTTAATGAAGGAGTGGCATATGTGCTTTAACTGTATACACGATGACAAACAATTAGGGTGGATTTCTCAACCGAAGTCTAAACCACGACCCTGGTTTTCAAATGTTTTATTGTTTACATAACACCTATAAAACAACTGAAAATTAACAGAAATTGTTATGAAAACATAGAAATGATTCAGACATTTGTAATTAACAGTTGTAAATTTTCAGTTTTTATGGTTGTTATGGAAACAATAAAAGTCGGAAAACTGGCAGTTATGGTTTCGACTTCAGTTGAGATATCCACTGTTAAAAAATTTCTCTTTTATTACAAATAAACATCTATACTAAGATTTTTGTTTCTTTTATGCTTCTAAGTAAAATGAATAGGGGTTTTATTTTTTATTGATCCTAAAATATTCATAGTTAAATATGGGAAATAACATTATGAGGTTCTTAATTTAAGAGTCATGATGTCGGTTGAAAATGAGAAAGATGGTTCTCTTGAAAACTAGTTCCTGTGTTTAAAGAAACATAATTTACAGATCCTAAAATATCTTTATCTTTTTAATACTAACATTTATCATTTATCCGTGCAGTAACTTAAGTAAAATGCACAAATGATCATTAATCTGTAATATATTAAAAAATTAAGCTGTTAAATTGATAAAGAACCATTTTTTTCAAAAATATGGTTAAACTGACCATTCATATATTAATGTTGGGAATTTTTACATTATGAGGTTTTGTTAATAAAAATCATTTCCCATACGGGAAAATTTTCTATAGGATCGTAACAGGCCTTGGCCTAATACTTGGAAGGAAGAAGAAGAAGAAGTTAATAAAAATCAATTGAATCATGAATTCTTCTTACCTATCTTCATATCTATGTTATTTAACACAGAACCGCAGTATTGAGAGTCATCTTCAGTCATTACAACAGTTCTCGATACCACAGTTCCGTGTTAAATAACATAGATATATGGGTAAGAAGAATTCATGATTCAATCAATTTTTATTAAACTGACCATGTTATGGTACAAAGTGAAACACGCAATACCAGTGCTCTAAGTGACACTGTTTTTAAATATTTGTCAAGTTTTTAAAAAGCCTGAGAACATTAATTTCAATATTACATTTTAAGAACCTACCACATATTTCAAGTTATAATACGCAGGGCCTGCGTGAATTAAGTGAATTCCTCAGAAAATAAAATTTATGGTCTAATTTTGTAGATTTACAGAATATATTTGAATTGAACTTTTATAGGAAAAATCACTATGATTAAGTTATGTAGGTAGGAAATACCACTATGAGGTTTATTTTAATTTTGTTTAGTTGTTTCTTGACTCACCTCATACTTCTTAACTCCCTTGCACATCTAGATTTTGTCACTGCAGAAGAGGAGACCATTGGATGTCAGTTGTGAATGTGAATAGCATTGAGAATGTCACAAATACAGTGACGAAATCTAGATATGCAAGGGAGTTAAGAAGTATGAGGCAAGTCAAGAAACAACTAAACAAAATCACTATGATGTTAATATTATTAATTTTTAAACATCTTAATGATGGACAAATTATATTTGAAAAGAAAAAATATATGCCTAGACTGGGGTTTGAACCCAGGACCTTTGACTCTCTATGTCAAAGCTCTTCCATCTGAGGCCTAGGTAGCTCAGATGGAAGAGCATTGACATAGAGAGTCAAAGGTCCTGGGTTCAAACGCCAGTCTAGGCATATATTTTTCTTTTCAAATATAAAATCACTATGATGTTTAATTTAAGATTTAAATTAAAATGCTTTAAACTTCACCTCACATCTGACTTCTGCTATGTAAGAAGAGGTTCTCCTGAACGACATAACATTGGTCAAAATATTACTGAAGATGAAACTACCTAGGTTCTGAAACCGGTATAATTATAAGACTGGATATGAAGTGAGGTAAAAAGAATTTTAATTTTCTTCTTATAATATCTTTTTTTTGTTAATTAAATTGAATGTATACATTTGGTCTGTGTATTCTTACCTCTTATGGTTGTTTTTGTTGAACACAAGTTTCAAGACTTCTGAGCCCCATCGTCAGTGATCACAGACTGATTTTTCTCGAGTTGTCGGCCCTGATTCTTGACTCCTGCTCCCTCTGCCTGTGGTCCAATGGACTTGCTAATGAGGTTCCTTTCTCTGGTAATTTCAAAATTCATAACTTTTTCTTTGTTCTTCTGTACATAGATTTTTCCCCATATGGTGAGTTTGTTTTTGTTTTCTAACTGTTTTAATAATGTTGCGTTTAGATCTATTTTGTTTTATTCTGACCAAATGTGAGCAGCCACTGCAGATTTTTCTACTTCCCGTTTCTTTACATTTCTTCTGTGTTCTTTAGTTCTAATGGTTAAATTTCTTTTTGTTTTCCCTATCTTATCACAGTCTGCACATTTTGATATTTTCCTGATTTTTTACAATCATCTATCTTTATATTTTTGTTAGTTTTTACTACAGCAAACTCCCAATTATCCATGTTAATTGGGACCGAGATATGCACGGAAAATCGAAAAACATGGATAATCCAATTAAGTTATTTGGCGCCGTGGAAGTTGACCAGAAATTTATTTACCCACTTTAACACTACTTAAATGCAACAAATATTCATCAAATGTTATATTAAATGTATTTAGGTGTGATTCGTAATTATCATTAATTTATTTTACTTGTAAATAAGAAAAAAAGTGGGACTGTTTCCTGTCATGACTACTCTGGTTATAACAGTTATTCAAAATGGCCATCGTAACGAGCAATAACTACACTAGTAACCATCAATGACACAAATAATCAGCAGTAACCACACTAGTAACCAATGATGACCACACTACTAACAGGCAATAAACTCACTGCCACAGCATATCTGTGGTTTCAATCTGGGTAACAACAAACTTTCAGTGACTCACATAATGGAAATTTCTGAAATTGTATTGTATTCTCAGAATGTTGGTTGGTACCGTTAAACGCGTCAGGGGAAGTGGTTGTGGGTGAAGGTTACTCTATTGTTCTAGTTTCTAAGTGCAGTTCACAGTAGCACGTTTAAAAATAAAGAATTTTTTCATAACAATACAAAATACAGTACAGTATTTGTCTTCATTTTTAAAAAATACAGTAAAAAGAGTCATGCCCGGATAATCTGCAAACCGGATAATATGTGCACAGACAATCAGGAGTTTGCAGTAGTTTGGTTAAACTATAATCATTCTTAATTTAAATAAACTAATAAAAACCAACAAAAATGTAAAGTTTGATGATAGTAAAAAAATCAGGAATATATCAAATAAAATGTGCAGGCTGTGATAAGATACACATAGGGAAAACAAAAAGAAATTTCACCATTAGAACTAAAGAACACATAAGAAAAATCTACAATGGCTGCTCATGTTTGGTCAGAAAAACACAAAATACATGTAAACACAAAATTATTAAAACAGTTAGAAAACAAAAATGAACTCACCATATGGGGAAAAATCTACATACAGAAGAACAAGGAAAGAATTATGAATTTTGAAATTCTCGGAGAAAGGAACCTCATTAGCAAGTTAATTGGACCACAGGAAGAGGGAGCAGGAGTCAAGAATCAGGACCAATGACTTGAGAAAAATCAGTCTGTGATCGCTGGCAATGGGGCTCAGAAGCCTTGAAACATACATTCAACAAAAACAACCATAAGAGGTAAGAATGCAAAGACCAAATATCTTAATTATTAAATAAAACCTCTTAATGTTACTTCCTATTGTATTTTTAAAACGAATATATACAGTTATGTTGTGAGAAAACAAGCATGACACCACTAGAAAGATTTTTAAATTAAGGCTTTCATGCCGTAGCCTTGGTACAGAGCTGCTGATCTTCAGTTGGTTTTAGTCCCTATAGGAGAAAAAATTTTGGCCAGTGTGAGACAATGCCTTCCCAGCATCGTGAGGAAATTTGGGTAGTTAAAACAATTAGTAGGACCAAATTTTAGCATTACTTTATAAAGCCAGTAGAGCTTCTTTCATTGTTTTTATTATAAATGTAACATTTCTCACTGCAGGACACATTTGAAGAGAAAAATTGGATATGAGGTGAACTATAAAGCATTTTAATTCAAATGATAAATTAAACCTCACAGCGATTCTTCCTATAAAAGTTCAAGAAAAAGTAGGCCTAGACTGGACCTCTAGTTTTATACATTAGCGCTCTGCCACTGAACTATCCCAGGTCTCCAATCTTTTCTCTTATACAATTCAAAACAAGCTCCACTCTATATTATATTTGAAAAGAAAAATATACGCCTAGACTGCGGTTTGAACCCAGGAACTTTGACTCTATGTCAATGCTCTATCCAAGTGAGCTACCTAGGCAATGAATAATATGAAGCTCCACTCTATTTATAAAGCAATGTTGAATTTCCCATTAAAACTCTTCTTAAATAAGAAACCACCATTTGACATGTCGAACAATGGTTCAGAGCTTTTTTAATTTAGTTGAGTTGTTTCTTGACTCACCTTATACTTCTTAACTCCCTCGTGATACGGATTTCATCGCTCCATTTGTAACATTCACAACTACGTGAATAGCATTGAGAATGTCACAAATGGAGTGACGAAATCCGTATCACGAGGGAGTTAAGAAGTATGAGGTGAGTCAAGAAACAACTCAACTAAATTAAAATAAACCTCATAGTGTTATTTCCTACCTACATAACACAATGGTTCACAGCCTTTGACACTCTTGGGAATTGTATGAGAGAATCATTTGTTAAAATTCATCGGAGAACATATTGTTTAAACAACTCACCTCATAGGATTCCGACTGAGTCGGAGTTATGGCTGACGATGAACATGATTATGTTTGAAATCGCGATATCATGGAAGCATGAATCCTATGAGGTGAGTTGTTTAAACAATATGTTCTCCGATGAATTTTAATGATTATACCTCATAATGTTTACTTCCCAACATTAATTAAATAGAATCATTTGTGTTTAGATTGGAGGCCTAAGATAGCTCAGTGGCAGAGCACTAGTGTATAAAACTGGAGATTCCTGGGTTCAAAACCCAGTGTAGGCATACATTTTTTCTTCAAATATAATATGATGCATGTTATGTATGAGGTTCTAAAAATATTATGTATCAGAGAATAGAACTGTATCAGAAATTAGTAAGGACATTGCAATTATTGTGACAACGGCCTTTATTAAACATGGATGGTAAACAGTGAAGACACTACCAATCCTGCATGTGTATGTGTAGCTGCAGACACAAGCCTAAATTCTTTACATTTAACAACAAAGTCTTACTGTAAACACAGCTTTCATTTAATGTTTAAAGGAGGTTTATTATGAGTTAGATTATTAGTGACTCATGTGCAATAAAACTACAAACATGAGGTGAGTCACAAATAATCTAACTCATAACTTTCATTATTTACATACAACTTAGAAAGTTCTTGTTTTCAATTGGTCAAAATGTAGTATATTTTGAGAAAAAAGAGGAAATTATGATGTTAATGTATACTCAGGCTGATTGTCTGAATCAAATGAGTGTGAATAATCTGCTCATTAATTCTTCTTGATTTAAGAACCAAACAAATTTCTTGTGAACCAGGGAAGTGGGATTATAAGTGTGAGAAAAACTTGTGTCAGAACAGGGATGTCTGGATAGCACAAGTTAATACGCCAGTACATAAAACTAGAAGTCTTGGGTTTAAATCCGGGTTCAGACAAGAACTTTTGTCATGAGAAAAAGAAAGAAAATTAAAAATGTATCTGCCCATTTTCAAAAATTTTCGTCTTATTATAACTTTAAAATATAAAACTACTCACCTAAAACAAACAGAGGCACTGCTTTGCTCACTTCACCTTGTGGTCCGTATGCTATACAATGATATGTTCCATTGTCTTTCCTAGTCACAGGACCCAAGGAGAGCTTTGACTCAACAAGTGTGTCATTAATTCGATTCACATCAATTATTGGTCTGTAAGAAAACAACTTTCATATTATTAACTATTCTGTTTTTTATTTCATACCTTATTTTATTTCATACTTATGTGTCAGGAGTTTTCAAACTGTGCAGCGCATGCCACAGGGGAGGTACAAGTCATGAAATGTGATAGTATACGACCTATACTACATTATAATTGATAAATATGCCTATTTATAGTGCATTACATATATTTAATAATGTACAAATAAGCTTTTACCTAAATAATTATGTACATCTCTTAATATATGTGTGTATAAGAAAGGGGTCGACCGCGATGGACTAATGGTTATTCTCCTTGTCTCTGGTTCCGAGGGCCACAGGTTCAAACCTGGCCATGGTCAATGGAATTTTTTAGGATGGCAAAATCCAAGGAGCAAGTCCTTCAGGAGGGACTTTAAGCCATGTGTCCCATGTCTCAAGATTTTCAGGCTCATAAAAGATCCTTAAGCCTGAATGAAAAGGCCTCTAAACAAAATTTACCTTAGATGCGACGAAATTATTGTCTGCAGAATATCAAAAAAAAAATGAGATGAGTCAAAATAACTAATTGATAATAATTAATTATTGGGATGATGAAACAATAGATATAATAAAACAAAAATTAATGGACAAGAAACTTGAAAATAACTACATCAACCAACTAAGTAACACCATAAAAACAATAACGCAACAGAATTACTTCCAATTCAACAACGAACTCTTCGTCCAAGAAGACGGAATCCCCATGGGAAGCCCCACTTCGGGAATCCTAGCAGAAATATTCTTACAAGAATTACAAAATACACACCTCAAAGAACTAATTACTAAATTCAACATAAAATTATTCACAAGATATGTAGACGACGTATTAATTATTTATGACAGCAAAAATAGAAAAGACAAAGAAATCTCTCAAGATTTAAATAACATGCACAACAAAATCATCTTTACTGATGAAACAGAAATCAACAACAGTATAAACTATTTGGACCTAACATTAACAAAAAACTTCACCAACAACAAATTAGAAATTGGCATTTATCGAAAACCGACAAGCAACACACTAGCCATAAACAATAAATCGAGACATCCTTTTCAACATAAAATAAGTACATTCAAAAGCCTAATAAATAGGATGTTAAACTCCCTCTAAATAAAGACAATTATAATAAAGAATTAAATTACATCAAACACATGGCAAAAATTAACGGCTACAACAAACAAATAGTAAATAGCATTATAAATAAACAAAAAAAAGAAAAACAACATTACCAACATAACCAAACTTGAAATAGAATCCAATGACAACAACAAAAATGGATAACTCTCACGTACACTGGTAAAGAACATTAAAATTGGCCAACACACTAAAAAAGCTCGATAAGAATATTAAAATAGCCTACAGAACTGACAACAAACTAAACAATTTAATAAACAACAACATCGAAGAAATAGATGAATTCGACAATAAAGGCATCTACAAATTAACATGTACAGACTGCAATAAATTCTACATTGGGAAAACTAACAGAAGCTTCAACATTAGATTCAAGGAACATTTCAGAGATTTCGTTTACAATGGAGGAAAATCAAGTTACGCAAAACATGTAATTCAAGCTGGACACCATATGCATAACATCGATAACACCCTCACAATAGTACATAGAGAAAACATTCCAATGAGAATAAATATACTGGAGGAAATCGCAATCCTAAGAGAAATCAACAGCAACCTGATTCTCAATGAATATACACCTAATCCACACAATCCTCTGTACAAAATTCTCACAATCAAGTCAGTGCTTCAACAAGGGTCAACAAGAACGGACCTAATGCATTCTGCTGAGGATGGGACTAGTCCCGAAAGGCCCTACAGAGTTTTAAAAGAACTTAAGAGGAGACGGACCTACAAGGTAACTATATATATATATATATATATATGATTAAAACAGTTTTCTGTTTTCTATGTCATGGATTCAAGGTCAGTCTCTGACCATTGATTCCAATGTTTCGGCATGATTCCACATGCCATTATCAATGAATGATAGGTTTGAGTCACTGGTTTAGGTCACACTGAGTTTTCACGGTGGTCCATTTCAGAAGCCATACATCCATCCAAGGTTTAGGTCTTATATAATTAAACACATTGAGTTTTCACTGTGGTCCATTTCAGAAGCCATACACCCATCCAAGGTTTAGGTCTTATACAGTTAAACACTTTCAGTTTTCACTGTGATCCATTTTGGAAGCAATACACCCATCCCACATTGACCACACTCCATATTACCCAACCGTGGTTTTCTTCATATCTTCTATGCTGTTGTAGGGATGACATGGTAGGCAGCGAGAGCAGTTTTCCATGTAGATGATAATCTTTCGGCATCATCTTGGGTGTTCATAGAATGTGATCTTTTCTCAATTTCTATTGCTTCCCTGTAGATTCTTGATTTTTCATTATCTATCTTAGCCAATGTTCTAGATCCTGTGAGGTTGATCTTGTGACCTTTTTGTTTCATATGTTACACCACAGTTGAAGTAGTTTTTTGACGGTTTATTGCAGCCTTATGTTCTTGTATTCGGCAGGAAATTCATCTGTTGGTATGTCCTACATATGTTTGTTCACATGAGGTGCAAGGAATCTCGTAGATGCCTTGTGATTCTAGAGGTATTTTATCTTTAGCACACCTTAGTAAGTTGGAGATGGTGTTTTCCGAGTGGAATACAGTTTCAATCTGATGTTTTTGTAGTACTCGGCTTATTTTATCTGTAGTGCCTTGTACATATGGTAAGATGGCAGTGCCTAAGGTCTGCTCTTTCTTCTCCAATGTGCTTGGTGTGTTTCTTGCTTGATTAAACAATCTTTTCACTGCATGTTCAGGATAGCCATTTGCTAGAAGTGCCTATTCCAGATGTTTTTATTTTTATGAAGATTAACTTTGTAAGTCGCAGTGATCGGACGATGAGAGTGTTTATTACTGCAGTTATTTGTGCTAGGTGGTGGTGTGATGTGGCGTTCAGATATCTATCAGTATGAGTCAGTTTCTGGTATACTGTGTGTGCAAGTCTTCCTTCAGGTCTTCTTATCACAAGTACATCTAGAAATGGTAGTCACTGTTCTTGTTCGAACAATGGTGAAATTTATCTGATCATGTTGACTGTTTAAGTGTGTCAGGAATTTGTTGAGAGCAGATCTACCGTGAGACCATATTACAAAAGTATCATCAACATATCTCAACCATAGTTTTGGCTTAAGTATTGAAGATTCAATAGCCTTTCATTCTAAAAAAGTCATAAATAAATTGGAGATAACAGGCAAAAGAGGTGATCCCATTGGTGCACCTTTACTCAATGTGTTTAATTATATAAGACCTAAACCTTGGATGGATGTACGGCATCTGAAAACGGACTACAGAGAAAATTCAATATGTTTGATTATATAAGACCTAAGCCAGTGACATGAACCTATCATTCCTTGATAATGGCATGTGAGATCATGCCAAAATGTCATAATCATTGGCTAGAGGCCAACCTTGAATCCATGATACGGAAAACCCAAGAAAATTTTCTTAATCACACTTATTTCCAGAAAAATTTACAATATAACCTATATATATATATTTCTTAATCATACTTATATCCACAAAAATCTACAATATAACCTATATATATATGCCAACTTCATCCAAAAATGTTAATATATATCCAAGATATGTAAATTAATTTACTCTTTCCAGTATTTTTGAATCTATACAAATTTTGCTTCGTACAGAGTATTATTTTATTATTTTTTCTCTTAAAAAATTAATTAGTCTTTCAATGTAAGTGACAAATTTAAAATTAAATATTGAAAATATAAGCTTTACTAGCTAAAAATGTAGTTTTAAAAAGAATAATAAATATTGAAGATTAATAGTTATTTACATTTCTGTATAGTAAATTTTTAAAGAGCTCTACTGTAAAATTGAATTTTTACGTAAACCAATGTTCTTGTTATTTTAGATCTTTAATGTTACGTAACCAGTATTGTTTCACTTCTATTATCAAAATTACATATCAAAGATTATTAAAAAGTCATTAACTCAATACCCCCAAGTGGCCCCTTTTAACATATTATTAGAGTTTTCTCTTTGCCTGTATTTCTCACTTTTAATAAGAATACCTTATATTTGAAGAGAAAAATTCTCGCCTAGACCGGGACTCGAACCCGGGACCCTTGGCTTTCCGGGCCAAGTGCTCTACCAACTGAGCTACCGAGGCGAGTTACGATCTAGACGCAAATTTTTCTCTTATGTACGTAATTGTAATTCCCTCGCGCCAAATGCTACTTATCACACACAATTGACTCTGGACAACATTTATCAACTTTATTAATGACACAGATTTCCATAGAGATTAATAAATTATTCTCATTTTACCATATTGACAGTCCTCCTTTAAAGGACTCATGGACTGTTTCACTGTTGGCAGGGGAGCATGTTCAGATTATGGTGGTTTGAGGGGATCCCAGAGAGCTATGTCTTATTTCAATACTGTACAGTCTACAGGGTAAAATGATATTAAAAGGAATATGTAGATGAGAATAAATTGGGAAACTCAAACATGATATATTTTTGTCACCATAGAAACATTCCTGATAATAATGATACGTCCTCTGTACTTTGATTTAAAAAAAAAAAGAAAATTTTCATGTATAAATATATTTGATGAAGATACTTACTTTTCCAGAAATATATCATCTTTCTTCCAATCAAATCTATCTAAAGGGTACCCTTGTATAATACAAGATAGATCTGTCTTATTCTGTAGACCCACTCTACTACTTTTTGTACTAATAATTTCAGCTGTAACTGTAAATCAAGGGAAACATGTTAATAAGTCACATATAAGTTAAAATTAAAAGGGAAAACTTTCCTCACAACTATGATATCTGAACATAGATCCATAAATGCTTTACTTTACAATCTATGAGTTTTGCTCCCTTTAGAAGTTTTGCACGCTAAAATGTAGAGGAATATGTTGGGAACATAAGAAGATCTGATAGCACATGGAGAATTTCAATTAACCACAAACTTGATCAGCAAAGATAGACTCACCTCCATGAATGGTGTCCCCTGAAAATGAAAATTCTTTCAGCCAAATAGTCTATCACTTTGCAGACATTATCAGCTAATTAAAGGAGCAGATATAATAGAATTTATGGATTGCCTGGACTGAACACTTATTGAGATTAAAGGTCAAAAGAATTCTAAAAAGTTTTGTTTTGGAAACCGGATGAAAAATGATTGAAGGGAAAACCTAGAACTAGATGGATTGTGAATTATAAGAGTGACAAGTGAACGAGGGCAGAATGGAGTATTGTTACAATGCTATAATGCAGTACCTGGTCAGCAGATAATTATCATAAATGTAGGCCAATTGACCTGTTTCGGTCTCAATTAGACAGGGTCTAAAAGTCTTTCTGTAGACATCCAGGTCGTCATCATCCAAAGAACTGTATTGGGGACTATTATTATTAACAAGACTAAATGTTGCACAATTAAATAATTTGAACATATATTTGCAATATACTGGCACCATTAAATAAGCTATGGCAGTGGAGCATTGACATTAAGGAAAAGTAAAAAAATAAAGCAGAATAACAGCTTGTAAAACGTGATTCATGTGGAGAACAGCAGGATATACTTTGTGGGATTTAAAAAGAAAGTGTGACATTTTAAATCAACTGAAAACCAAATCAGTTCTGGAATATATCCATCAGTCTATTTGCTGATTAAAGCTCTCGGCAATTGTGAAAATTTGATCATCAGTGAAGAGGATTCTTGTTGGCAAACTGCTGGAGGAGGGATGGTCAGTAAGTAGCCTCCTGAGTCTTCAAGACAGCATTTTGGCAAATATGACCTGCCACTGATTTCTGTCTAGCAACAGACCTTACAGCTTGAGGATCCTTAAGAGAATCACTGGATAGCCCAGTAGACAATTGTTCTAGTGATTTTCAGCTTCTTTAGAATCTAGAACATTTCACCTACACTTTGTAATACATGATTATTATATTCTCCCCATACCATGTTCAAAACTCTCTTACTGATGAACTTGCAATGAACACAAGGGTAGTTTATAACAGATTGTACAGTATGTGTCAAAAGTTTGCATCAGTATTTACAGCAAGACTAAGTAATATAGATATATATAGACGTAGTAATGCAATACATCGTATTCTGGACCTATGTTCTCTAGATATGAGAAATGTTTCCCCATTTGTTACACTTACATATTTATTTAACTTTCACAGGGAAAGAACACTATGAGGTTTAATTTAATAATTAAATTAATGTTTTTATTACCTCACCTCATATCCTTTTTCTTCTATACTGCAGTTTCGGAGCTTATCTCCATCGTCAGTAGCCTCTGGTCGACCGGTGTTATGTCGTTTCTTGGCGGTTTCCTTCTTACTTCTCAGGTAAGAAGGAAACCGCCAAGAAACGACATAACACCGGTCGACCAGAAGCTACTGACAATGGAGATAAGCTCCGAAACTGCAGTATAGAAGAAAAAGGATATGAGGTGAGGTAATAAAAACATTAACTTACATATTTACTTACATTCACGGTAAAAATCTCATATTTCACAATTAATATACATTAAAAATTACCTGTGAGGTTGAGATATACAGTCTGCTCCACCTCCGTCTCATAATCGTCGAAGCTGTCTACTGCAGCCGAAGCATGACACGTATAGTTGCCAATATCATTCACACTCACACAGTCTATATGCAATGTACACACATTCAAATCTCCATCCTTCGTGCAGTCTGTCACGTACCTGTTATTTAATAATTACTATTTACAACATTATCATGAATAATTTTAAAATTGTTAAAATGTTCTATTAAATCTACAACTGTATTTAATGATTCTGGAGAATTTCCCAAATCCATTTTCTTAAAACATTCTCAGTTGTAGTCATATTAATAATTATATCTAAAAATATTTTTACCTTTCATCATCTGTAATATTTCTTCCAGACAAAGTCCACCGCACAAAACTTTGAGATGGCAGAGTTCGGCAAGTGATGTTAGCATTGTTACAAAGTGTCAAGTCAGGAGTGATGTGTATGCCAAGAATCTGCAACTTTGGCTCTGTCAACAAAATTAAAACTTATTTTTAATTTATTATTGCATCCGACGAAAGCTTCAAAATGTACAAATTCTGGGGGAGAAATAAAAAACTTATGCACTCAAATTAACTCCATGACAAGACAAGCCACATGTCCTAATTACATAGGTGGACCATCATCCAACCAGCAGAGGAAGTCAGCATGTTGAGTTACAGCTACCTGGATTCGATCCCATAGTTCTGCACCAAGGCATAGTGGCACAGAGCACTCGACATGCGCTCTACTACAATTCATATTTAGTGAGCTATTCCCAAACTTTAGCTAATAAATGTAAATGTTATTTAGATCACAAACTACTTGAACTAGACTTGAATTTTAGACGTCTGCTATACTTGTCTTCATTAAATTGTTCTGTTGTTACAAATCCCACTTTGTTGTTTTCAATCATTAACATCGTGAACCCAGTAAATGAATGCGACCAAACAATTCTAAAAATAAACTCAACAGTGCCCTTTATCAGCTAAAATTCCCTTGGCTACCAGCCTACCTGCTGGCCTCATCTCCATATGTGTTAATCACAGAAGTGACCTTATTCATCAGCTAGTATTAGTGTGAATTTTGGTCAGCACATAGGGTTCAATCAACCATTATAGCTGAGTTTTCCTTACTCATTGTAGATCCCCAAATTCTTCACAATTTGGGCTGTACTCCTGTCTGATACTGGCCGAAATTCCATGAGAAAATTTCTTCCCCCATGTGGACTCGAACCAAACCACAATGCCTTAAACCTGTTGGCTAATGTGACCAGTCAGATAAGGTCACATGAGGCAACATATATGAACACCGATGATCCTACACTAGCCCTCAAGAATGGCATTATGTGATGGTGAAAACATCAGCAGGAAACAATTTGATGCCAGACATCATACAAAATTTAATACTTTAACTAGTCCAAGTAATACAAGTATACCTCCAGGATAGATAAAAATAAGACATATGAGAATCTATAAATAAAAAAAAGCTAACCCCAACATTAAATCTTATTTGAAAATGTAATTTTTAAATCTATGAGACCAACAAACATGGTTAGATGTAAGTAACAGTGAGCTACATGATCTTTGGGAAACCAGATGTAATACAAACAAATCAGTCTTGTAGACTACAATAGGAAGGACTTGTTGCACAAATGGGGAATGAAAGAGGGGCATGGAAATTTCTTATAGGAAAACCAGAGAGATGGTACCCTTTAGGCAGGCCAAGAATGAGATGGAAGAATAACATTATACATGATTTGAGAGGTAAATTACACAGAGGATGATCAGAAACATTAGCATAGGAGAGGGATGTATAGAGAACTACGAGGGTCATACTGAAAGTCATGAGCAACCCATTGTTAAAATTCAAATTTTAACAATGTAACAAAAGCAACTGCAGGATCGTAATCTACAGACTTTATACCACAACATTGCCGTTTTGTGGCATCATAGCTTCTGTCATGTGACCACATGCAGTGTTTCCAAAATGGCAGACATCAATGTTTCGTTTCGACAGCACCGCTGTCATTGAATTCCTTGTTAAAGAGGAACAATCTGCTGTTGATAGTCACCAAAGACTTCAATGTGCTTACGGAGATGCCTGCATGGGTGCCAGCAGTGTTAGGAGATGGGTGAAACATTTTAAAGATGGGAACACGAGTATCAAAGATGAGCCTCGTAGCGGTCGCCCATGCTCTGCCTCCACGGATTGCAACAAGGAAAGAGTTGATGTGCTCATAAGAGACGACAGGCATATCACAGTGAATGAAATCGCTACAAAATTTGCAGTAGGACACAGTGCAGTCCAAGAAATGATTCACAGCTTAGGTCACCAAAAAGTTAGTGCCCGTTGGGTTCCACGTTTATTGAGTGAAGACCACAAACTTCAGAACCATCACCCATAACCTTCTTCAGAGATTTCGAAATGAAGGTGATGATTTTTTGACGAGTATTGTGACAGGTGACGAAAGTTGGTTTCATCACTACGAGCCTAAAACAAAATGCCAGAGTATGGAATGGCACCACTTGAATTCGCCATCAAAAAAAAAAGCAAAGACAGTGCAATCTGTTGGGAAAGTTATGGGCAGCGTCTTCTGGGATGCACAAGGTTGCATTCTGGTTGAATTTCTTGAACCTGGACAAACCATAAATGCTGCCCACTATATCCAGACACTTGTGAAGCTCCGTCGTGCTTTGCACGACAAACGCCCTGGAAGGAAGATCATTCTGCAACACGGTAATGCGCGTCCTCACACTGCTCATGCCACTGTGGAGAAGATCAGGACATTTGGGTGGGAAACTCTTCCACATCCTCCCTATAGTCCCGACTTCACACCCTCCGACTACCATCTTTTCGGTTCTGTGAAGGAGCAGATGAGAGGCCAATGCTACGAGAGGCTGGAGGATATTCGGAAAGCAGTGCGTCAGTGTCTTCGAGCAGCTGGAACGGACTTCTATCCTAAGGGAATTTTCAAGTTTGTAGAACGATGGACAAAATGTGTGCAAAGAAATGGAGACTATGTTGAAAAGTAGCACAAAGGTCTGTAGATTAACATGGTGTACTTGGTTTGTCTAAAATAAATATTATGATTGTTTAAAAAAATGTTGCTCATGACTTTCAATATGACCCTCGTATAAACCTCCAGGTTCGATAGCACCAGTGAGTTTTTGGTTCTTAATGGATTTTCCTCTCATCCATTTCATTTCACCTTCCCCTGTGGACTGGCCAGTTGGTATACTTGTATTATCAGACCTTCAATAACAACTCATTCATTACACCGGACATAAGTAGAAATTCTACAGATGATAGAACAACACGTTGAGTCAAGACAAAAATGAATCTAAAAAGAATGACAGAAGACAGATTTCCTGGAAAAAATACTAGAATGTGTGTAATCTGGTAAATACTAGAATGTGTGTAATCTGGTAGAAGAGAGAGACTACATAGTGTTTTAAGCAGCATGAGGGAAAAAGGATTGAACGTTGGAGATTGGAATAACAGAGAAATGTGGAGGAGAATGACAGTGAGTTAATTGTATGCAGGAAGATGAACCTTTATGTTTTAAATTGAATTATTGAATTACTCAAAAAACTATAAACATTTTTTTTAAAAGATAATTATGAACAAACATACTCAGAGCAAAGATTATGACGACTTTTCCTTCATGTCTTATGCAGTACATATTAATATAGGTGTTGCCACTGTTCACTAAATTTCAACCTATTATGGAACATTTCTCCTCCATGCATCATTTCTTCTAAATTACGACAAAACCATAAAAACATTCACAGGTGAAAGATAAATTTATTTAACAATGATCTTCAACATCTAAAGTCATCTAATTTTTGGTGAATAATTTTCTCATTTTATTTCAATAGCACATACCAAGTTTTGTTGCAAAAAATAAAATTATGGCTACTAGAGTGATTTTTAATTTCTGCTTCTGGTTAACCCCATTCCTAATAGTCAAATTTTATTGGTTAACAAATTTGACCTTACTTTCTCAATTGATTGTTATATGCCAAGTTAGGTTTCCAAGTAAAAATTCCATCTAAGGCTAAATATGACAAGACCAATCAATAGCAAACAAGTACTGTGAAGTAAAGTTGAAATGAACTTTGAAGACAGTTCAATAGAACATGAAACCGCACAGGGGTAAATGGGAGAAATCTTAATGACTAATTTTTTTTTGTATTTATCTAATATATAAAAATGAATGTATGTTTGTTTGTTCGTACTTTATGCACAGCCATACCGTTAATCGGATTGTGATGGGGCTTTTTACAAAATGTTCAGTAGATTCCCGGGATGAACATAGGCTACACCCTTAAAAATCACCCTTTGAGTGGAAAACATGAAAAAATTAGCTCTTTGTACGCTTAAATGGCTTATGCTGCCTAAACCATATCAAATACACAAAATTAATGTACACAGAATTGAATATCTCAAAAAGCTCTACAAAAAAAGTCCATAACAGCATATGTTTATGTCTTACGGATAACTCACAATAACCATTTTTGTCTTTCATTGATCAAGACAAGTACATAGATTCCTGTGCAAGCATAGGAGCACATGGCGGGTATTCTTTTACAGATAACTCAAAATAATGAATTTTGTCTTTTAGCTCATTTATGCCAAGAAGATTGAGATACTGTAAGTAGATTCCCGGGCAACACCGGGTAATCAACAAGGGGAATCTTAAAAATAATTACAATATACATATATAATCATTTCTCATTTTACTTATTCAACTAATCATAAGAAGTACATTAATTTTTGTCTTTCAGCCCATTTATGCCAAGAAGATCGGGATGAGTAGATTCCCGGACAACACTGGGTAAACAGCATGGGGTATCTAATAATAATTACGATATAAATTTTTCCCTTTACTTATTTGACTAAACATAAAACACAATTTTCATATTTCAGCTCATTTATGTCAAGAAGATTGGGATAAATAGATTCCCGGGCATCGCCGGGTAATCAGCATGGGATACCTAAAAAATATTAATTTATAATTTTTATTTTTTTTGTACTTATTCAACTAAACATAAAAGCACATTTATTTTCATTTATTCAGGCATAGCAGCTCACGCCGGGTAATAGCTAGTTTAAAATTTTTTTTCTTTCCTATCCTTATGCCATCATCCTATCTACACCTATGACTTTATAACAATAAATGTTATAAATACATATTCTTCTTCTACTTCATGAAATTAGGTCCATTGACCTGTTTTCACATCAAGTGGGATTTAATGAATAGTACCCATATAGTAAATGGGCGTCCAACACTTCTATATTCTATTGGTTTGTACTTTAATAACAGCTGGGGATTCTATCTGCAAGCTTTCTTTTAACATGTTCATACCTGTTGTTTCTGATATTGTCAATTCTATTTGTTAAATTAAAAATATTTAAGTCTTTTCTAATATCTTAATTTCTTTTTCTGTCCAAAATTGTGACACCTGCTACTGAATGTAAGAACTTCATGTGTTATAAATACATAGTTGTTATAATTAATAATAATACTTAAAACTATTTAATAATTAACTAATAAACATCTGAAAAGAGTGTAACGCATTCTTTATTGATGTATCCCTTTGTCTAAGGGTCAAAACTTGGACAAAAGCCTTCATCTGTCTCAAAATCATTTGGTAATTCCCTCTCCATGATTTCTTTCTCCTCATCCTAACTTGTACCTCCAATCTGCACCTCAGCCTGCCTCCTGTTATAAGGTAGTGTAGAGGTTCCAAGGTTCACAATTTGAAATTCAGCTAGGGTCAATCAATTTTTCAGGGCGTAAAAATCCTAACCATGGGTTCCTTCAAAAGGGAACTAAAGTCTTCAGTAAGATTTACGGAATGTAAAAGAATCTCAATCCTGAAAAAAATGGCCTCAGCCCTTTGACACAGCAATGCTAATCACCTTATCTGTTAAAGATCATCATTAAATAAAATAATAGCATGGTTGTCTAGGTAACTCCTAATTTCCATCCTTTTAACATGGCTATACCATTTTATTCTATTTCATCTTGTAATCTGTAAAGCTTCAAGGTGTTTATTTTCATACTTCTCAAGTGTTTCATTTCTACTGCTTGTATTCTGCTCAGATCTTTTTTTCGTGTGCAAATTTTAGCTCCATATAGTAGTAATAGGTTTTTTCGGGGTTTTTCCTCACCTGTAAGACAAATGGAAGCTTATGCCCAACGGTCCCTGAAAATCATCCGGCCTTCATCATCATCCTTATCACCATCCTTCACCGGTGTGGAAAGCAATGGGAAGCTACCACACCTATAATTCCCTAGTAAAGCTGCAAAGCATTGCATGAAAATGCTATGATTGCAGCGAAAGACCTGCCCTTGGGCAGAATTACTATAGAGGGATGGATAGTAGTAATGGTTTATAACATTGTCTTTTTACAATTCACAAAGAGAGCTTTGTGAGATGAAGGTTCAACATCTCATATTTATTTTGTATTTAAATGCAATGAAGATAAAAGAAATGAATTAGGAATTATTCAATCTCATAGATAAAATTGGAATATCAGGAAGCACCAGTAATTGGTTCAAACACATTCAAAGAATATCACCAAAAAGAATTCTATACATTTTATTCAAATTTAAACCAAAAGTAAAATAAATGTCAGTTGTCCCTTAACCTGTTAGTGACACACCCTTTTACTTGCTTTCCTAATGCATGGACGGAGGCCATTTTAACATTTTAGTATTCCTAGAACACTGATTTGTATAAACGATCATAACTTTTTTAAATATCGATGGATTTGAACGAAATGTTTACTTGTTAGCTCAGAAATAAATGAGAAATTTAATACATGCCGTATGGAGTTCAGTAGCCTTTATAAACTATTAAAAAAAATTTTGAAATCTGAGTTTCTCTCTCATGATACACATTTTTACTAAATAATTTGATTTATTCACATTGGACACCCCTGTTTCTTTCTGTGAGACACTAAATATATTGTGTGGCATAGTGCTGATTCATCTGTAACTTGTATATACAAAAGCAGCTGACATAACCAAAATCAGAATGAATATTTAGAAGAGTGAACTCAAGCTCAATCTTGTGTCAAAGCGATAGCAATGTTTATACTTGGAATCTGAATTATTGCTTGGATTCGTATAAAAATTCTACAGCAGTTATTTACAACTGCACAGACCATAAAAATAATTTTCTCTTATTTTAGTACTATTAATTTTAGAAATAAAAATCACATAACCTTAGTAGTTGAGCTTGGTGTGATACAGCTCGAAACACTCTTCAATACACAGACCCACATCACATTCCTGGCAGCAATAAACAGATGTCTTTCTTCTCCCATGTTTAGTACAAACAACACACCTCCTTTGAGGTTTCAATTTATCACTTTTAGGGGTAATTTTTCTGATGAAGTGATTTTTAGGTTACGACTGGCGATAATTACACATATAATGCACGACACCGCGCCTCAGACTGATTCCTTGTAAGTAACATCTATTTGAAAGAGGCAAAATAAATCAGGTATTCCCCTAAACAGGTCGATTTATATATCAATCGATAGCTTGTATATCATTTTATCGACCTGAAAAAATTAGATTGTGAAAAGTTTATTAGAAGCCCTGCAGAAAGCAGCACAAAGCTAGGTCTGTGTGCCATCGAGTGTTGAAGTAAGAAACTACTTCAACCTCAATACCACATGCACAAAATGTGATCACAGCTGATTCATACACTTAGAAAGAAAGCTAAGATCTTAGGCTTCAAAACTATATTGTTCATACGCAAATATAAGAATATACAGCAGTAAAAAAACAAATGAAAAGGTGGCGTGCAGTTAGAGAAAATTACGATTACTTCAATCTCATCTGATTTTTTAAAAAAATAATATGAAATTAAATTTTAAACGAATATTATTTTTAATCATATGTCCTGAAAGCTCATAATTTCTACGTTAAACACAAATAAATTACATATTTGTAGCTTCAAAAATGTACGATCCAGAACAAAAAGAAAACACGCCTGCATAGGTCTATACCACGTATAGATGTCGGCAATAAGTGAAGAAGAGAGGGTCTATACCACGTATGGATGTCGGCGCTGACGGGTTAACGAGAAGAAAGACTATATCTTTATGTGGGAACATGACAATGGCCTAATTTCAGGATGCAGAAGAAGAAGAAGAAACAGATTTTCTGTCAAATATCCCTTCATTCTTTAAATATTAACAATGATCTGTAAGATAACAACAGTAAATAAGTCCTTGCTCAATTCACGTTCCTAACTTTTACCTTTACTTATTAATAATACAATCACAATTATTTATTTTGCTACATTTCTCAATATTTTAAACATCATCTTTGTCTTTTAGTGCTTGCATACCAATACAATCTGTTAATATAACAATTTTTTGTTTGATGTTTTCAAACTAGCTTCCTTCATGTGAGGAGATCATTAGCATTCATAGATGTTCCTGGTGTTCTGCATTTTATAAATATTTTTGTAAACATGGGTAGCCAGACAGTCATGTCTTATTTTTAATCTAAATCTTGCCACTGCTTCCTTCCACAATTTTTTTTGGTCAATCTAGATGTTTATTAGACCATTGTTGATCTGCGATGGTGTTTATTTTTGATTAATTTTTTATTTTGTTCTTATTACTATTTTAGATTCTTGTGCTTCCATTATGAGATTTGTTTTATGTGAAGTGGTTCCTTTTTTTTTGTTCAGGTAGTAGATCCACCATCTCATTACCATACAATCCTATGGGAACGTACACATTGTATTGCTACTGTATAATTTTTGGTTGAATATAATTGGACATTATTAGAGGCAATTTTCTATTGTTACTGCTTATAAAGGTTAAACAGATACACTTATTCATGCACAGCAAATTATAATATTTAAAATGTGTAGAAATTTTGTTTAGTTGTTTCTTGACTCGCCTCATACTTCTTAACTCCCTTGCATATCTAGATTTCGTCACTGTATTTGTGACATTCTCAATGCTGTTCACATTCACAAAATAAAATATTACACATCCAAGTTAACTGTTCACGGGCGGAGGGGAAGAGTTTTAGCGCTAGTGTTGCCGATCTACTGAATTTGTGGAAGGGATGTAGGAGAAAAATGTACATCCAATCACGTATTGAAAATTTTCAACTTCAAATGTGGGGGGAGAATCTCTAAACACATGTGAAAGTTCTTAACATGGTTGTCAAATTAGTCATTTAAGCACGGAACGCTCAAGTGGTCGGATCATTTAAAATCACAGTATTTGTCGTCTCTCTGTTACCAGTCTCACAATAAATCACAAGTGGCAACATGTAATGAGAAGGGCAAGGAAGGGACAGCTCATTCCTAGACGTAACTCCAAAAGTAACAGGGTTGTCAAGTTAGTCATTCTGCCACTGACTGCGCAGAACGACAGATCATTAAAATACATAGTATTTGTCAGCTCTCTACCTGCCAATCAAACAACATAATACAAAGGACAGGAAGTGGCAACATAGTAAGGAATAGAAAGAGAAAGACAGTTTGTTAGTTAACATATTTTCCGCCTGCACAAAACACTTGGATGGGTAATATATGTCATTATAATATTAATAATTATTTTAAAAATAAAATAAATGAAAGATTGTAATGGGTTTTGAACCTGGTTGCCAAAATGACATTTCTGTATCTAACCACATTAGCTGTAGGTCTAGCTGCCAAGGGCTTCTTTAGTAGCCACTTATTGTTGCCATGCTATATTTCCAAAATGAATGGTTATTGGTACCCAAAAAACAAACAGCCTCATCTCATTCAAATTGGTGACAGTTGCATATCCTGATTTCACAAAAGAATTTTTATCAAGTGATAGCATTTGCTGCTGCTTATTTCTGTTTGTATTTTGGATTAATTTGCTAAGTATTTAAACTTTTCAAATTCTTTAGGATAATGTCCTTTAAATATTTATCTTTGTTAATTTTTCTTGTTATTTTTAACACTACTGACTTTTCTTCATGAATGTTTAACCCACATTGGTGACAAATATTTTCTGTAATTAAACATTATATGCTATAGGCTATATCAGTCAAAACTTATCTGGTATATAAACATCCATAGATCTTAGATGATTTTATTACTAACTTCATACTTCTCATGAAGGACAGCTTATATTTGAAGAGGAAAATGATACGCTCAAACCCCGATAATTTCTCTCTTCAAATATAATCCATAGACCTTATTTTCTCATTCATCATCATCATCATCATCATCAAACTTCACAGATTAGGTCTTTGCCTGTTCTGATCTCACATCTGTTCAGCCCAGCGCTTTCTTGGTCTTCCTATCGATCTTCGTCCTCCAGGATTATACATCAGTGCCATCTTTGGTATCCTATCCTCTGTCATTCTTTGCAGATGTTCTATCCAATTGTTCCTGTGTTCTTCTACTTTTTGAAGAAGTGGTTGTACTTTTAGTTCCTCTCTAAAATTCTCATTTCTAATATGTTCTTCTCTTGTACAACCTTTCACAGTCCGTAGTACATATTTTACTCATTAAAACTACCATTACAAAGATTTACATAACATGGCAGATTTTTAACATAATTGTTAAGTGTAATGTCACCATATAAGGAATTGTTCACTTGTTTCATCCCAAATCAGGTTATTATAGCACATATGCTTACTGGAGTGGGTAAAAGGTTATAATCTATTGTGATCCTTTTCAATTAACTTCTTGATTATCTTCGATATTCTCATACTACCAACCTAAATAGGCTGAGTAGCTTCTGAAGCTTTTATATTCGTAATCGTGTTCTACCCATTTCATATCTATGTTCCATACTATCAATGTTGAATCTTTTAAGTAATTTCTAATATTTCACCTTTTTCATTATTTCTATCCCCAATTCTCTAATTCTTTTTTTTTTCAATTTTTCTCATAGGGTATTTTCTTCAGACTAAGGACCACATACATATACATTCCTCATGTCTGTAATCATATTCTGTGATTGTAATTTGCCCAGTTTTTGTTGTGTGTTTTTTTTTAATTATAGTAAGTAGATATCTGCACTACTATCCCTCAAAATCTTAATAAGTTCAGTTAGTTTCTTTATTTAACACAGTTACAAGGGAAAAAGAATGACTATTATTCACTCACAAACGTATAAAATTTGTAAAATAGCATGACTTCATGTTTAGGTTTTAATGCTTTCTTAGGATATAACATTAAAGCTTAAACTTAGTACATTATCCTACATCACTGCCAAGTTATAGATGACTTGGTGATTGCACACTGATTAAACTCCAATATGAGACATGACTTTTAAAATACTTCACATAACTTCTATCAATTTTTACTCATACAATATCATTTTTAAAATATTTACAATCATTCTGAATGTAAATTAATGAGTCATTTTTTAACATCTTACCTCATATTTTATGTTTCTTCAAACATGGGAACTAGTTTTCGAGAGAAGGATCTCTCAAAAACTAGTTCCCGTGTTTGAAGAAACATAAAATATGAGGTAAGATGTTAAAAAATGACTCATTAATTTACGAATTAAGAACCTCATAATGTTATCTCCCATATTTAACTATGAATTCTGAATGTACTTTAAACATTTTCAAATGATTATTCAATTTATTTTTACAATATTTAACTATACATATACCTCAATGATATAGCAGCCATGTTCCTTGTGCCAATGCAGCCCACATATAGTTTATAACTTACTATGTACTAATTAACTATTATGCGCGACAAAGCACAGAGATCTACAGGAAAGTTTCAACACCCTCATAACATGGACAGAAGAAAATGGGCTCCACATAAATAAAAACAAGACAATGCAGATGGTCTTCAGAAAGGGAGGAAGAGTCTCAACACACGAAATGGTGTACTATGGACAAGATCCACTAAAACAAACAAGTCATTACAAATATCTTGGAGTAACCTTCCAAACAATGGGCACATGTTTCAGCAAACACGTAACTGAAAAAGCTATCGCAGCCATAAGAGGCATCAACGACATAAAATACATAAATAGACTGTCACTAGATACAGCAAAACAGCTATTCACCGCAAAGATTATTCCAATACTCGTCTATGGCCTGCAAATAATATGGAAATACCTAAAGAAAAACGATCTAAAGCAACTTGAAAAAGTAAAAGCCACTTTCCTAAAAAGAGTTCTCGGTGTATCAAAAAATACTCCATCTCGACTTGTATATGAACTGGCACGGGAACCATTTCTAATAGAAGAGCTAAGGATATCGCTACAGCTACCGGCAACAATTCATTATGACGAGCTTCTAGCGGAAAGAGTGAGGAAAAGAAGCGAGATTGATTCGGACTTCTACGCCACAGAAGCAATGGTAAATTGAACATGGGTGAACCCTGACCAACTACAGCGGCATGTACTTACTCGATTCTCTATACATGGCTTTCATCACGAGATATGCAAAAAACCAGGATTTCACCAAGCGGACGAATATTGTGTGTGTTCTTTGTGCGGATGTAAATGCAGCCAATACCATTTAGAACTGTGTACAAAAAGGACAAAAAGCTTAAACGCTTACAGCAAGAGAGTATTTTAATGCACATTTGTGTGCAATTCTACTTATTATTAATTAACTATTTAGGCCTACATTAAGTGCATTTACCACACTAAGCAACTAAACTACAGGATAAACTGCCCAAATATCTTCTATTAGTTCTTGAAAAGGGTCTGTCGATCTGCTTTTGCTAAATATGATTGAACTCCTACCTAGTGCAAATCTAGTTAGAGTATTTGTATTTTAGTTAGCTTATTAAGTTAAAGATTTCAATCGGGTAATCTGAATAATGCACCCTCCAGTTGTTTTTAGTTCATTCTGAATCATTCAAATTAATGAACGATTCAGATTGGTAAAATTTGGCTCATGTCAAGTGAGAGCCATCCCAAAACTCCAATCACCACCCCTAAGGAACGATTCCTTAAACAGAAAATCAAAGCCACCTAAACTCAAAACACATCAACTTGATATCAGTGACATTAAGTTTTAATAAATGTTAAAAGTCCCCATGTCTCCAGTACAATACATATTAAAAAGCTAATCCTGGCCTGAATCAACCTCCAGTAACTAAACAAATCTGACAAATATAAAATTTTGACATCGCATGCTGGAAACTTCCCTTTCAACATTCACTGAAAATGTATTACAGTTAAACCTTGAATAATTATTTGTGTCAAGAAACTTGAAAATAAATTATGAATATGGAAAAACAATAAATTTGAATGCCTTTAAAATAGCATAATTATTAAATTTATATGCTTATATTCAATAACCATAGTAATTTATTATAATTATATTTTGACCGACCCATATACCTTACTATTCCAAATTCTGCACACATATTTACCAAGTTATTTAACAACACGTTTTCAAAATGTATCGGCTCATCACAATTTAGGAACAACATCACAAGACTCTTCTTTACTTTTGATACCTCAGCACAGGACATGTCTATACTCTGAATCTTACACAATATCTATGACTAGAGCATAGAACTCACTTCCCAGTCATGTCAGGGACTGTCAATTGCTATCATTATTTAAATCCAAATTAACTGATATCTTAAGTTCGACACAATGAAAACATTAACTGCATAACAACTATATACAGCATTCCGTTAATAATCATCTAGGAAGCCACTTACTTTATTTTATATAATTTTAATTTTATTATATTCTATGCTTTTGTTAGTATTAGCTAGTATTAGATCACATCATCATTGTATTTTGTTCAGTCTGTATTTTAACCCATTGGAGACTTTTTAACGAGTCTCCCTCGTGAACAGGTAGAAAGTCCAAACGGCTCCACCACGACCTACACTCGTTGTGTTATAACCTCTACTGTAAGAAGTTAGGTTTTTTAGTGGTTTAAATTTTCGGTTCACCATCAGTAAAATTTGTTGTTTGTTTATGTAAAGTAAATATGTATAGGCCTAGTGTATTGTATAGTTTATTTTAGTTATTATTTATAGAATAGTAGACTTTAGTTGTAGGCATTTATTACGGTAAAATATAAGTGAATATAAATTCAGTGTTTATTTGTTAAACTCCATAGTTCTAAATTTAATTTTTTTTTTGCAATATGTCCGCAAATAGGAGAGAACGTATTGCTATTGGGAAACTAAGTGAAGTAGTGAATGAAATGTTATGTGACAGTGATTGTAGTGAATTATCATGGAACGAAGATTTGAACGATGAAATAATATACAGTGACAACGTAACCGTGCATGCTACTGATGACAGAAATACTAGGTGAGTTTTGTCCAGTTTTTATCTATAGTATTTTATAATTTACAGGTCGATATATAACTAAGACAATTAGAGAATATATGAAGAACTTTTCCTGATTTTTTTTATGTATAGGTATATGCTTATTTATATTATATATATTTATTTTTATTATGTACAGTATTATATTGCGTTTGTTATTTTTTTCCGGTCTTGTTTGAACATATGATTTATGTTTACTTTCAAGGCAATGTCCGAGAACTGTTACAAAAAGATGGTTTTTGAAATGTTTGTCAACTTTCACAGCCTTGAAAATAACAAAACATAACGGTTTACAATGCACAAAAGAGGGTAGCAGGTAGGCCACATTCCTTTGCTATTCGTAAAAGTACAAGACACTAAAAAAAATTCAGGGGTAAACAAAATATCTGAAAACATAAATGATAGAACACAGTATGTGTATTTTGTATTCTGATTTAAAGTCCAGCGCAGCCGGAGTAGCGGTGAGGAGATTTAAATGGGTTCCCAGTGAACATGCTAGGCGCTTTAAACGTGTCTCCAATGGGTTAATAATATCTTAAAATTGTAATACGTATGTAACTTTTGTATAATTCTGCTATTCGCTGGGTTGAGTGGAAGAGAAGGCCTTATGGCCTTAACTCTGACAACTAAAATAATGCATTATTATTATTATTATTATTTTTATATGAAAAATGTATTATAAATAATAATTATTATTTATAGTAACTACATTAAACTATTATAAGAAGTGGTCATTCATTTCCTCCCTCTTCCTCTTTTTTGGCACATGTATCAACATTCTGTCTGATTTCCACTTTCTATGCAACTATCGAATTAAAGGTTGGCAGCGGTAAGCCTACGTGCTTAGCCATACTGACCCTTTCCTTTGTTGGATTTTTCTCCACTTCTTCAATGACACAAAGTCTTTCTTCTAAAGTACGATCTTGTTTAGCAACTAAATCTTTCAAAATCCAATAGAGAATTACAAAGAGTTGATAATCAAACTAGTAACAACTTAAACTGAGGAATGGACAATTCAATGATGGGTGGATTGGTATTGACAGCAATAATTTTTAAAAATGGAACAGGTCAGTGATCTTCGGATCCCACTGTCTAGTCAAGTAATTGATGCAGGGAAAAGTGAAGAGATATTCACGAACAACCATAAGAATTTAATACTGCAACTTGCTACAGTACAAATAGGCCTACATAACATCACTCATTCATAGTACATCTTTTATCAGTAGCTTAAAACTTTTTTAACTTGGCACTTAAAAACAATCAATCCTGAAATTATATCAATCTGGATTGAAAATTCTAACCAATAAATGTACGAAAACAATCTATCCAAGAACAATAAATGTGGATTTCATCCTCATAGTTTAAATGTGACTAGTACAATGGACTGTAGAAATTCAATGATTAATCTGGGAAAAACAACAAAACCAGATAACGATAAATCAAGTTTTAACTGTAGTTATGTATTTGACTTATGATGGGAAGAAACAAAACACTGCCATATAAACAAAATCTGTATATCCATTGAGTTATGTGAGTAAAATATTATTCAATAGTATATCCTCGAGTCTCGCCATGTTTAAGACAATGGCTTATTCTGGAGTGGTTATCTAATAAAACCATAATACAAACGTATAGTAGACTACTAAAAAAACATTGTAGGCTTAACAGCCTGTGACAGATGGCCAAATATACCAATACCATGACTGATCACAAAAATTTGAATCCACTGCTTTAACTATGTTTGTATAACTTGGATATCTTGTCTTCATAGCTATAGCACTATTTTATGTAAAAGGCAGGCTCTACAATTTCATGACAAGCCATAGAACTCTAACCACAAAGGAATGAATGAACGATCAAAGCTCTATTATTTATTAGGCCTCGAGCATATAACAGTTGTTTAATTTAAATTTTACGTGAATTATATTTTATGTCTATGCATCATATTTGAAAATTATACCTTGTCTTAACTAAAGCATCATACATGAGATCAAAGTCATTGAGACCTGTCAAGTTTGACATAAACTTGAGGTTATTTTAATAATGAAGAATGGGTGAGTTATCTCAAATAGCACGGTAAGGATGATAATTTTTATCACATACTCACCATCTGCTTTAATATTTAATAACAGGCACGACGATAAAAGCAATAGGGTAATAATTATTTGCAATTCGTGGGCTTGGCTTCCCAACATGGCGTCCAACCGGTTGTGGCTAATAGATGTCGGAAGTTATTTTACGACGACAGTAGTAACAGACATTGTTTTTTCTTCAATCTAAACGCGTTTACTTAGTACTATAAACACTTATTGATCTAGCATAATTTCTTTTTCGATACATTTGTTACAAACATATTACATTAGACCTATGTGGTTCATATTTTCACCGTTAACAAAACCAACAAAACTCCGAAGAGCAGAAGCAACAACATGCTGTAATCATCATAGAGAACCAAAATCTCAGAGAATATAGACTACCGTTCTCCAGCGATAACCCCCGTTCTCTATGATATAGGGTTATCACTAGATTGACTTATATAAAAGTTTTGAAATCGAACCCTGTGCTGGAACTGTATCGAAAATGTGCTAAATTTTTAATTAAACAAACGTCATAAAATAATTTTACTGTTATGGAATTCCATAAAATTTAGTTTAATTTGGTACGGTAACACATCTGTGGGACAAGAAGGTTCCCTTGCGGGAGTTATTTAACCAAGTAATTTAATTACGCTTATTTCCTTACAAATGGGGTAAGTAGTTAGCTTATCGCCTCAAGGATACACATAGTAGACAACCGAGATATTACTTGGATGGGAAAGGCCGATTAAATTTTTCTCACTGGCTCTAAATTTAAGCTTGAGGTTCTTTTACTAGCACGAAAATTTTCAGATTCGGGACCCACGGCTCAAAGTCCCTCCCGGACGAATTGTCCTTTTGATTTTTCCATCCTGAAAGATCCATAGATCCTGGTCGGGTTTGAACCAGCGATCATAATGATCAGACAAAAAACTTTACCCCTAGATACGGTAATTTGGTCCTTTTTATGTTCCTTAAATTGTAATGTGCCCACTGCAGTGGTCTCAGGGTAAATTCGTTGGCTTAGATGCAGCAAGCCTAGCTAAAATCCCCAGCTTTTCCTAACCTGTAGGATTAATGTCAATAAACGGTAAAGTCAAATAGTCCTTGACAACCATAACCATCTATATCTAACTTGTTTTTTTTATGATTTTATAAGTGAACACGTGTTTTGTTTTAAATGTTTTAGTTGTCTTGGAGGTGGCCTTGTCATTGAGCTGATTACTCATCCAGAGAGGTTCTCATATTCTTATGTAGACAAAAATAGTATATATTTGAATGAGTAAAATCCAGACAGGTCATTCCTGTAAGGCCCAGTTGGCATGGGGCAAATAAAAGAACTAAGGAAAATAAAGAAAATTGTAATGTTCCAAAAACACATTTTTTGTCTTTTATGTTTCTTGTCACACAAAATTTTATCACATGTTTATGCATTATTACTGACAGTAAATAATCTCCAGGATCTTCTTTACCTTCATTACTTTGTAGAGGCATTTTATAATGAGGTTTAAAAAGGTATCCTAGTTATTTTTCTATAGTAGAAGATCATATATAGCGATGCTCGCTTTCTCGTTACCCGCAATAAATTGGGTCATGTTGGTATCCAGCCGGAAGTTGATGTTGGGTAATGGCTCCTAGAGTTTATGTATTTTAGCTGGTGTAATTAAGATTATGTGCCATTCTCTTCTGGGTCTCACTGAACACCACTATGTGTACATGAAAATGACTAAATTTAGTTAAAGAAAGTTGTTTTTTTCTCTTTACTGAAATATCCTCTTATGGGGAGGGGGAGACTCATGTCCATGCCTGAGGACATAAGCTCTCCATCCATCCCTATCCCAAGCTAATATTTTCCAGCAGCATGCCCTGTAGAGTTAACCTCTCTCAAATTATGGTTAACTTTAATTCTCCGCCTCATGCTTGGTCTACCTACAAGAAGTTTCCACACCCCACTTTTATTCCCTATTCATGCCAAATGTCCTGCCCAGTACAGTCTGTGATCATATTTGAAGAGAAAAATTATACGCTCAGACCGGGACTTGAACCCGGGACCCTTGGTTTTCTAGTCCAAGTGCTCTACCATTTGAGCTACCTGCTTGCGTTTAGATCGGTACGGTGCGCAGGTAGCGCAAATGGTAGAGCACTTGGACTAGAAAACCAAGGGTCCCGGGTTCAAGTCCCGGTCTGAGCGTATAATTTTTCTCTTCAAATATGATTTATCCATCATTGAGATGTATGAAATTAATAATAAGAACATCGACAGTCTGTGATATTTAACCATTCTAATTACCTCTGGTTTCCCACAAAGATCATGTAGCTCATTGTTAATTTTATCTATTCATCTTTCTTTGGTAAAAAAAAATCCTAAGAACTTTATTGTCAAACGTACATAATCTTTTCACCATCCTTCAGGTAAGAGATCATGTTTCACATCCATAAAACATAACTTTTTTGAAAGAAGTTGGGATGACAACTTGATCTTGTCATCCTTATCTTCTATGGGACCATGTACATTTACAATTACAGAATCATGTAGTTTTACCTTTTATAATCATATGCGATTCCCTATTACTAACAAACCCTAACATCTCAGACAAGCGGGAGATGAGCCTTCGGTGAAGGAAAAACCCCGTTCCAAATTCTGATCTGCTGCACTTCTTTATAAGATGGAAAGCTTCCAGATTCCTGGCCATCTAATTTTCCATCAAAGTGACCCTATCGTCACGGAGATTTATCCGATTCCGAGTCCTATCATATTGCCGGTGCCATACTTCTATATAATATCCGAAGGGATCCATCTTCCTAGGGACCATATTTCCTTATGTTTATGCTTTTGGTATGGATTTTCCTAAAGTACTCCTCCCTGGAATATCCAAAAGAAGACTTAATAAAAAATGAGTCGTATTCCACCTCATACTACATGCTCTTCAAGCATCGGAAATTGCAATTTTGAAGAGGAAATCCCTCCCATCTCCCGCCATTATTACGACTGTCGAGTTTCAGTGAACAATCGGCAAAGTGGCCAGCTGGGGGTGATTTGATGAACTTTGAGATCAAATCTTTCTCGTCAGGAATTTCAAAATTCATGGATCTAAATTTGTTATTTTGAATATGTATCTTTTCCCAAAGATCCATGAATTTTTAAGTTCCTGGCAAGACAGATTTGATCTCAAAGTTCATCAAATCAACACCAGATGGCAACTATGAAGATGAAGACCGAAACCCAAGTTGTAACGATGGCTGAAGATGGGAGGGATTCCTCTTGAAAACTGCAGTTTCTGTGCTTGAAGAACATGAATTATGAGGTGTGACACAACTAATATCTATTAATTACTTGAAATCTTCATAATGTTATTTTCCATAATTAATTTACGAGACTAATTTTTCTCTGGAACCCATGTCTACATTTCTTGACAGTTGTAAAAATCGGCATCCTTTCAACCAAGATAACTTTTTTACATCTGGCTTCCTGTATAGCATGCCTAGTTCTTTTGGCAGCAAAGCTACTGCTGGCATAGCTCTCAGGGTCATTTAAGCATGCAAGCCACTCCACCACAACAAGGCTTTATTTCAATAACTTACTATAATTGCTAATCTTATGTATTGCTCTGTACATACATCATATAGTAATTATTATTATTTTTACAAGCAGGATAAATGTTGTGAATAGGGCAACAACCTGTTGGCTGTTTCAAGAAGTTTTACCACTTTTCTCTGTTCTTAGCCTTGGATGTGCTCCATCTTCTTCAATATTGTCCTCCCTCCAGCTCTGATACTTCTTGGATTGTATTAAATTATTGTACCATTGATTACAATAGTTTAGCTGTAGACATTAATTTACTTATTTCAATCATAGTAACAGCTTTAGCTTCTTAATATTAATTTAATAAATATAGTTATAACTGTCTTATTAATGTAGAAGCCATTAAATATGTATTTATGAAGACAGTTCATTGCATTCAATGTGGGTCAAGAGAGTAAAGTAGGAGGAGAATTTGTGCTTGGATGGGAAGAAAGCCTGAATTAGTTTGATGTTCAGAGCATCAGCACATAGAGCTGAAATTTCAGGGTTCGATTCCTGGTTCAGTTATAAATTTTTCTCTTTTTCATTGATTACCTTTTTAACAGCTGATGATGGAACATGTACGAAGTTACTCAAATTATATTAAACATTTAGTACCAGGCACTGAGCAGGGCATTTAAACCCACAGGCCAGCCATTTAAATACCTCAGCTACCCTTTTCGTAGCACTTCAGAAAATGAACCATTATTCACAAACTATTAGTCCTAGAAAATTCAAATTTTGTACATACCTAAAGGAGATATCCTAGTAGGATTTGATGGTGAAATAACTTGGGTGATTGACATCACATGGTATCGGCATATCAATTTCAGGAAGTGGAAGTTCATCTTCACTTTCACTTTGTGAATCTTCTAATTCAGGAATCAGTTCATCACCTGAATCATCATTATACAAAATATTCACTAATTCTTCTTCAGTGAGATATTTTTCTTTTGCCATGGTTTCACTCACACACAAACAACAGCGCGATAACGAGAAACATATACGACTGCATTGGAGCCTGTAGTCAAGTTTGGGTGAACGAATTCCATGTGTTTTAAAAATAAAAGAGGATTCACCAAGGTTAAATGTGTCAAACGGGAATAGAAAATGTACATTTACATGCCATCTATGATCTGCAAGACATACTAAGCCAACACAATATTTAGGCGCCGAATATAAATGCAGTTTGTTCACGCCCGCTCTTAAACAAGTTAACTGACCAACAGCCGCATACACGATAGTCTCTTTAAATGCCTTAACTGGTTTACGGTACTGAATGTGTTGAGATCTCAAGCAGATATGTTATTTTAACCTTTTATGTTGTTCCTACATGTCATTCACATCTGTAGGGAAACAAGAGTAACTAAATCAAATTGGTCAAGAAACCCCAAAGGGACGGGACAGTAAAGCCGTCTGGTATCAAGAGGTTTACTCAGTAATCATCCAGAACATGGCTACAGACTTGTACAATTGTCCTCCAGTTTGAGCTGTCATTTACATTGGGTAAATTAGAATTGTAGTTACTCGAGATCTTTCTTTTCAAATTCAAAGGGGAGTTTATGAGATTTTGGGAGGTTGGTTTTAGATCCTTTTCTAGCTAACATGTCAGCTCTTTCATTTCTTTTTTATCCTAGCATGTGATGTAAAACAATGTCTTTTCTTAGACTTCAAATTTGTTTTATTATGTTACAAATTTTCCACCAATGTTTTACCAATATGTTTTTTTGTCTTTCCAAATATGCTTATCCCACCATATGCAATTTAACTATGATATTATTTTGCTACTAAATACAATTCAATTCTATGATTTATGTTCTCTTTCCTTACACCTTCAATGTTATCCTTAATTATTCCCAAATATTTAGTTTCACTTGTTTTATTTGAATTCCTTCTTCCAATATTAAATTATCTCTTTTATTGCTATTTATTGCCAAATATTCTCTTTTTTGTAAATTTACTGTGAGACCCCAGGATTCATGTGTTTTTCAACCTTTTTATCACAAATACCATATGAAATTTGTCTTCCGCTAAAATCATTTGATCATCAGCAAATTATAAGGTCAGCAAAAATCTGTTGTTCATTGGGATACCCATACTTTTGCAGCTTTGTTTCCATTTCATTAATATAAATTCTACATAAATATTTTAAAAAATTGGTGATAGATTGCACCCTTGTTTCAATCCCTTTGTGGTTTTTATAGGATGTCATTATATTTCCAATTTTAACATAAGCCGTGTTATCTTTATAAATTTGTTTAATAATTTCAATTAGGTTTCTATCAATATTGTATTTCTCTAATACTTCCCATAATTTGTTCCTTGGAATTGAGTCATAAGCTTTCTCTAAATCTATCACTGTCAAATGGGTTTCTTCTCCAACTGCAGTCCGTTTTTCAAATAACTGTTGGGTTACAAATATATTGTCAACACATGATCTTCCTGGTCTCAATCCATTTTGATCTTCTCCTACTTTGTCTTTAATATCTTTTTTGTAACTTTGCTTTTAATAACTTCGTAAATATTCTATATAATGTGTTATTTGTACTTGGTCCTCTATAATTTTTTGCGTCTCTTCTACCCTTCTTGTATATTGTACTATGTAGCTTATTTTCCATTCATCAGGAATCTTCTGTATTGCAATGCATTTATTAAACAAGTCCCTGAATCCACGTATTAAATTTTTTGGACCATATTTAATTAACTCATTGGGTATGTTTCCTGGCCCTGGTGTCTTTTTATTCTTTAAGGTTTGAATTTCTAATTCTATATCTATTGTATCAAATTCCAGTGTGTTCATTTCTTTAGTTGGATTTTCTATTGTTTCCATAAATTCTTTTCTACTTTCTGACAGTAAAGTTTTGTAATGTTTTTCTGTGTCAGATTTTACTAACAAATTTATCTTGCTGGATCCTTGGTTGGTTATCAGTGTTTTTAAAAATCTCCATACTTCTGACTGTGATCCTCCTATACAACTTTCTATTTCTTGGCATTTTGCTTTTCCATAATTTGTTTTTTCTTCTATTACTTTTCCTTTTAACTTTGGCGATTTAAGAATGGAAGATGAGTGATGGCCGAAGCAACTATATCAATGGCAACTGACCAGAAAGAAGAAAAGAGGGAGACCAAAGTTAACATGGAAGGAAAACATAAAGACAGTAATGCAAGCAAGAGGGCTAAGCATTGAAGATGCCCAAGATCGTAGGCTTTGGAGGTTTGGCATGGGAAGACAGCAGCAGCTGTAAAAACCCAAAGATAGATAGATGTTACGAATGACCTTAATTTTTTTGTCAAGTTACTGAATTCCAAAGGAATGAAGCAATTGAGGTTTTTGACATGGAAAGATTTTTAATTGTTTTTTCACATGTCTACATTGATCCTACGTAGTAAACCCCAAAAATTACCATGACTATTTAACTTATGCCCCATATGGCAGTCATTTTTCACCTTGATTTTATCACTTTCATCTTATCAGGTGGCTCCGAAATTGTATATATAGTTCACGAATGTAACCAGATTCTGCTTGTGAGATATAATAGAAAAACATTTGTAGCAATTGATTATACCATGAAAAAAGAAACCTCTGTTTGCACTTTCTTAAATGTATTATTTCCCAGGAATTAATGTTGCAGAAAAATATAATTGACATATTTACATCATAGGACACCAGAAATTAATTAATAACCTGTAATGATGTGTTTCATTTTTTCTTCACTAGGGTGCATTCTTAAATACTGCGACTCTATTTGGCAATAAATATGATCTGGTTGCAGTGATGAACAAATGAAACATAACATTTCTCATGTTTTCAAACATTGCTGTTTACATTAAATATATAAATACTTTAAAATAACTATATTTAAATAATGATTTGTGTGTAAACAGCTTAATTTTATTCATTAAATAGTCCTAGCAAATGTTACTCTTGATTTCCAAATCATCTAAATAAATTGGAAATCACTCGTGGCATTACTTATGAGAAAAAATTATATATATAAGTCTGTTAACAATCTAGCAGCCAAATTTCTTTTTACAGAACCAAACTCAGCATACAGCAATCAATTAAGAAAAGTAAGATCAAGTTTATTAACCAGAAAATCTGACCAATGGGAGTTGGGGCTAACCTGAAGCAAACATTTTAAAATCATTCTAGTGGTTGCAATTTATTTTTTGCAAAAAACTTGGTATATGCTTTAAATAAATCCAGAAAGGTATTCTTAAAAATTCAGCAAAATCTGACTATTAGATGAAAGGGTTTAGCTGAAACCTAAAATTTAAAGTTTTATTTTAGGAAGTAATATTTTGAGGTTCTTTTAATTATATTATTTTAATACTCCTGGCGCAACATGCCTAGAAGGCCCTTAGCCTACCATCTGGCTGCTGACCTCACATCCACATGTGTCAATCACAGAGGTGGATAATCATCAGCCAGTGTAGGGAGTGACATGTGGTCAGCATGTCGAGTCCCCCAGCCATTATAGCTGGTTTTCTCAACCTGGAGCCACTATTTATTGTAGCTACCCAAATGCCTCACGATGCTGGGTGGGCACCGGTCCCATACTGGCCAAAATACCATGAGAAAATTTCTTCCCCCACGGAGACTCAAACCAGCGCAAATTCCGCAGCTCTGTGCCAAGGCTTCCTGCCTTAACCACTTGGTTATGGCACGGGACGTTATATTATTTTGAGACTCAAAATAATATAACTAAAATTTAAAAACCACTCTAGTTTTAAACAAAAGAAAAAAATATTGTGTAAACCAGCAAAATCAGACCATAAATTTGACTTGCTTGAGTAATTAGTTTAGTTTATCCAGTTCCTGCAATGGACAGTGTTTATAGTATAATACAAATGAGATAAGTGGTGTAATGAACAGGTAGTGATGACAAGAAACATGGGCTGTGGTTGAAGGAAGATGAACATAGGATATTTCAATTTCATTACCATGTTCAAAATTAGTCAACTCATAATTCCTTTATTTTGGATTTCATTATTTAAATTAAAAAAAAAAAAAGAAGTTACAACAAGCTGCAATGAGTTCCACTCTTCACACCCCCCTTTACCCCATTATGCTAAAACAATGACTGGTTGGGTAAAAAAAAAATGAATGGCTATATACATAGGAAAGCATATTAGTAACAAGTACCCTCTTGCAGTAGTGTTATCAGATTGGTAGTGACACAGACAATCAAAATAACTAATCATAAATAAAACATTTGTTAATGCTCGCATCTTCGTAGTTCAATAGTCTCTGTACAAGAGGCATAACTGTACGGTACCCGGACAATGTCTGTTCACTTCGTGAGTCCAGTAGTCACCTCTCATTTCATGTCGATAACGAATATCCAGTTTTCTTTCAGTCGTCCAGATTTTGCGATAAAAGAAAATTTGCTGCCATATTTTCATTTTTCTCACAGGCAAAATATGCTTGAATCACCAGATGTTCAGGAAATCCCAGAGCTTTTAGCTGAAAATTAAATCAAATCAAGTAATATATTAAATGTAAATGTAAAGAAACAAAATAATCTTTTAGGAACCTCCACATATTTAATCATAATTTCATCCTGGAATAAAATTAAAATTTATTTATCTCTCTTTATGTTCCACAGTTTTTTGAAGAAAGAATTTCAGTTTCTTCCTTTATGAAAACCAACATTCCTATGATAAATTTCAAATGTTCATTGTAATGCTACAATTATGATCCTTAGGATTAAAAAATGGACAGTTCTCCAATTCACCCAAAATTTGTTTGGTCCAGTCTCTAAATAGAAAATTCTTACATTAAAAATTAAAATATGTTCATACATTTTTTATTAGTTCATGACGTAGGTTCCATCAGATAATTTATTTAATACATTCTCTTTTGCTTTCGCAGCCATTGTATACATTATTTTGCTTATGAAGATTGTTCACTGCTCACAGGAAATCTGATCCAATGGGACTCCCAGTTGCTCTTCTACTCCCACGCATGTGTTTGGCATTCCCTTCCAACTCGCATGAATATGCCAAATGGCTCCATAGAAGCAAGGGTGGGATCTAACATACATAACACACAAATACCTGCATTACATTGCAAAACATAAATATCTTACTCCAGGATATTGTTTCATACTGAAATTTAATATTCAACAATTAATATGCAATATTCAATAGAACTGAAAATTGTAAACTTAAGTTTTACCTTATACTGCTTAAGACATAAAATCTGGCCACTTTTCTTGTACCCAGTTAATAATGAATATCAGATTTGGCTAACTTCATTTAATGCAAGGTTCAGTACAACTACCAATTCTGAGTAAACTGTATATTCATGTTAATAGAGTTATGTAGGTAGGAAATAACTCTACGAGGTTTATTTTAATTTTGTTTAGTTGTTTCTTGACTCACCTCATACTTCTTAACTCCCTGGCATATCTAGATTTCGTCACTGCAAGGAGAGGAGACCATTGGACGTCAGTTGTGAACGTGAACAGCATTGAGAATGTCACAAATACAATGACGAAATCTAGATATGCCAGGGAGTTAAGAAGTATGAGGTGGGTGAAGAAACAACTAAACAAAATTAATAGAGTTAGTTGAACATGGACTTCGATAATTTCCTGGGTACAAAGGAGTGGCCAGGTTTTATATTTATTTAGACATATGGATAGTAATGTTAAAAAAACTCAAACTTTACACTTCACCTTGCATAATATGACCCACCTGGACACATTTTGAGACCATCAAACCCAAATTTTGATGATTGAATTGGGCACTTGTATTTTGAAGTTCGCAGCTAGCAAAATTTGATCTGGAAATTAATTTACCCTCCATACAGACACAAGGAACCACTATTGTCAGCAGTTTAATTCAAGTAGCTGGAATTTATATAAATAAAAAAAAACTAAGAAATGCACCAGTGAAGTCCAATTATAAAGTTATAATGAAATTACAATAGGAAGTAACAGTATAAGGTACTTCTTAATAAACAAGTCGAGTCTGTTGTCATCTTACCTCATAGTAGTCGAGTTCATTTAGGACATGTTTCAAAACAAATCTTCTGTTCTATCTTCTGAGTTCGGACAAGCTGAATATAGAACAGAAAATTTGTTTTGAAATATGTCCTAAAAGAACTCAACTACTATGAGATAAGATGACAACAGACGCTATTTATTTATTAACCCTTCGCGGGCAAAAACCCATATATGGATGGCCTGTTCATTCCCTCGTGGGCGGAAACATATATTTGGGTAGGAAAAATACATCCTACTTTTCCAGCAGTTCTGGTTCACATAATTCCATATATTTTTCAAGAGATGGCAGAGAATGTTCTTTCTCCCATTCTGATTGGGGAATTCCCTTTTTAATTCAGTTAGGAATATTTTCTTGTGAGATAATCAGTGGAGTTCTTGTGTAGTGCATCATTACATATTACGGTGGTTCATTCGCAACATATTTATCCTGTTTTTTTTTTTGTAAAATGGCAAAAAGAAAGCTGAATACAAGTGAGGAAATAGAACAAATAGTGAATGAAAGGTCCCATGCTGTAGCCAAGTGGTTAAGGCAGGAAGGCTTGGCACAGAGCTACGGGACTTGTGCTGGTTTGGGTATCCATGGAGAAAGAAATTTTCTCGTGGAATTTCGGTCAGTATGGGAGCAGTGCCCACCCAGCATTGTGAGGCATTTGGGTAGCTACAATAAATAGTGGCTCCAGGTTGAGAAGACCAGCTATAACAGCTGGGGGACCCAATATGCTGATCACATGTCACCCCTATACTGGCTTGATGATAGTCTACTTCTGTGATCGACACATGTGGATGTGAGGCTAGCAGCCGGATGGTAGCTAAGGGTCTTCTAGGCCTGTCACTCCAGGAGTTTTTTTTTAGTGAATGAAAGTGGTAGTAAGATCAGAATTGTCATTTAATAAGAGTGAAGGGGATTCTTATGAAATATTGTCAAATAGTGAAAGTGAATGAGAGAGTGACATAAGTGACACCCCTGACAATAGTGGAACCTAGCTGGGTAGAGGTGAGTAATTTAGACCCCGGTCCAACTTCTAATATACAAACAAACAAAAAATTCAGCAGGGCCGGTATTACCATCTCATTTTGACCAGGATACCGATCCAGTGGAATATTTTCACCTTTTCTTTGACAATGAAATTTTTGACATAATAGCGAAGGAAACCTGCATTCAAGGGGAAACAAACAAACAAAAATCAACACCCTTGTCTAAAAGAGCTAGAATTTCATCATAGTCTCCCCCAAAAGTTTCCAATATAAAAGTGTTTTTCAGAATAGTGATCATCATGGGGCTTCACCCCACCCCTGATATCAAGGACTACTTTTCCAGAAATTTCCCTTTTTTTGTCCGACATTTTTCCAAGAGGAAAAATTTCTTCTCTTGTTTTGGAATCTACATTTTGCTGAATGTAACAAAGTTAGCTAAAGAGGAACTGATACAGGATGTGATGAAAAAAATAAGGCATGAGTGTTCTCTCTTCTACTCACCAGGACGTTCCATATCTATCGATCAAAGCGAAATTCAAAGTTTACAACCCAAATAAATGAGCAAAATTTGGAATGAAAGTGTTTCCCCTATCAGTCACTTCCAATGTATAATTTCCAGCCCTATATGGGAAAAACTCAATCAGATTCTGATCTCAAGTTGTCAAGGACTTGACCTCTCCCTCCTAACAGGTCCCACTGATCCACCTCAAGGTTTCCATATTTATACTGACAGGTACTATACTTCACCCGATTAGCAGATGAATTATGGAAGATGAATATGGTCACAACAGGTACAGTCCTGAGCAATAGAAAAAAATATGCCAGATTCCCTAAAGTCAAATAAAATAAAAAATATGAAAACGGGGGACATAAATAGTTTTAGAAAAGAAGAAAAACTGGCTCTCACATAGAGAGATAAAAGAACTAACTCTTCTGAGTACTTACCATAAAGGGGACAACAATGAAATGAGAGCAGTACCTTCAAATATTCTAATCAACCAGCAACAATGAAAGCAAATTTAGTCCTGGACTACAGCAAGCCCATGGGCAGAGTTGATAGGACAGATAATTATATTACACACTACCAGTTTTATAGATGCACTCATAAATGGTACAGGAAAATGTTTTTATGGCTATTGGAATTGTCTATAGTAAATTTGTATTTGTTGTACACCATCAACCTAAAAAGATACAGAAAAGCACTTGTCACATCTGTGGTTTCTAAATGCACAAGTACCCGTTAAACCCCCAGTAAGTCCAGTAAGGGTCACGCATCACAAGGCCCAACACTGCAAAGATTAGATGGCTTACCACATTTTATTGGAAGAACACCAAAAGGTACTTGCGCAAATCCCTGCGTTGTATACAGAACAAAAAGTGAGAAGAAAGAGAGAATTTATTTATGTGAAACTTGTGTGTCAAAACCTGCTCTACATCCAGATGTGTGTTTCAAAATTTATCATATACAGGAGAATTTTTGGGAACAAAACAAACTCTCCAATCTTTATATTTGAAGAGAAAAATTATAAGCTCAGACTGGGGTTTCAACCCAGGACCTTTCATACTCTAGGCAAATGCTCTACCAAGTGAGCTATCTGAGAAACTCCAATCTAAATGCAAATCTTTCTCTACATTGGAGTTCCTGAGCATTTGCCCGGAGTGGAAAAAGTCCTGGGTTCAAACCCCAGTCTGAGTGTAGAATTTTCCTCTTCAAATATAATTTATTCATCATTGAGATGTATGAAATGAATAATAAAAATGTGTTCTCCACTCACTATTAATAAAAACATCTCCAATCTTTCTTTACATCATTCATAGAAAAATAATAAACCATCAATTGAACTATGACAGTCATGAAAAACAGTTCCATACCTAGGTGCACTATTTATTATTATTATTATTATTATAAGTATTTTGTGAAGGAACTTTTCGTACAATAACCTACTAATACAGAGTGATAAAAATATGTACAGTTAAACAGGCCAGTGAGACTTATACCTTTTTTGCAGTGACATTTTTTTAAGTAAAATATTAAAATTTCATTTTGAAGCAATCAGTGATGGATATCAACAAAAAAAACATGATATGTGTTGTTTTTGTAAGTAAATGCACAATTAAAGTAGCATTTATTAACATTTGTACAAAATTATTTTCAAAATTTACCTTTTGCCCTCAGCCAATAAAATCGTCACCTGAGAAGGGTTAATAAAGTTGTAATTTGTGCAAATACACTTTAACTCCACTGATTAATATTCATCTTAGAACATATTTTGGAACACCTTTCTCCCATCACCAGTTAACTATAAACATCATAGTTAGCTGATGAAAGGAGTAAGTGAATTATTACATGACAAATAAAGAGAACTGATGAAGAAGCACCACCCTGTGGTATTGTCTAATTGGAGACCATGCAACATGATACTGTACATTTATTTCCTTGCACCATGCCTATGTAATGATTAGAGGGATATATTCTAGAAACAGCTCAATTTTTTTTTCATTGAGTTGTTTCTTGACTCACCTCATACTTCTTAACTCCCAGTTGTGAACGTGAACAGCATTGAGAATGTCACAAATACAGTGACGAAATCTAGATCTGCGAGGGAGTTAAGAAGTATGAGGTGAGTCAAGAAACAACTCAACAAAATTAAAATAAACCCCATAGTGTTATTTCCTACCTACATAACTTAGATCAATTTATCTTCATAACTGTGACAATCCCATGTTTTTAGATGCTATAGTTCCGGAGAGTTTTAAATTTTCGTTTTTAATAAAAAAAATAGCTCTTTTCATGTTATGCAGTAAGAGTGATCAGGCAAAACTCTCATGTCTACTTTATTTCAAAAATGTAAGTCTGTTTTCAATCAAGTTTTTTTTTAAATCTGGAATCATGTTACCTCAATTTAATGTTGATTTGTTCTCGAACATGTTTCGATATATCTTCTATATCATCCTCAGCATTTTTTAAATTGAGGTAAGTTGATTCCAGATTCAAAAAAACTTGATTAAAAGAACCTCAAAATATAACTTCCTAAAATAAACCATTAACTACAGATACTCTGTTTTCAATGTTTATTATTATCTTTAACACTATATTTTTAGCTAGTAAAACTGGTATAGAAAACCAGAGATCCTGGTTTAGGAGTTAATTCATCTCTTAAATTTTAAATTAAAAAACTGAAAATATAAATCAGCTTTAGTATGATTAAGTGTAAATGTTAAACTAGAGAGGTAGGGTCTGGTCTGGCAATAGCATCAACATTGTATAATCAAGTGGAGTTTAAGAATGGACTGCACCAAATCTAAACCATAACAATGATTTTTAATTTTCTTATAGTTATTATGAAAGCAATAAAAAATAAAAAACCGAAGTTCTTGTTTAGAATTTTTTCTGCAATTCACTAAAAGTGTATTTCTGACAAATTAAAACTTAAAGCTGGAAGTTAGTTGAGAATGGGTTGATGGTCCCCAAAACATGTGCAGGCAAGAGATTCTTATTTTTAAGAAGAGACCATGTAAAATTTTAAATCATATTTTGACTTTATTTATGTTAAAATTATAAAACCATACCTCAGATATTAGTCATCCTCAATTAAAACTACGGTTAAGAAATTTTACTAAAGGCCATATTCAGCTGTCATTCAACATGATCAATACATTGTCAAAAGGCCTTTGATTAAATTTGTTTTAATTGAGGACGACTGAAATCTCAGTATGATTTTATAATTTTAATCTTCTCTATGGTGATTTCAACACTGATTCAAAATGGGGTTTAAAAATATTGATTTATTGATGTTTACCTCAAAGTGTCACTTCGCATTAATTGTTTATATTATAGAAAGATTAGTTAAACATAGTTGATTGCTGTTTTAGAGAATAACCTTGTAATCCACTTAAAGAAGTTATACAATTTTAATGCAGAGTACAGCATTTCTTTAGAAAATAGGAAAACTGCTTTAGATTTAAAGCTCATTAATTTCAATGTGCAGGTACCTCTATATTTCTATTATTGCTTTATAATTGCCGATGTCTTCATACAAATCTGTCAAAACATTGGCCATCAAGTCTTCTTGACTTCTTTAGGACTCTCATTTTATTCTTCCTGCAGGCTCTCAAGGATTCTAAATGCCCAAATAACTTTTTCGTCAGCTAGAGCATCTTGGACTGCTATGGTTTTCAACCTAGAATCAAGGAACGTATACAAACAGTGTGTTACTGTTTTAATATCTTGCCAACTATTCATTTCACTTTTAAAAACTTCAGAAAAACGAAGAAAACAAAAATAAATAGAAAAGAGAAAATAAAATGTTTGGAATAATGCTAGATCCTTTGTCTAGTGGAAGTCGTAAAAGTCTTCATTTTTACTAATTCTGCTCACTGCCAGGATTATAGAGATTTTGCCAACAGTTCTTCTTTTATGTATAAATGCAGTAAACATCCATAAATATGACCACCTTCTTCTATCACAGCTTCAACAAACATTTCTCAAAAAGCTTTCTTTTTTAAAAACAAACATTTTATTGTATCTCTGCCAAATTTTCTCAATAATCTTCATGAATATCAGCTAAAATTCCAATAATCATCTAAACAGTCAAATGAGCTTGTTTTTAGACTACATTTTTTCTGATAATAATTGACTCCTTCCAGTCTCTGTTTAAACTTTGCAGATTTATCACTTAAAATATTCATTCAATATTGTCTTCATCATTAACAAATATACTAATTTTTTTTTTTCAAAATATCAGCAGTTCAAATATTATTTTAAAAAAAGGCAACTAAATTGAGGTAGTTCAATGACCTGCACTGAGCTTAAAGCTAATGTACTTGCATCTTCACAATTAAATTTCAAGTATTTTTCATTTCTTACAATCATGTATTGACAGGCAAATCAATTTCACATGCGACTTAAAATTTTCTGTAAAGGAAACTACATAAAACTACTCTGTAATCAAAAGCGTGTCCACAGGCATTACTTATAATCTGAGAGAGAGAGAGACTAGACCAATTCTTCTAATCAGTTATATTTGTAAATAATTGATTGGAGAAAAGAAGAAAGTTATATTCAGTTATGTTAAGAAAAGCTGGAGGTATAGGAAAATTAATTAGGTTAGAATTCACCCCAAAAGTGGCAAGCAAGATCAAAGAGATGAGAAAAAAAATAGGATAAGATGAAAATAAATTTTTGTAACATTTTCTAGAAGAATGAATCAATTAAAGTTAATTTAATGAATGCATTAAAACCTCAATCAAAAGACCATCAAAAGAACACATGAAAAATGGTCACTCAACAGCAGCTCAGGTCATTAAACACAATTCAAATCTAGGTGTGAAAAGCTAAAAATTTTGATCAGATGCCTCCTTTTTCAGAGTTGAGGTTCTTTTACATGCCAAAAATCTATGGCACAAGACCTACAGCATTACTTCCCCTCCGATGGGAGCAATATTCATGTTTTCATGCCCTTAAAAATCCATCAACTCCAACTGGGTTTTAACCTGCAAAGCACACATTTAGATGAGTATGGTAACCAGGACTAAGAAGGGTGGTCACTAGTAGTAAGAATAACAATATTGCACTGTATATATACTGTTCATTATCATTCAAAACACTATATTACATTATATTTGAAGAGAAAAATTATACGCTCAGACCGGGACTTGAACCCGGGACCCTTGGTTTTCTAGTCCAAGTGCTCTACCATTTGAGCTACCTGAGCAAATACCGATCTAAATGCAAATTTTTCTCTATATACGTTGTAATTCCCGCCCACCAAATGCTTTGAAGCCTTTGCTTCTATCTTTACAAATGGCGGCTCCTATATTAAGAAGACATATTTGGGAATTATACATTACATTATAAATGCCAGTATGGCTTTTTTCGATGTTCTTATTATTAATTTCATACATCTCAATGATGGGTAAATCATATTTGAAGAGAAAAATTATATGCTCAGACCGGGACTTGAACCCGGGACCCTTGGTTTTCTAGTCCAAGTGCTCTACCATTTGAGCTACCTGAGCAAGTACCGATCTAAATGCAAATTTTAGAGCACTTGGACTAGAAAACCAAGGGTCCCGGGTTCAAGTCCCGGTCTGAGCGTATAATTTTTCTCTTCAAATATGATTTACCCATCATTGAGATGTATGAAATTAATAATAACATCGAAAAAAGCCGTACTGGCATTTATAATGTAATGTATAATTCCCAAATATGTCTTCTTAATATAGGAGCCGCCATTTGCAAAGATAGAAGCAAAGGCTTCAAAGCATTTGGTGGGCGGGAATTACAATGTATATAGAGAAAAATTTGCGTTTAGATAGGTACTTGCTCAGGTAGCTCAAATGGTAGAGCACTTGGACTAGAAAACCAAGGGTCCCGGGTTCAAGTCCCAGTCTGAGCGTATAATTTTTCTTTTCAAATATGATTTACCCATCATTGAGATGTATGAAATTAATAATAAGAACATCGAACTATATTACATTATTAAATAAATAAATAATTCCTAAATTTCATGACATGAAATGCCTAGAAGGCCCCTTGGTCTACCAGCCAGCTGCTGGCCTCACAGTGGTGCTAATCACAGAGGTGGTAACCAATATAGGAGTGATGTGGTCAGCATATCTAGACTCCCAGCCATTATTTATAGATGTTTTCTCAACCTTGAGCTTCTATTTATTGTAGCTATCCAAATTCCTTATGACAATAGGTAAGTACCAGACTCATACTGACTGAAATTCCATGAAAAAATGTTTTCACCCATGGGGACTTGAACCAATGCTCTGCATCAAGATAGCATGCTTTAAATAACTTATAATTATTTTCATAGCGGACTTGTCAACCACCAATTTATTTTGTTCTTATTAGGTTTGATAAACTCCTCTTAATTACATAAGGAAAATCTATTTGCTAAAATCATTTGAAATCAGTCAGTAACTGTCTGTGAGTAATACAGGTGTCAGTAATCAGATATGGCATTACTGCATAAATATGTTTGTCTCTCTCTCTCAAGCATTCTTGACACACAATTTGAAGTTGTCAGGCTATAACATTGTGTCAATATATATTTATTCACACACCACTAGAAAATGTTGCCAACCAGAGCAGAATTAATAAAATTTTGTGACTGGGGTCTGCTGGCCTCCTTCCTTCCCTCCCATCTAATGATTGAATATATTGTATTTATGATTTTGCTATTTTGGTCACTAAATAGTTGTAGTAAAATAAACCATTTATGTTTAGTCGATGGTCAGGGAGAGAGACGGTCTATTATTTTATGGGATTTAATTTTCATTTCTACAAAAGTCGGTAAATAAAAAAGGAGGTCTTTAAAAGAGGTTTCACTGTATGAATGAGACCAACCAGGTTCATGATGATTATCCTTGCAATCTGACCAATCACGATCCAGCTAAAGTACAGAGAGCACAATACAGAGTTAATGCACAGCATTCTGTTGACATAAATATTTTTCAGATCTGACTGTAAATCATACTGTTCATTCCAATGATTTCTGCATGAACTACCACAATCAAGGTCATTTAGTAAAGTTTTCAATTGCTAATGATTTCTTTTTACTTCCAGAATTAAATATACATCCTAATGATTGAATCTCACTGCAGTTTAGGGAACAACAACAGACTGTGTTGTAACATCATATAAACTTTATACTACATATTACTTGAAGACTTATGGGGGGGAAACAGAATTATGATCAGTAGGGCCTACATTTCTATGTAAATGAATGTTTTCTTTTTTCCCCTTAATATTTACATCCATAAAACAAACATTAATATCCTAATTGAATCATATTTGAAGAGAAAAATTATACGCTCAGACCAGGACTTGAACCCGGGACCCTTGGTTTTCTAGTCCAAGTGCTCTACCATTTGAGCTACCTGAGCAAATACCGATCTAAACACAATTTTTTTCTCTATATACGTTGTAATTCCCGCCCACCAAATGCTTTGAAGCCTTTGCTCCTATCTTTGCAAATGGCGGCTCCTATATTAAGAAGACATATTTTGGGAATTATACATTACATTATAAATGCCAGTACGGCAAAGATAGGAGCAAAGGCTTCAAAGCATTTGGTGGGCGGGAATTACAACGTATATAGAGAAAAATTTGCGTTTAGATCGGTACTTGCTCAGGTAGCTCAAATGGTAGAGCACTTGGACTAGAAAACCAAGGGTCCCGGGTTCAAGTCCCGGTCTGAGTGTATAATTTTTCTCTTCAAATATGATTTATCCATCATTGAGATGTATGAAATTAATAATAAGAACATCCTAATTGAAGTTCGGCAAGTGTACATTTACATAAAAACTTATATTTTTAGAAAGAGTATGTAAATGTTTTTGAGATTTTCCCCATAAATACATATTTCAGACATTGTATAATAAGTACTCTCCTCATATATTACAATATAAACTTCATCTCGCAAGAATTCAGCAGTCTTCTTACTTCATTTCTGCTGATTTAGTTGCTTATCTCCATTAATGTATGTTTATAGTAGTATTTCAAGTTTTTAACCCTCCATGGTATCTTTACCTTGTCGTGGTGGAGTGGCTAGCGTGCTTAAATGATCCTGAGAGCTATGCCGGCGGTAGCATTGCTGCCGATAGGGTTACCCATGCCGGACTGGTCGAAGGTGATAAGCCAGACGAAAAAAGTACCTTGGGCGAAAGAGTGACGATCTTTCACCGTAAAAATACAACCGTCAAGAAATGCGGACATGGGTTCATCTGGGGTAAAATTTTCCGGAGGTCAAATAGTCCCCCATTCGGTTCTCCGGGCGGGGACTACTTCAGGGAACCCATGCCAAAGGCTCAAACACAGGGACATGTTCCTAGGAACATGGAATGTTAGGACTTTATACAATAGCGGGGCACTAGAGATATTAACGCAGGAATTGGATAAATCGCCCTTGGATATAGTCGCTTTACAGGAAGTTAGGTGGCCAGGAGAAGGTAGTCAGGAATCAGGAAGCTTTGCATTATATTATGGGGGTGCAGAAAGACCTGCATTTGGAACGGGTTTTTTAGTCAGAAGGAGGATCCTATCTGCTATCCGAGATATTAAATTTGTTAGTGATAGGATATCATACATAATTCTAAAGGGTAAACGACATGATTTTATAATTGTAAATGTACATGCCCCCACAGAAGATAAAGATGACAAGATCAAGGATGAGTTCTATGAAGAATTAGAATGCTTATTTGATACCCTTTCACGATATCATATGAAAATTGTCTTAGGAGATTTTAATGCAAAAGTGGGGCGGGAAGATATATTCAAACCAACAATAGGCAAATTCAGTCTTCATGAAGATAGTAACGACAACGGGGTTAGATTAGTCACATTTGCCACATCAAAGAATCTCATTCTTAAGAGCACAACATTTCAGCATAAGGATATTCATAAATACACCTGGACGTCCCCAGATGGAGAAACACGGAACCAGATAGATCATGTATTAGTGGATAAACGCTGGCACAGTAGCATCATTGATGTTAGATCAGTTAGAGGGACAGACTGCAATTCGGATCATCATCTAGTCAGAGTGAAAATCAGACAACGGCTATCGCTTATGAGAGGAACGAACGCTAAAGATGATTCTGTAAAATATGAATTAAAAACTTGAAAAATGATGAAATGCGGCAAGAATACCAAATCAAAATAGCTAATAGATTTGAAGTACGGGAATCTTCAGATGACAATGTGGCAAAACGAAGAAGAAACTGATATAAATAAAGAATTGGGAGGCTATAAGAGATACTATTAAATTGTCAGCATCAGAAAGCATTGGTTGTTTAAAAAAAGAGGCAAAACAAGAAATGGTTTGATGAGGAATGTGCCGACATTGTAAAGAAAAGAAAGCTAGCAAAAATGAAATGGTTACACGAGCCAAATGAGGTAAATTTAGAGCAATTGGGTAGTGTTAGAAGGGAAACCACCAAGTTACTAAAGAGTAAAAAGAGGGAATATTTGAGAGAGAAGATTAATGATCTTGAAATGAATGCAAAAAATAGTAACATTAGAGAATTATATCAGGGAATTAGGATAGAGAAGAAGGGGTTTCAGGCTAGAACAAACATAATTCAGAATGAAAATGGGGATATGATTGCAGATTCTAGGAGTATATTAAATAGATGGAAAGGCTACTTTAATCAGCTATTAAATGTACATACAGAACAGGACATTGAGGAGGATAAGTTACAGACAGCAGAAATGCTAGTCGCAGAGCCAAGTGCATTAGAGGTTGGAATGGCGATTGAAAAATTGAAGATGTATAAAGCATCGTTCAGATGAGATCCCAGCAGAACTGATAAAATCAGGGGGAGAAAATTGATGGACAAGATACGCTGGTTGCTTAGTATGATTTGGGAAAAAGAAGCTCTTCCAGATGAATGAGGAATCAATTATCTTACCAATTTATAAGAAAGGAGATAAAACTGATTGCAACAACTACAGGGGCATCTCATTACTTTCAACTTCGTACAAAATTCTAACAAATATATTAGTAAGCAGACTTACTCCCTATATTGATGACATTCTAGGAGATCATCAATGTGCATTTAGAAGAAACAGGTCTACAACAGATCAGATTTTCAGTATAAGACAGATTTTAGAGAAGAAATGGGAATATAATGGTACTGTACATCAACTATATGTAGACTTCAAAAAAGCATATGATTCAATTAAGAGGGAGAAGTTATATAGTATCCTCCTGGAGTTCGGAATTCCTAAAAAGTTGGTTAGACTTATACGAATGTGTCTAAATGGCTCAAAGAGTAGGGTGCGTGTAGGCAAACAGTTTTCAGACACTTTTGAAATCCAGAATGGGTTGAAGCAAGGAGATGCACTATCTCCTCTACTATTTAATTTTGTACTAGAGCATGCCATTAAATCTTTAGAGAATGAGGAAGGCTTACAACTCAATGGTATTAATAAGCTGTTAGTTTATGCTGATGATGTAGTACTACTGGCCGATAGCGAGGAGATACTAAAGGCCAACACGCACACACTATTGAGTAACACTAAGAAATTAGGACGAAGGAAATATCAGTAAAACTAAATATATGGTCACACGTAGAAATTCAGTATATAATGGAAATGGACAGCTGATGACAAATGAGGGAAATTTTGAGGAAGTGGCTGAATTCAAATACCTAGGAACAATAATCACAAATAGGAATGAGATGCACAAAGAAATTAAACATAGGCTCAATTCTGGAAATGCTTGCTATTATGCATTGCAGAGACTTTTGATGTCCCAACTCCTTTCAAAAAACGTTAAGCTGAAAATATATAAAACTATTATTCTACCAGTTATATTATGGGTGCGAAACATGGACTCTTACTTTAAGGGAGGAAAGAGATTACGAGTATTTGAGAATAAAGTTCTTAGGAAATTTTTGGACCAAAGAGAGATGAACAGACAGGTGAATGGAGAAGACTACATAACAATGAACTACATGGTCTTTATAGGAAGCCAGATATAATAAGAACAGTTAAGTCTCGTAGACTGCGATGGGCAGGACATGTTGCACGTATGGGGAATGAAAGACGTGCATGGAAGCTTCTTGTAGGAAAGCCAGAGGGAAAGCGCCCAGTTGGTAGGCCAAGAATGAGGTGGGAGAACAACATTAACTATGATTTGAGGGAAGTAGATTATACAGGGAATGATTGGAAAGCATTAGCTCAGGATAGGGATGTATGGAGAGCTTATGTCCGCGCGGCCATGAACCTTCGGGTTCGATAGTGCCAGTGAGTAAGTAAGTAAGTATTTCAAGTTTTTAAAATTTATTATAAATTGTTTACTGTATATAAATTTTATTGTAAATCTGCACTTTCTACATTTGTGCTGTTGAGTGGAAGGCCTTATGACCTTAACTCTGCCAGAATAAACATAATGTTATTACATAATAAACTGACTAAAATTTGTTTTTATTGTTAGTTTTAGTAAGTGACTGAGGTGGAATGAAAAAATAATCGGGATGGTTGTAGCCGACATTTAAAGTGATTATGATAATATGGGCTGAATTTTTAAGTATCTTTCCTTATAATTTACTATTGCCACAACGATCTATCAAAATGTCTTTAAAAACTCTCATTCTATACATATTGCACAGTAGATAGTTTTTCAAAGATAGTTTTTATTTTCTTTTCTTATGTAAGCTGAAATAAAGGTGAGTCCCCTCCCAAGTATAAGATAAAGAAAATATTTTGAAATCAACACTCTTATAAAGTATAAGTTAATAGCACAAAAAATATTTTAATGATGTCTAAGAAGTAACATTAAAAAAAGAACAGGCAGCATACTCAAGTACTGGTTATAGTAGTTGAGTAAATCTAATGTTTAGCTGCAATTAACAAGTTACAACATTAATTATTCCAATAGGTTAAACCTGTTCTCATGTTTTTGTTTTAATATTTTCAAAATATTTTTCACTTTTTAGCATATCATTTTCAAATTCTTAGCACAAACAAAATAAATATTATTAACATTTTCAGTGCTTAAAATTCTGGGTCTTAATAATGAGAAATTAGCTTTCATAAACTCATGATAGTACATAAAAATGTAAAATAAATAAGATATAAAAGTATTCTATCAGAGACATCAGTGAAAACAAAATTATGAAAATGAAAATATTGAAATCCTGATTTATCATGAGAGAAAATGAGTACAATAGCTGTCCTACACAGGGGTTATTGCTCTACTAAAAAATCTTTAATTTAAATTTATACATATTTCAAGAGAATTTTTTATAAGAGAATTGTATAAAAGAGAAATTTGTGTTTAGATTGGAGACCTAGGATAGCTCAGAAACAGAGCACTAGTATATAAGACTAGAGGTCCTGGGTTCGAACCTCAGTCTAGGCATAAAATATTTTTATCTTTAAATATAATTTGTCCTTCAGTGAGAAATGTTAGATTTATAATAATCAAATTTAAAAATGTACATAAGTAGAAAAATAATTTAAAAAAAAGATAATAAAAGAAAAATATATGTACAATTAAACATAGATTTAAAAATAATTTTTAAAGCAGATGTTAAGAAACCTACAAGAAGACAAGTGAAAAGTGCGCATATGATAATTAATCATTTTAAAGAACATACAAACAATGTCTAATAATTTGTAAAGAATATTTTAATATTGAAACAAAAAAAAAGCTTTAAAAATGACATAAATAATTTTTCCTGAGGAATTGTCCCTCTAACTCTGAACATGATGGTCGTTTACTTTCATTTGATAGTTATTTAAATTTTGACAAAAATTGCCATATTTTATATTAAGTTGTTAAGAATCTCCATTTCTTTCATAACACTGTAGAAAATGATTCAACAGCAAAAATTATTTTTTATTAAATCTGTCTTCTTCCCCAAAAGCTCAAAAAAACCTATGTATTTTTAGGTTATATTTATAAAACTAAATAATTTCTGTATTATTATTTGTTTAAATTTCATTTTATATATCTTATGAATAATGGTTAACAGTTCTCAAGTACTGAAATGAGAATATGGATCTCAATATGACTTAAAATATAAAAAGTATAACTATATATTTAACAAAGACCAATTCTAACATGAGATCGGAACAGACCAGTAGGTCTAATCCTTGATGATACATATTTAAGAAGTGAACATAAGAATTTAATTTTGTTGAATTGTTTCTTGTCTCACCTCATACTTCTTAACTCCCTCGCAGATCCAGATTTCATCACTGTATTTGTGACATTCTCAATGCTGTTCACATTCACAACCAGGCCATTGAATCATTATAGGGAGATTTGGACTATAATGATTCAATGGCCTGGTTATGAACGTGAACAGCCTTGAGAATGTCACAAATACAGTGATGAAATCTGGATCTGCGAGGGAGTTAAGAAGTATGAGGTGAGTCAAGAAACAACTCAACAAAATTAAAATAAACCTCATAGTGTTATTCCCTACCACATAACTTAATAAGAATTTAAATTAATATAAATTAGAAATAATTTTAAGACTCTGATACAGACACCTCGCCTCATCATTTGTAGAATTCTTGAGCACATGTCTCACAATGCCTGCTTGTTCCGACTGTTAAGCTGATGATACATGTTCTCTACAATTCTACAAATTATGAGGTGAGGTGTCTATATTTGTCTCTCAAACCTCATTGTGTCACTTCCTATAAATATGTTAAACAAATTGGAAACTTTATATCACACCACGTAAAATATGATCCTCTCACCTGGATATCTCCACTCCAATTGTGTAAAATAAGCCATCAACATCAGTTTTCAGAAAGCTGATGAAGATAGGGAAGTCTTATTAATACATTTTAAACAGTCAGAATTATGTCCAGGTGAGAGGTTCATATTTTATGAGGTGAGGTGTAAAGTTTCCAATTTATATTTCTAATTTATCAATATTTACCACATAATGCCACTTCCTATTATATTTTGTAATAATTAAGAATCTAAATTTATCCATGTCGCTCCTTGTCTATCATAAGTTTCATGACAAGAAATCACTAACTTACAATCTTGTCTCTCCAAATTAAATTGAGGTCTATTAGAGTAAAGATGTACATGAGATCAATTTAAAAACATCTTTCTATGTGGGAGTAGTTCTGATGTCCTGGCCAAAAGGGAACAAAAATATTACCAGATAAATCACAAATTAATCTTTAAACTACAAAAGGCTAATAATAAATAAAACTCTTTAATATAATATTTCAGAAAATGCAAATCACATTACTAAAAGTTTGAAATGGAAAATAAGATTGGATTTAATGGACTAATGGTTGGGAGGTTCAGGGGTTCAAATCCGGCCGGCTTAATGGAATTTTCAGGGCATAAAATTTATGAAAATGGGCTCCATTGGAAGAGAACTAAAGCCATTGTTCTTATATTGTAGATTAACGGGACCTAAATGAAACTCAATCCTGAAAAAGAAGAGCCTGTTTTAAATTTGTCGGGCCTTTGATGCCCAGAATTGAATTGAGACACTAATGATCTTAGCTACTAAAGATCATAGTAAAACAAAATACTAACAAGTATTTTAAAATACAATAGGAAGTAACATTAAGATATTGTTTATTTGTTTCTTCATTCACATACTTCATAACTCCCACACAAACTCAAGTTTGCCGTTGGACATCAGTTGTGAACGTAATACAGCATTGAGAATGTCACAAATGAAGTGACGAAACTCGAGTTTGCGTGGGAGTTATGAAGTATGATGTGAGTGAAGAAACAAATAAACAATATTAAAAAACCTCATAGTGTTATTTTCTATCTACATAACTTAATGACATTAAGATGTTTAATAATTAAGACATTTTGTCTATACATTCTTAACTCTTATGGTTGTTTTTGTCGAACATATGTTTCAAGACTTCTGATTACCATCATCCAGGATAATGGGACTCAGAAGTCTTGAAACATATGTTCAACAAAAACAACCATATGAGGTATGAAGTGTGACAATGGTACTCGAAAGTCTTGAAACATATGTTCAACAAAACAACCATATGAGGTACGAATGAATAACATTGATACTCAGAAGTCTTGAAACATATGTTCGACAAAAATAACCATAAGATATAAGAATGTACAGACAAAATATCTTAATAACAGGTAATTTATTCAAAAATATAGCCATGACCACTGGACATAATTGTTTGGCAGCACATATTTACCATATGTAATGAATGGTGATCACCTGAACATCTACAGGATCCCACACCATAGCTGAGCAATCTAACACATCATGCCACTGGATAGAGCTACTGGTTTGAATCCCCACGGAGGGAGAAATTTTGGCCAGTAAGGGACCGGCATCGCTCAGGATTGTAAGGAATTTGGTTATGACAGTAGCAGCTCCAGGTTGAGACATGCTGACCACATGTCACCCGTATACTGGAAGGTATCACCATGGAGTTGGAGAATGTCTAACTGTAATGAATATTGGGAAGCCAGAAAACTAATGGGTTAAATCTAGTAGTATGCCATTAGTAGAGATCCGTGAAATTCGCGAGTAGCAATAATGCAAAATGCTCTATTTTTGTCATTTTCTTGTACCATTTCTTAACCCCACTTTTCATAACCTCAAAAAAAAGCATTTATGAATCGCAAAATCCTATCATAATGCAAAATAACACCGAAATTTAAAATTTTCAACAAATTCCAGAGATTTTATGTTCTATATGCAAAATTTTCATAATACTTTTTAAACACTGTTTTCGGATTCCATCTTCTTTTTAACTGCCATATCTGATTCTTCCATGCACTCTTGCAAAGGGAAATGGTTGCAACACAGTTTACAACATATAGGTAATATTTTCTCTCCTTCTCATGCTCAAATATGGTTTCTCCATAGGTTTTAAGTTCTATGGCCAATATGAATTCCAAGAAATATGAATTATATTATTGTGTAAGATAAGTTTTTTTCCCCCTAAATTTTTGCAGACATAATTATCAATTTTATATCAATCATTATTAAGTAATGATATGTTCAAATCTGAAGAAAACATTTCTTTAAGTACAAGCAGTAACCTGACAATAATGCAAGTACTGCCAAATTTGAATAAGCCAACAGTGGACCATGAGTAATTATTTATTTTATTTATTTATTTATTTTACCTGATGAAGTTAAGACCATAAGGTATTCTCTTCCATATCACCAGGGTTAAATTATACATACAATAAGAATTATGAAATATGATACATAATAGATAATTATAGACTACATAATATAAAGTTGACAAGGGAAATAAAGAAAAAAAAAATAAAAATAATAACCTATAGTTAGATAAATGATTTAGTGAAGAAAGTTTAAAATATAAAGAAATAATAAAAGTATACATGGAACATGGTTATATATTATATTGTCTAAGGAAATATGAAGTGAGTTTCTTTTTAAACTGTTTTTGACTCGGGTAGTCCTTGATATATCCATCCATAGTAATTCTGCCCGAAGGCAGGTCCTTCACTGCAATCATAGCATTTTCATGCTATGCTTGCAGCTTTACTAGGGAATTGTGTAAGTGTGGTAGCTTCCCGTTGCTTTCCACACCGGTGAAGGATGATGGTGATGATGATAAGGATGATGATGATGAAGATGATGGCCATATGATTTTGGGGACCGTTTGGGCCTTAAAGTTTTCCTAACATTTGTCTTACAGGTGAGGAAAAACCCCGATAAAAACCTCACCCAGAAAATCTGCCCCGACCAGGGATCGAACCCGGGCCCGCTGCGTGACAAGGCAGCATGCTACCTCGAGACCACAACGGTGGACCCTTGATATATGAGGGGAGGGAATTCCAGAGTTGGGTGGTAGAAACAAGGAAGGATGAGGAATAGTGAGATGTTCAATGTAGAGGAACAGCTGGAGTTAAATTTTCTCTCAATCGTGTGTTCAAGTTATGGTGGGAGGATAGCGAACAAAAGTGAGTAGAAATATAAAGGGGTGATGAGGTGGACAAAGTGATGAATAAGAAGCAGAGGCAATGTATCTTTTTCAAAGTTAAAATTGGGAAACACATTATGAGGTTCTTAATTAATAAATTAATGAGTCATTTTAACATCTTACCTCATATTTCATGTTTTATCAAACACGGTAACTATAGTTTTCAAATGATCTTGTCATTCATTTTCAACCGCCATTATGACTACTGGATATTCGTTGGAATCTCCCTCTCTAATGTTGCGTCAAATCAACACCAGATGGCAACGTTAGAGAGGGAGATTCCAACGAATATCCAGTAGTCATAATGGCGGTTGAAAATGAATGACAAGATCATTTGAAAACTATAGTTACCGTGTTTGATAAAACATGAAAATATGAGGTAAGATGTTAAAATGACTCATTAATTTATTAATGTATCTTTTACCTGTCTTCTAATCAGAGTCAAGACAACATTTCAAATACCGGAGTTATGTGGTCTGATTTATGTAGACTGCATATATAACGTGCACAAGCATTATGAACTCGTTGCAGTCTTTGTCGGAAAGTGGTACTCGTGTCAATTAAGAGTAAGTCACAATAATCAAAATGCGGCGTAATCAAAGTTGAGACAAGTACTTTTTTCAATGAAGGAAGGAAATTTTTCAAACGTTTTAGGGAATGGAAGATTGAATATATTTTTTTACAAGTTTCTTTTAAATGAACCTGCCAACTAAGATTTTGGTCGAAATACACATCAAGATTTTTCACGGAGGGTTTAAATGGAATGTCAGTTTGATTTATATTTACAGAAGTTATCAATGAATAATCAATTTTGTTTAATAGACTTTAATGGCCGATGACAATGGCTTGTGACTTCTCAGGATTTATAATAATTTCTATTTGTTTTGTCCACATTGCTATGGAGTCAAGGTCTTATTTAATTGTGTCGCTATTCAGTTCAGGTCTAGTGTGTATATAAAGTTGTAAGTCATCAGCATAGATATGATATTTGCAATGTAATTATATCATATTGATAAATATTATTATTTCCAATTTAATTAAAACAGAATTTAATTACATACACAATTTTTTTCCTATTGGATTACATATCTACAACATGGATATTTAACAAAATGTAACAAAACAAATACTGACAGTTTGAACACCAATGGTCACAAGCAATTTTAATTCTCTCTCTTTCTCCCTTCAAACTTTGTTTCAATCAACAGATACATTCAGTGAATGTGAAATGTATACCTTGGTCAGTTTTTGTTTTACTTAAGTCTCAAGTAATTTTCATTATCATTTGTTTTTTTAATTTTCTACCTACTGTTATGCCAGTGAGATTGAAACCTGAGAATGCAGAGATACTCACCACGGTTGCTTTCTCTTAAAAGGTAAATTTTGCTTACAAATTAGTGACTAGGAATAAAATGTTATGCATTTCAGCATATTAAAATTGATATCAATTGTACAAGCTAAAAGTTGACCTTAAACTACTGATTATATCACTAATTGGGGTTTAATATGCTAAACTAGGATTAAAATGACTCAAATTTGCATTTTTTTAGAATAACACCACCAAATTCCCATATAACATCGAAATCTTGAAATTTTAAAATGAATTTTCCCTTTCACGGATCTCTAACCATTAGAAACAATAAAATAATTATTATAGGAACTATCACTATGAGGTAAAATTTAAAAATAAATTCTGTTCACCTCACCTCATACCCTGTCTTCTAATTAGCTCAACCGATGTTCTGTTGTCCAGATCGGTCGTGAAATTATTCGTGATAAAACTGTCTAGGTTTTGAAATCCATCTAATTAGGAGACAGAATATGATGCAAGGTGAACAGAATTTATTTTAAATTTTAAATAAAATCTGATACAACTTTGTAGGCTTTCACAGTTAGTGTCTTCATTCTTGAAATCATCTTCTGGTCCAGAGCTGATGCTACTCGATGTTTCATCCATTGCTGCAGCTGTCAGCTGGTCTCCTGAGGATGTCTACCACAGGAGTAGATGAAACGTCGAGTAGTATCATGGCAGTTACACTTGCAAGATGATTTTAAGATGTCATGCCTCCTTTGTTGCATCATAAACAATTATTATTCAACATAATTACTTAGATTTAATTAATGTTGGGAAGTAAACATTATGAGGTATAATCATTAAAATTCATCGGAGAACATATTGTTTAAACAACTCACCTCATAGGATTCATGCTTCCATGAAATTGCGATATCATGGAAGCATGAATCCTATGAGGTGAGTTGTTTAAACAATATGTTCTCCGATGAATTTTAATAATTACTTAGATACTTTAAAAAAGCAGAAAACTGACTTAACATAACTTAAAATGAACAGATTAAAATTACATTAAAAATAGATTAATGCAAACAAGAACCTGTTCGTAAATAATACTCAAATGCCCAGATTCTTGACAGTTGTGATATCTACCTGGTTTGTTCAAGTTTATATTCTGAATAAACCTTCATTGTGTTGCATGAACATTGCCATCCTTTTTCTTAACTAATCACATTTTTGTGGCCTGAATCTGTATTTGAATTCACATCACTATCATCATCAAATTAGAACTTCACCCCAATAACCCGTTCACTGAAGTTAGAGCGATATCATGCCAAGACAAATCTAACAGTTGTCTGCCATTGTGTTTTCACACTTTGTCACATACCCTTGTTTTGATCACCCCTGTATGAAACTTTATTAGCTTGTTGAGGAATGTTTATCCTTGAACTTGAGCAGTGAGTTTACTCAGCTGTTCTATTGAAAGTCGATGAATCACATTTTTAATTGCATAGCAAGTTCAACATGGTTCTGCATAAGACATTGGAATTTAGATCCTGCACAACTTTAGCATGTTCTAAATGAAATCTGTGTCAAATTTGAAGAAAATGTTCCAGAAATTGAAAATAATAATAATGATGATGATGATTTGAAAGAAATTGTGTGCATACAGTCTACTTCAACAAAAAAAATCTCATCTGAAAAATGGACAAAAGACAATATTGTTCCTAAAATCTTCTTCTTCTTCTTCCTTCCAAGTATTAGGCCAAGGCCTGTTACGATCCTATAGAAAATTTTCCCTCCAGCATTTTGATCCTTCCGGGAAATTCTCGTATAAGACTTGAAAGCATAATAATAGTCCCTTCGATTGGTTGCTGGCCAAAGGAAGACAAGACCAGTGATGGGGCTGCCATCTTATAGCCTCTGGTCAGGCTTTTCTGGAGAAGAAAAGAAAATAAAGGAAAGAAGAAATGGAAGAAAGGAAAGACTCCCTAGCCCTCGGATGCCCTAATAGCGTCGGAGTCGAAAAAAACAAGAGTTAACCAAGAGAGGTTAGATAGTAAAGTTAAAAAAGTGCAAAACACAAGTAAGTGGAAGAAATGTTTTGCTCAGCTTGGGCACCTTGTGGTCGCCATCCACATATCCCCTAGATGAGGACCCCTAAAATAATTTCTTTTATTGGTGACAGTGGACTCAAAATTGATGTCGAAAGTGACAGTAAATGAATTTTAGGTTTGAAAATAATTCTGGACAATGATGTTATAAATTCTATTGCCATAAATATCTGCACACTATCTCAACATTCACACAGCATAAATTCCAAAGAAATTTCAAGAAATTTGGACATTTTTAGTTAAGAGTATTTATTGAGAAAATGAGAATTACTGGTCCACAAGCCTCCTTTTTCATGCACCTTGGTATGGACAAAAAATGTTGAGTTGTGTGAAATGCTTCTATAAAAAAAAACATGTTTGTGGAACATTTTGTTTAGAGAACGATGTCAAACATTTGAAAAACATCAACAAATAACTAAAAAAATGTGAATCTATAATTGTGCAGAAACGTCAAGTGCTTGTACAAGTGTGGCCATTGGCTAAGAAGAAACTGCCTGCTGAAGGATGCCCTAGAAGGAATGGTCAACCGAAAGAAAGTAAGAGGCAGAAAAAGACATCAGATGATAGACAATATTAAAATAAATGGTTTGTATGCAGATACAAAAAGGAAAGCTGAGTTAATGAAAGAGTGGAGAATGCTGAGTTTACAGTGGAAGACCTGCTCTTGAGAAGAACACTATGAATCCATATCCATCCATAGTAATTCTGCCCGAAGGCAGGTCCTTTACTGCAATCATGGATTCTGATAAACATAACTGCCAATGAGAGACAATAAAGAAGCCAGAAATTGTTATGAACTATAATAAATACATGTAAGTAGTATACGCTACAATAATATTCCTGCTGTCAAGTGGACCAGGAAATGTGTGTAATGACTGCATTAATAATTTCATTTTGCTAAAAAAAAAGAACATCTCTGTTAAAAACTGCAAAGAAAAGGGCTATGCTTACTGAATCCATGATAACACCAAGGATGTCTGAAGAAGAGAGAGATGAGGAAGAAACACATTCAACAAGCGTCAACTTGGAGTGTTTGCATACAAACACTATAGAAGAGTTTTGTTGAGTTGTTTCTTGACTCACCTCATACTTCTTAACTCCCTCGCAGATCTCTAGATTTCATCACTGTATTTGCAACATTCTCAATGCTGTTCACATTCACAACTGAGTGAGCATTGAGAATGTCGCAAATACAGTGACGAAATCTAGATCTGTGAGGGAGTTATGAAGTATGAGGTGAGTCAAGAAACAACTCAACAAAATTAAAATAAACCTCACAGTGTTATTTCCTACCTACATAACTTATTATAGAAGAGACCTCCAAACAAAACACTGACTCTTGACTACAGGGTGGTCTAAGGACAAAATGATTCATGAGCCCCCAACTAAAAAAAGTGTGTTCATCCCATGGAAACAAGAATGATGTGTTCAAACTGTAGTGCAGCTCTGTGTTTCCACAACTATCATACCAAAAAGAAGTATTAAAAAAATTCATTCAGATATTATTATATTTCTATTTTATAATAGAATGTTGTGCCGTTATTCCCAGATTATAACTAACAATAGCATGGTCATAGAAAGTGTAAAGTAAAGTATTCCCCACTACAGGCCTCAGGAGGCCCTTGGGGTAGTGGGACATTAAGGCTCCCACTATTTCTAGACAATCGGCACTTGATGTCAGCCGGGTTGTCAGCCCTGCGTGACGGCCGCCTTTACCCCAGAACAAGCGTCTGGTACTCATTTCAGTTAGAGGCTGAGTCGACCCCAGGGCCATAGTGCCGCCAGAAGGTTTTGGTCAGTTTAAAAATCCTGACCCCATCGGGACTTGAACCCTCGACCTTCCGGCTTGTAGCGCAGTGCCTTAACCACTATGCTACGGCGTGCCCCAAAAAGTAAAGTGATCCCACAACAGGTCCGGAGGCCCTTGGGGTAGTAGGAGGTTAAGGCTCCCACTTTTTCTAAACAATTGGCACTTTATGTCAGCCGGGTTGTCAGTCCTGCATGACGGCCGCCTTTACCCCTAGAACAAGCATCTGGTACTCATTTCCGTTAGAGGCTGAGTCGACCCCAGGGCCATAGTGCTGCCAGAGGATTTGGGTCAGTTTAAAAATCCTGACCCCAATGGGACTTGAACCCTCGACCCTCCGGCTTGTAGCTCAGTGCCTTAACCACTACGCTACAGCGTGCCCCAGTCATAGAAAGTGTACATTCTTTAAATGTAAATTGCCTGCCAGGGTACCCATGCTTCCAGGGCTTCAGCTTCCTTTAGGATTTTCCACCAGCTTGATCTCTCTTTAGCCATGTTTTCAGTTTTTGATGCCCAGTTTCCTTATGTCTTCCAACATTCCATCATCCATCCACTATTGGATCTTCCAACCCTTCTTATCCCTCTGGTTTGTTATCAAGTAACTTTTAACAATGTATTCAGTCTTCATCTTCTACACATCTTAACTAGCTGTTTTAATTGAGGTAATATGTCAGGGGAGTTCTTTGTTGTTATCTTATTCTCCAGGTATTATTTTCACTTATTCAAAGTTAAAAATGGGAAACACATTATGAGGTTCTTAATTAATAAATTAATGAGTCATTTTTACATCTTACCTCATATATGAGGTAAGATGTAAAAATTACTCATTAATTTATTATTTTCACTAATTGGTTCATATAACTTCTTCAGAATTTATCTTTCAAAATTGTTCAATTCATTTTCATCAGATTTAGTCAGTACCCATGTTTCACTTCTATACACCAAAGTGTTGTATAGCCTGCCTGATTGTAGTAATATAAGTAAGACATTTATCACTGTCAACATATCAAGTCAAGGCACAGAGGTCAGTCTGCAGGATAGAAGGCCGTTGGACGTCAGTTGTGAACGTGACACAGCATTGAGAATGTCTCAAATGATGTGAAGAAACCCTGGGTCTGCTATGAATTATGAAGTATGAGGTGAGTGAAATAATAAAAAATAAAACAATATCAAGTCAATGTTGAGAAACATATTTGTCAGGTGATGATTAAAATCATCAAAATTTTACAACCTAAAAACCACTAGCTATATATGTGCTCACTAAGGTAGCAGATCTTTTATCAAACTGGTAGAGCTATCTTATTTTAATTCTCAACATTTATATGAGAAAAGCAAAATAATGCATACGACAAGAATGGAAAATGAAATAGAAACCAGTTATAAAAATTGGAAGACAATTCGGAATAGGTTCAATAATGTGAACATTTGGGAATAGAAAATTTAAAGAAGAAATATTAAATTAAACAATAAAAGCAGGCAAAATCTATTGTCATATTTAAAGAGAAAAATTATACGCTCAGACCGGGACTTGAACCCGGGACCCTTGGTTTTCTAGTCCAAGTGCTCTACCATTGCTCAGGTAGCTCAAATGGTAGAGCACTTGGACTAGAAAACCAAGGGTCCCGGGTTCAAGTCCCGGTCTGAGCGTATAATTTTTCTCTTTAAATATGATTTATCCATCATTGAGATGTATGAAATTAATAATAAAAACATTTAAAATCTATTGTCGATTAAATGGTGCAACATTTGGGATAAAAAATATGCAAAAGATTAAATTACAAATTTATAAGTAAGTAATAGAAGTTGGGAGAAAGTTGGCCAATAAGAAACAAGAAATAAGTAATAACGGCAGTGGGACTGAAGTGTCATAGAAAGATTTTGGGCAATTCAAGAAGGGGCATGTTTCAAAATGAAAGAATAAAAGAAAATTTAAACCAAAAATCTAGAGAATCGATAGTTAAAAAATGGTATGCACATTGTTAATGATGGAATAGGGAAAGAAACCAAAACAGATAATGGAAGCAAGAAATGAAGGAAGAATAGGCAGAGGAAGACTAAGGGAAGGATATATTGATAATATTGAAGAAATAGCAAGGAAAAAGAGGAAAGGGAATTGAGGAAAATGGTGAAAGACAAGGAGCTCTCGAGGAAGTGCACCAAAGAAGCTCCAACAGCGTAATGGTACATGGTGAAATGGAAGAAGAGGGACAAAATTGATGGGGAAACCAAAATTAACTCACAGTACAAGAAAAAATGTACATCCAGAAAAATAATGACAAAATAAATAATTTTGAAGTTCCAAAGATAAGTAATTGTGAGGATCGTCTGACCAACACCAGAGGGAGAAAATATACTAAATTTCCTACGGTCAACTCAGCAATCAGTTTCTGGCTGAGAGTGTAGATGTCCTCCAAAATATGTTCCGGATGAGAGAGCAAAACATAAAGAGAGGTAAGTTAACCAATTCAATCTCCTGATAGAGCAATCTTATGTTCGTGCAACACAAACCATGATTGTGATAGAACTGATTAATCACGTTTGAGAAACTGGGCACGAGTATTCATTTTCCTAGTTCTACATTCAAATATTATGTGTTGCAGTAATTATCTCACCCTTTCGATTGCTTCCCTATCTTGTGGCGTGACTTGAATAACTCCAGGAGCAAACATACTACCGGCGCCAGCACCGGAACCAGCTTCAGGGGTGCCACCAGTCGAAGGAGTGCCTCCACCTGGTTCACGATGAAGAATATTCTTGTAGAACATTAAGCATCTCACGTCACAGCTACGTATTTATACCGTATTCACTCAAATAATCCTGGCCACCCTATTAATGGGCACAGCATCACAGTGGCCAAGAATCTAAACGTTAACAAACAGAAAACTGCAAAAGTGTTAACACCTATATGCCACCACCTCTCTTAAAGTGAACAGAGTTACACATAAGCCCCAATACTTACAATCCCCACAAGATATTACAAACATATGCTACCTGGCGTCGCAGGCTCGTTGAGCATGCGTACAAAAGCCTCCTGGTTCTGCGATATCAGTTGTAGTAGAGCAGGATTGGTGTTGCCAATTTGCTGCAGAACGGCATTCAGAAGCTGTGGATTCTGTTGTATCACCTGCCGCATTTGCTGGAACTGGGGCTGGGAACGCAGGAACGCCAACGGGTCTTCTGAAACAATGTCACCTCCTTTCCTATGTACTCTCTAACTAAATCTTTCCTTCTTCCACTTTTCTCTTTCATTTTCAAAATTAAATTAAAACTTGAAAATAATATTTAGTGAGAGGATAAAAAATTTCAACTTCACTATCTTCATCAAAACACATCCACTGTTCATAATTGATGGCACTTCCAATGTGTCTTATTAACATACAGGTAGTTCAAACATAAATATAAAAATAAAAATTAAGAATTAAGTATGAAGAAAAAATAAATTGTTTAGGAAAATTTTTAGACCAAAGAGAGAGAAACACAAGGATGATTGGAGAAAATTTGTGAACTACATGAACTTTATGGGAAACCAGATGTAATAAGAACAGGTAAGTCTTGTAGCTGCAATGAGCAGGACAGGTAGCATGAATGGGGAATGAAAGATCTATTGTTAAATTAAAAATGGTAAATTATAAAAAATAAAAATTTAACCTTGATACAGTAACATCAAAAGTATTTGAACATACTGACAAACTGGTAATAAACGAAATGAAATTGATAATGGAGGAATTTCATAATTTAAATTGCTATAATATTGTCATAGTGTTTAAATCATGTAGCTTCAACGGGTAACAGTAGAATTTTTTTTTTCAAAATTTTTATTGGGAAACCCTAGGAGCAAAGACAATTATGCATGACTAGGCATGTGTGGGGGATGTCACTATGAACTGTATTCAGATCCTGCAGGTTCTGTAAGCCATAGAGTTTGTTATATCTTTACATGTAGTGATATAGCATGAAAAATTCTGCAACTAAAATTGTCCACAAAAATGGTGAAATTTTAATCAGTACCATCAACTTATGAAGCACTACAAGCATAGACTCATGGTGGCATGAATTACTCGAGAAAATACGGTATAATACACCAACCAATCAAATGAAGTGTCGGTTTCTTACCTTCTGATGCTGGAAGTGTTGGACCACCCTGAGCTGCTGGATCATTTTCAGGAGCAGAACCTGGGGGATCATCAAATAACTGCGCAGGTATTCCTGTCAGAAGATACTCAACTGCTCTATCAGGATTGTTAAAACTCGCCCTTAAAGCTTGCTCCACCTGGTGACAGCAAAACATTCAATTTTATATCTAACTAATACACCTCACTAAATATACCGTATTTTCTTGAAAAAACATTCCCTTCATTACAAAACTCTTGTCATTTACAAAGTAATTCTTTCACAAATCTCGCCATCTGATTGATACCCAATGTTCAGCAGTTACAATGATGCCATTTCATTTATTGTTATAACAATAACAATAATAATAATAATAATAATAATAATAATCCCTTCATTTTTGGAAGTCCTGAAAGTACTGCTATGGTTTACAAACAATTTTCCAACCATCTCTTCATAATCCCAATCTTCACAATTCCTCAAATATGTCACCATTTCTTCTGTGAACCCTCCAAGTACAGCCTGCTTTCGACTCATGAAACCCATTTCACTAGATTATTATTATCATTTTATATTTTTTATATAAACATAATATAATATATGAAGAAGATGATGATGATAATTTTTTTATTAGGAATATTTCACAATATAGTGTTTCTTCTTCAAACCCAAAGTGATTTGTCGCCAGAGGTTCCTGTCAAGAGCATCTTTTTCCCTCAATTCTCTAGCTTCCATAACTTCTCCTCACTCCATTATCCCATGTGAGATTGTTAGTCCCCCCATTGGATGCCTCCCTAGGTGGTGGATAGGGGAATGCTTCCCAGATATGGGTGGTATCGGGGAAATGAAATACCCGAGGTGCCTTGTAGTTCAGTGTTGATTCACTAAAGGCTAGAAGAAGACAACCTTGATTACAAATTACCTAGTCCTCCAGGTTGGGGGTTGTAGCAATGGGCCAGCTCCTCATTGTACTGAAAAATATACAATGCTAAAAAACCTAAAGAGAAGAATGCCGGATGGAATTACCTACAATGAATGTTAATAAAATGTGAAAATTCATTATGACAATGTAGAGAAATGAACTCTGGGTAGTTTATCACCTCTGCCCCATCAAAGTAATTATGGGAGAATGGAACTTCAGAAATATCTATTATACTTTTGCTGACGATCTGATACTTAACATCATCTCCACTAATAATAATTAAATGAATCGTGATTTTTTCTTACCTCATACATCTATGTTTCTTTAAACACAGCACTGCAGTATCGGCGACCCTTTGTCGTCATCGTGGGTCGCCGATACTGCAGTGCTGTGTTTAAAGAAACATAGATGTATGAGGTAAGAAAAAATCACGATTCATTTAATTATTATTAATTGAACCTCATAATGTTAAAAATTCCCAAATTTAATATATAAATCATCTCCACTTCTTATTCTTCATAAAATTTCAGATCAAATACAACATGGAAATTTCATTTAACAAAACAAATATATTGCCATTTGTTGGCAAAAAGCCAATTTGAAGGAAGTAAAATATTGGAAAAAGTAAATGAATTCAATTGTTAAGAATATTATTTATCATTCCAATGTGAAAATATATCAACTAAATAATCAATAAATATTCTTAAGCTGGGGCATAATCAATAATAGTTTAACCAAATGTTCAAAAACATATCCATTTATACTTGTATAATATTCTTACTATACTAACATCTTACGAGGCAAGAGCCTTCTTACTCATGTGTCATTAGTAGACCTTAAAATGTGATATGAGATTTAAGAGGACTACAAGGTATATAAAATTCAACCACAAAACTAAATGAAGAGATTATGAAAAATCTCAACGTTGAACCTGTGATGGAACACATTTGGCAATATTCATGAAAACTATAAAAGTCATATTAACAGAATGAGCAACAACAAATTTTCAAAAGCAATAAGTGTGTAAGAGGTTGAAATGAGATAGAAAAATTAAAGATGTATAAAGTATCAGGTTCAGATGGGATCCCAGCAGAAATGATAAAATCAGGGGGAGAAAAATTGATGGACAAGATACATTAGTTCCTTAGTATGATTCGGGAAAAAAGACTCTTCCAAATGAATGGAAAAAATCATTAATCATACCAATTTACAAGAAAGGAGATAAAACTGATTGCAACAAGTAGAGGGACATCTCCATATTTCCAACTTCATTCAAAATTCTAACAAATATATTAGTATCCAAACTTACCCCCAATAGTGATGATATAATAGGTGACAATCACTGTGGATTTAAAAGAAATAGATCTACAATAGATCAGATTTTTAGTGTAAGACAGATTTTAAAAATGAAATGACACTGAGCATCAACTATATCGTCTTTTAAAATCATTAGGAAGTTACATTATGAGGTTTAATTTCATATTTGAGTTTGTATTCTTTAACATTCTTACCTCATATGTTTATTTTGTTGGACAATCATTTCAAAGCTATTGCTCCATTTTCAGCTTGTTCACAAACTGGATTTTTCTTTTCTTCAAGTTGTCGGCTCTGGATCTGTGTTCCAAAGAACTTGGTAATGAGGCTCCTTTCTCCAAGAATTTCAAGTTCATAATTTTCTCCTTGTTCTTCTGTATATAGATTTTTTCCCATATTGTGAGTTCATTGGTATTTTCTGTTTTAATAATTTTGTATTTATATCTATGTTGTGTTTCTCTGTCCAAACATGAGCTGCTACTGCAGATTTTTCCACTTCTCCCTTTTTTACATTTCTGTGGAAAAATCTGCAGTAGCAGCTCATGTTTGGACAGAGAAACACAAAATATATATAAATACAAAATTATTAAAACAGTTAGAAAATACCAATGAACTCACAATATGGGAAAAAAATCTATATACAGAAGAACAAGGAGAAAATTATGAACTTTGAAATTCTTGGAGAAAGGAGCCTCATCACCAAGTTCTTTGGAACACAGATCGAAGGCCGACAACTTGAAGAAAAGAAAAAACCAGTTTGTGAACAAGCTGAAGATGGAGCAACAGCTTTGAAACTATCGTCCAACAAAATAAACATATGAGGTAAGAATGTTAAAGAATACAAACTCTAATATTAAACTACATCGTGGTCATTCTGGCAGATTTCACTAAGCACAAAATTGTTTTGAGAAACAGCGAAATTAAAATTTGATCACACATCAGAAGTCTGTTATGCCAGAAAATACTAAGCATCTATAAATTAGATAAGGACAGGGATAGCACTTAGGGTCGAATGTTTGAACGCATTAGACAGTAAAAGGCGTTCTCTGCTGAGAAAGTTTTATCCAAATACATTTTGCTTACTCAGAAATCTATTCATGCGATAATAATTGTAAGTTACCTGATGAGGTACCTTAAGATCATAGCTCAAGATAGAAACTTATCGTGAAAATCCTGAAGGGAACCGATGTAGTTTGAAACCTTTGCAGCTTTATCCAAGATGTCGAACCTTGAAGACTTTGATCATGTTTTCGGTATATGCGGAGAAGAGGAATTTGATGGAGTCTACCAAAGAATTCAACTGGAAGAACAGGAGAATCGGCATAATGTTGCGCGATGCAGACGTCGTTGTATACGGTATTATTTGCGAGACGCAAGCGTAAATGCATTCCTCTATAGCAGACGAAAATAACGGAAGTGGTTTTATCGCTGAGAATTCTGGGTAATTCGTTGCCAATATTACAAAAACGTCAACTTCCATGCATGACCGGTAAGTCGGCCGTTAATTCGATCTCAACAATTGCTCACGGTGAGTCAGCTCACCAGTGATTGGAAGTAATTTGAGTAGAGACTAATGTATTTGCATACAACCCTTAGTGGCTTTTGCCAGACTGTGAAGATTCATTTTCATAATATAGTAGTGCATATCTCAAAACAGCTAATTTTGGACTTAGTGACTTCTGCTTGAACGCCGACGATATGTAGGCTTGAAAAAAGGCATAAGTTTTAATTAAGAGGGAGAAGATAAATACCAAGGAGATGCACTATCTCCCATTACTATTCAACTTTGTACTAGAGCATGTCATCAAATCTTTAGAGATGAAGAAAGCCTACAACTCAATGATATTAATAAGCTGTCAGTTTATGCTGATGATGTAATATTATTAGGCAATAGTAAGGAGATACTAAGGACCAACACACCCACTGTTGAGTAACACAAAGAAATTGGGACTGGAAATAAACATAAATAAAACTAAGTATATTGTCACAAAGAAATACATTATATAATGGAAATGGACAATTAAAAACAAATGGGGAAAATTTTGAATTTAAGTACCTAGGAACAATATTTACAAACAGCAATGAAATTAAACACAGGCTCAATTCTGAAAACGCATGTTATTTGCATTACAGGGACTCCTGTTATCTGAATTTCTCTCAAAATATATTAAAGATGTTTTTATTATTAATTTCATACATCTCAATGATGGATAAATCATATTTAAAGAGAAAAATTATACGCTCAGACCGGGACTTGAACCCGGGACCCTTGGTTTTCTAGTCCAAGTGCTCTACCATTTGAGCTACCTGAGCAAGTACCGATCTAAACGCAAATCTTTCTCTATATACGTTGAAATTCCCGCCCCAAATGCTTTGAAGCCTTTGCTTCTATCTTTGCAAATGGCGGCTCCTATATTAAGAAGACGTATTTAGGAATTATACATTACATTATAAATGCCAGTACGGCTATTTTCGATGTTTTTATTATTAATTTCATACATCTCAATGATGGATAAATCATATTTAAAGAGAAAAATTATACGCTCAGACCGGGACTTGAACCCGGGACCCTTGGTTTTCTAGTCCAAGTGCTCTACCATTTGAGCTACCTGAGCAAGTACCGATCTAAACGCAAATCTTTCTCTATATACGTTGAAATTCCCGCCCCAAATGCTTTGAAGCCTTTGCTTCTATCTTTGCAAATGTAATGTATAATTCCTAAATACGTCTTCTTAATATAGGAGCCGCCATTTGCAAAGATAGAAGCAAAGGCTTCAAAGCATTTGGGGCGGGAATTTCAACGTATATAGAGAAAGATTTGCGTTTAGATCGGTACTTGCTCAGGTAGCTCAAATGGTAGAGCACTTGGACTAGAAAACCAAGGGTCCCGGGTTCAAGTCCCGGTCTGAGCGTATAATTTTTCTCTTTAAATATGATTTATCCATCATTGAGATGTATGAAATTAATAATAAAAACATCGAAAATAGCCGTACTGGCATTTATAATGTAATGTATAATTCCTAAATACGTCTTCTTAATATAGGAGCCGCCATTTGCAAAGATAGAAGCAAAGGCTTCAAAGCATTTGGGGCGGGAATTTCAACGTATATAGAGAAAGATTTGCGTTTAGATCGGTACTTGCTCAGGTAGCTCAAATGGTAGAGCACTTGGACTAGAAAACCAAGGGTCCCGGGTTCAAGTCCCGGTCTGAGCGTATAATTTTTCTCTTTAAATAAAATATATTAAGACTGAAAATATATAAAACTGTTATTCTCCCAGTTATATTATAAGATGCGATACATGGACTCTTATTTCAAGGGAGGAGAAAAGATTATGGGCATTTGAGAATAAACTTCTCAGGAAAATTTTTAGACTAAAGAGAGATGAACAGACCACGTAACTGTGAGCTACATGATTTTTATGAGAAACCAGATATAATGACTCTTAAGTCTCATAGAGTGCAAAGGGCAGGACATGTGGCATGAATGGGGAATAAAAGAGGGACATGGAAACTCCTGGAAAAAACCAGTAAGAAGGCCAAGAATTAAGTGGGAGAATAACTTTAATCATGGTTTGAGAGAGGGGATGACTGGAAAACATTAGTTCAGGATTATGTTTGCATATCCATGAACCTATGGGTTTGATAGTGCCAGTGAGTTAGTTATAGCTGGCAGACCAAAAACAAAAAAAAAGATGGCCAGTAAACAAAACCATAACAGGCAAGCTAACAATTGGTAGGATGACAATAATACTAAACAATAAATTACTAGAAAGATACAATAGTTTTCAATATCTGGATTATACTTTCTTCACTTCTGATCAAATACATATAATTAACTAACTCACTGACAAAATCAAACCCATGGTTTGGACATGGCTGCATGGACATAAGCTCTCCATACATCCCTATCCTGAGCTAATGTTTTCCAAATATTCCCTATATAACACAAACAATATATATATATATATATATATACTTACTCACTGGCACTATTGAACCTGTAGGTTCATGGCCACACAGACATAAGCTCTCCATACATCCCTATCCTGAGCTAAGGTTTTCCCATCATTCCCTATATAAGACAACATATATCTACTTACTCACTGGCACTATCAAACCCACAGGTTCATGGCCATGTGGAAATAAGCTCTCCATACATCCCTATCTTGAGCTAATGCTTTCCAATCATTCCCTGTATAATCTACTTCCCTCAAATCATAGTTAATGTTATTCTCCCACCTCATTCTTGGTCTACCAACTGGGCATTTTCCCTCTGATTTTCCTACAAAAAAAAACTTCCATGCACCTCTTTCATTCCCCATATGTGCCACATGTCCTGCCCATCGCAGTCTATGAGACTTAACTGTTCTTATTATATCTGGCTTCCTATAAAGACCATGTAGTTCATTGTTTATAAATACACACACACATACACACATACATACACATATACCACTGAAAATTGACAAATATAACAGAACTACAGGTATTATTAACCTTTTGACTGCCGAGTTTTCCTTTTGCCAGCTGGGCTGTGGGTGCCAGGTTTTTTAAATTTAAAGTACTACGCCATACTATATAATATAAACCTATATAAAGTATATTTAACTATCTACATGCCATGGTAAATTTAATTTAAACTCACTATTATACATTTATTTGAAGGTTAGGCGGTGTTGCTTCCACTTGTAAAGATCCCAGGTTCGAATTCAGCACGGTGTCTTTATTGAAATTTGTTATCACTATCACTAAAACATTTATTCTACTGAATAATTTTGATGGAATTATCACTAAACACTTATAATATTAAATATTGTTGAACATTTTTTATGGTCCTGGGTTCGAATCAATTCCAGTCAAACAGCTGTTCTATGCCACGTGTTTCGTCTGTCGCGACACGCCCACCACTGTCACTCACACCCTGTTCATTTAGGTCTACATCACTTGCTTTACTATTTACAGGCTTAGATTGTAATAATATTCTCTTAATAACAGGACTACTATCACATTCGTCAAACGAATAACCATTTGATGAACTGTTACTGTCACTCTCGTCTTCTGATAAAACTGACACAATAAACTCGCGTATTGTATTTTCATCAACTTCGAGACATGAATCACTGTATTCCACAGCACGACCTACCCCTTGGTCAGGTATCGTTTCAACTAAAAATAAAATAAATAAAGAGAAAATTCTGAAATTGCAATATTCCATAGCAAAAAAAAAAAAAAGACCTTGAAACATGAATGTACACCCTCCTTTAGAAAACCGATTTACAACCAGCCTTTACCCTTATTCTGTAAGGGATGTGCAAAGTATTGCTAAGAAAGGATGTACAAACACAGAACGAACAATAATTTTAGTTTATTGAAGTAAAAATTTCGGGAAAAAAATATTTAAAGTAATAAGATTGAAAACCGGAGCCTGCCGGGCGTGGCATACTGCTGTACACACACTTTCACCGGCGCACGCCGGGCATGGCGTTCAATAGGTTAATAACATGATGAAACCATACTTTGTTGAGAAACATGCATCTTTACAAAACACTAACATGAACTATAACAATGAAGCAAAAATGTTAAGAAAAAGTGATAAAAGTGGAATAAAATCTCATGAAACGTGATTCATGCAGAAAACATGATGATATACTATATGTGTTTTAAAAATAAACTGCAACATTATAAATGAACTGAAAACCAGCTTGTTCTGAAATATATCCATCAATATCAGACCAAATAGAAATGCTATCTTGAAAGAATGAGCATTACTAGAGTTCCAAATGCAGTCAAAAAGTATATACAACATGGCCAAAGATCTGTGTATTGCATGAAAATTTTGTGAGAGACTATAATAGGCTTTGAGGTTTAACACAACTTACTTGGTCTCTCTCGTAGCCCATGTCAGTGATGTTTTGCACCATTTGATTGTAATCCTCTCCCATGAGAAGTGCAGATTCTGCCTCTACAATATTAGCCGCAGCAGGTTGAGAAGCTGCAGCTGCTACTGCTGGAGAATTTGCAACCGATGGCACAGAAGTTGCTGAACTGTACATTACAATATAACTCTATCACAACTTCAGGCATCACATAAATAAAACTATTTTTTGTTAATGATTCAAATGCCAAGCATATTTGTATAACCAAACCAGAGCCAATTTTTTAAAACAATAATACTTCTAAAATTTGATTATATGTTTGTACCTGTACATCCCCACATGGTGCTCTCTTGAGAGGGTCACTTAATGAGGCTGATTTAGTTACACTTAGTTCCCTAGTGACAAGTGCATCAAAGAGGCATTTAGTAGGGAACTAACATATTAAGTTATGTAGGTAGGAAATAACACTATGAGGTTTATTTTAATTTTTGTTTAGTTGTTTCTTGACTCACCTCATACTTCTTAAACTTCCTCGCATATCTAGATTTCATCACTGTATTTGTGACATTCTCAATGCTGTTCCCGTTCACAATTGACGTCCAATGGTCTCCTCTCCTGCAGACCATTGGACATCAGTTGTGAACGTGAACAGCATTGAGAATGTCACAAATACAGTGACGAAATCTAGATATGCGAGGGAGTTAAGAAGTATGAGGTGAGTCAAGAAGCAACTAAACAAAACTAAGATATTACTTGGATGGGAATGATTAATTAAATATTGCTCAGAGGCTCTAACTGAGATCTTTTTACAAGCTCGAAAAATCATCACACTCAGGACTCATGACTTTTCCATATAAAAGTCTAACAACTCCAACTGGTTTGAATCCATAACCCTTAAGGCCAGAGGCAAGGAAATTAACCTCTAGCTCACAGAGAGCATTCTTATATAATTTATTTATGAAACAGTTAAACACCTACCTCAAATAAAAGATGTGGCTAATAACACTGTGAAATATGATTTTCTACGTTTCTGTGATTTTACATGTTCCTAAAATGTTTTTTGCACGGATTTCAGATCTGTAAATAGTTCTTTACTATAATGTACATTTTTTTTAAATCAAGAGAACTCATAGTTTGTTTAAACATGAATTCCACAAAGGGGTCTTTTATTCCGAGGGAGGGAAACTTTATTTTGCTAAGAAGGATTAGTTGGCCACACTTGTTACACCCAGCTAGCAGGCAGGAAACGTAGTTCATTGTTGATACACTATAGTGCTCAGAGATTCCATTTGTGCTGTCATATGTAGTTTTCTTAGAAATGAGTTCTGGTAAGAGTTTGAATAACCCAAACATATTCTATCACAGGACTGGATATGAGGTGAAGTGTAAAGAATTTTATTTTAAATCTATGTTCTGTTATATTTGTGGTAGGAATGTAATTGTTAAGCAAAGACAGGACATTAGTAGTTTTGCAAAAATATAACAAATTACTATCAACCAAATTACTACTATGAACTAAATAAGGGAATACTGTTGCTTGTATAGCATTGTGTATTAATAATTTCATGTAGGGCATTTTTATTGAACTGTAAAATGCTTGTACACACTTTAAAACTCTGGATCACTTAACTATGCAACAGCTGTGGTTGGGTAAGTGTAACAGAGAGATGGGCTTCCCCGATACCCTCATGCATTTCCTTGCCAACAACAGCAGTTCGAGCAAAACTGGTCCTTATGTACCAAAATCACCTACAGTAATTACCTTATTACATCCAGAACTTTAAATTAACCAGCAGGAAATTCAGATGAGGTTTCAATCACTCAGCTTTTGAAAATCATATTAAAATACATACTCTATCAAGATTATTACCATTTTTGGATTTAATTGTAAATTTTGACATACTGCAGGTTACTCAAGAACAGACCATAAAAGGAATTCTGAGATTTTCAAAGAATTACAAACAGAATCAGTCATGGAATATGTACAAAAATACAGAAACAACTGGAAGTCTCATGTAAGAAGAATGAGCAGAACAAGAATACCACGTCAAATCTTAAATTACCAGCCACCAGGCAAGAGATCCTTGGGCAGACCCTTCAAATGTTGGATTGAGACCATAACAGACCACTAGGTCTATCACATGAAAGGAAGAAGAAAAAGAAGAAGAAGAATTGTAAATTTTCATCTATGTTATAATTATTTATTCTTAACAATTTAAAGTGAATTTATTTATCTTCATACTGCTTTATCATTAGGACCAACCATATACATAATATTTAATTTATATAAATTATCTACTTGTACGTTATCCTGATATTTCTCCCTTAATTACGGCCAACTTAAGTAATACTACTAACAAAATTTGTCACTTTATCATTAAGATAATCACATACAAGAATATAATTGCAATCTATAAGTTACCCTACCGAACCATGACATTTTGTATGGATTGACCCAATTAAATTCTTTACTAAAACCACACATATGTATTTTGGAGAACTTGCAACATTTCAAAATATATTAAAAGTATTTGAAGTTGCTGGCAGAAAAGTAAGGGGGATCACCATGCAGTGGTTGGCTTGTTGTCAGGGATGAATGCATTGCTATGACAATACAGACTTCAATTTACAAATGCTAAACTGTCAGAACTCCAGAGATCTACTAATTCCAGTAAAAAAGACACGCATGTCAATTGTCTAGCGATTTTGCAATTATGGCACAGAGAAACAGCGAATGCCACCTGATACCATAACTCCTAGCAAAAAAGGATGACTTTGGTGATATGTACCTCTTTTCCATTGGGCCTCTCATTTACAGATTTCCTGTTAAAATTTAATTTATAGCTTATCAGTTATCACTTGAAGAAGCATAGTTGGGGTGGAATTGCAAATTATAACCTTTCTCCTCTAACATTTCAAAAATGAATTATAAAAATTTGCTTCCACAAACCTTTACATTATCCTACAAAATTAATTTACCTTCACTTCTTGTACTAAATATTGAAACATGTCCAAGAACAAATCAACATTAATATTGAGGTAAGATTATCAGACTGAAAATAATTTAATTTAAATGACCTCTAAATATCACTTCCTAAAATTAAATATTAGTATTGCTTACTTATTTCCATAAAAATAACAACAAATTTAAAGGTAAAATCCAAGTTTTTACAGCACCACACAAAAAACTATCTTTTTGCTACATGTACCTAAATTCAACACAACTACCCGGATCTATAGGTAGCAGATATCAAGGAACCAAATTATACAATGAATTAATTTGATCCAATCCAGAGCTAAGCAAACTAAACAGAGACAGATTTAAGAAAACATTGGGGAACTTCAAGCCTTAAGACCATGACCAACAGCCCAAAAATCTTCTACAAGGTCAAAATACGAACTCTGGGAGTGAAAGCCTAAGATAATCCATCCATAGTAATTCTGCCCGAGGGCAGGCCTTTCACTGCAATCATAGCATTTTCATGCTATGTTTTGCAGCTTTACTAGGGAATTATAGGTGTGGTAGTTTCCCATTGATTTCCACATTGGAAGGATGATTATGTTAATGATAAGAATGATGATGACTGGATGATTTTCGGGGACCATTGAGCCTTAAGCTTCCTGACATTTGTCTTACAGGTGAGGAAAAACCCCAAAAAAAGCCTCATCCAGGAGCTTGTCCCGACCAGGAATCGAACCTGGACCCGCTGCGTGACAAGGCAGCAGGCTACCTCCAGACCACAGCGGTGAATATATATATATATATATATATATATATATTTGTTTATATTATTTCCTAATCTATTTAATTACGATCTTCATTTTTGTATTAATATATTATACATTGTTTTTGTTTTATATCATTTTCCTTTATATTAATTCTTGTGTATCATAGTGTATTTTATATTTTGAAACATTCTTCTAAATCTGTTTTGCTTTATACTACTACTTAATGTATTTAATTATTCTCTTCAGTTTGGTATTAATCTATTATAAGCTTGGTTTATACCATTCTCATTTGCATTAATTCTTTGTGTGTCAGAGTACATTTCACATCTTGAAACTTTCTCCTACATTTGTCCTCCTTAAGTTCGGCATTACTCTATTCTATAAAGTTTTGTTTATTTTATTATCCCTTGTATTATTTCTTATTTTTTATGTTCCAGAATGTATTTATATCTTGAAACTGTCTTCTAAATTTTATAAATTTTTTTGTTTGTTTTTCCTCTCCCTTTAACTAAAACTTTGTAATGTATATATTCTATATATATATATATATATATATATATACATTATTTCTCTAACTGAACTATACCCGAGCACAAGCACTTGTTCATTAGGGTGTGAATACTGTGTACAAAATTTTCTTTTCAATACAATTTATTCTTAAATTATGTAATAATATTTATACAAATTTCTTGATCAAGGAAATCCTCGTAGCATTCGGCGCTTGGGAATTAACAATAAGAGAAAAATTTGCATTTAGATTGGAGTTTCTTAGGTAGTTCAGTGGTAGAGCATTGGCCTAGAAAGCTGAAGGTCCTGGATTCAAACCCAGTCGGAGCATATATTTTTTCTCTTCAAATACAAATTTCTTATTAATGGATTGTAACAGTTATTGACATAATTGGAAGAACACCAAGAGCAATTAAATAAACCTTTATTAACATTCTAAAATGAAAAATTAATGCCTGAATCGTGATTTGAACCCGAAATCTCTAGCTCCATATACTAGTGTGTTAACTAACCATTACACTATCAAATTTACCGTTAGAAGCAGACAGACGTCCCTGGCTTTATTAAACTGGAAAATGCTCCACAATATATGGGATTAATCATAAATGAGAAGACAAAGTACATGGAAATGACAAATGAACCAAGTAAAATAAAATGTTTCAATGTAAATAATTAGGCCATTACTTTTGAAAAGGTGAAAGTATTTAAATATTTAGGCATAACGATTTGGGGGAAGTAGATTATACAGGAAATGAATGGAAAACATAAGCTCAGGACAGGGATGTCCATGCAGCCATGAATCTGTGGGTGAGTTAGTTAAATAGGCACAATGATTACTGATAAAATAAGATTGATATATTAACAAAAGTCTAATGCTAGCTAATAGAGGAAAGTTTGGATTTAAAGAACAATTGAGCTCTCGATATCTCACTCTTCAAACAAAAATATATTAAAACACATTTGATTACTTATGGCACTGAGATGCAATAAAAAATAATAGAATAAGAAAAAAAATCTTAAGGAGAATTTTTCGAACAGTATATGAAAATGGCATTTGGTGCATCAGATATAGGCCTACAAAAATATGATGACACTGATTTAATGAAGACTTGATAATAGATGGCTGGGCACCCTTTCAGAAAAAAGGAATCAGATCAATGCTCTGAAGTATTTTCAAATAAAATCAATAGTAAATGTGAAGCTAGAAGACCTCCATCAGATGAATGGATTATGTGAAACAAGATCTCAGGGCAATAGAAGTCAATGGATGGAGGAAGAAGACAGGAGAGAATAGAGGAGGTCAAGGCCTATAACATGATGAACTGTTGCATATTTTTAATAAAATTAAAATAAAATTATAGCATACACAGACGGTAACGGTGCATGACTCCTACACAAATAAATGTGACAGCTAAAACCCTGGTAGTATGGTCTCCTTCAACCTCCTATAGCTTGCAAAAGGTTTCAGCTCAAATCTCACATAAAATATTTTCAATTAATATTCAATAATATATGGCTTGAAGTTTCATTTTGGACACAGGATTATGTAATTAAGTTGTAAATCAGGAGCCTAGATAGCTTAATGGATAGAGCACTAGAACGGAATTTCAGAGATCCTGGGTTCAAATTCCAGTTTAGGTATCAACTTTTCTCTTAAAATTAATAAAACACAGAAAATTTAATTTGTGTATTTCTTGTTATCTCACACACACCTCTAAATACAGATTTGGACACTTGCTGCTTAATATGTGATCCCTTGAAGATTGCTTCACTGTATAATAAAGTAAGTGTACAGTTTATGGAACCCACATTCCCTATAGTCCTCCACTGATCCCTATCTTTAATCAACTGAATCCAATTCAAATCTGTGGCACCCAGTTCCCGAAGGTCTATCTTACACCTAGGTCGTTTTCCAACAAACATTTTCAAAGCATTTCTCATATCTTCCATCTGGGCTATATGACCCACCCATCTCAATCTAAAGTAAAGTAAAGTGATCCCACAACAGGCCTCTGGAGGCCCTTGGGGTAGTAGGAGGTTAAGGCTCCCACTTTTTCTAGACAATCGGCACTTTATATCAGCCGGGTTGTCAGCCCTGCGTGACGGCCACCTTTACCCCCAGAACAAGCATCTGGTACTCATTTCCGTTAGAGGCTGAGTCGACCCCAGGGCCATAGTGCCACCAGAGGGTTTGGGTCAGTTTAAAAATCCTGACCCCAACCCTCCCTGAAAATATTAGGATGTATATTCTCATTGTTTTGCTTATTCCATTTTCTACTTTCATCCCGTGTGAAACTGAATGAATATCTTATAAGAATGGAGGGATTGCATTCACAAGTAATCAATCAAAACTATGCAGTAACTGGCAACATTACATCATGCACACACAATTATCAAGCAATTCTGGCTTTAAAATAACAAAAAAAAATTGTATATAAAGTGGAAACTATTACTTTTGTAATCAATATTGCTGCTTAAAATGGAGCTGGATAACTAGTTCATTGGTATTATACAACCCAGACATAAGTTCTCCATACATCCCTATCCTGACCTGGGATAAATTCATAGAAACAATTGTTGGTAGATAGTCTTTTAGCCTATTTAAAGACACTCTCTTAACTTTAGCACACTAACATTGCATGAAAGGGGTGAAAATTACCTTTAGAGGCCCATTTCAGGCTTCAAAGTTCTTTACTTGTATTGTGCCATAAAACTAACAGATAAGACAGTAAACACTTGATAATTCAGGTTTACAGTTTATTCATGCATTAAAGTTCAAATATAAAAAATAATTTCCAAACTCACAAAGCTACATGTGAATTAAGCTATCTACACCATTTACTTTGCATGAATGTAACAACCTGAATAGAGAGATGAGTTTATTACAAGAGGTTTCATAAGTTTTTTGCTTATCAGTTTTCAGTTTCTATAAGTAGTTGTTAATACATAGTTACAGGTGCAGTTGAAATGGCACAGAAAATAAATTAATGACAAAAAACAAACTAATAAATAAATATGAGAAAGGGGAGTTGTGTGCTTTGAGGGTGAATCAGTGAGAGGAAAGTGCTGAAGTCAATGCTCCACACGTAAATGCTAGTGTTGCCAATTGATAACTTGCTAAATTATGTGAGCTGCATGCATTTTTAGTATGATATTATTGTAGTCAGAAAAAGTTGTGTGGGAACTAGGAATAATGAAAACAACTTTACAAAAACAGAAAAATATCACTGATATTTTCAATTGATTTTGTTAAGCATATTTTTCTTTCACTTAAATATTTCAGTGTCATATTTTGATTATTTGGTTATTGGGCACATTCTCCCCTTCATTAGCCTGAAGTTCACTGTATTTATCTTCCCAAGGAGGCCGTATGTAAGATATTATGCCCTTCAAAATCCACTTAAAACAAATCTTGGGATTAGAGATAAGCACGATAACACTGGACCACCAGGACCAAGGTATATAATATATACCTATTTTATACATTTTTTAAAGTACAGAAAACTGAAAAAAATTTGAAGTGGATACGGACATAACTTAAATGTCACAATATTAACAGTCCTGAACTTAGCCTTCAGTGAACTATGGGTAGAGCAGGATTCCAAATTTACAGGAATTCAAATTCAGCAGCTATTCTGGAAGGATACATAAAAATATGTTATAATTTGACAAAGTACTAAATTGGATTATGCTAAGCTAACTTAACCCTCTCTAGCCTTAAAAAATTGTCTAATGGTAATGGAATTACTTAACTCGCATTATTTGGTAGCCCGAGATGTAATTGAAGATAATCAAATAGTTTGCAATATGTGACCTGTTGAAATTTTACTTTTTTTTTATTCTTCTCTTCCACTTAACCAGGGTTAAATTAAACATATAATAACAATTTTGTTTAGTTGTTTCTTGACTTGTCTCATACTTCTTAACTCCCTCGCATATCTAGATTTTGTCACTGTATTTGTGACATTCTCAATGCTGTTCACATTCATAACGTGTTGTAATGTACATCAGATTAGTTTGGTCAAGTTAGGGTAAGAAAATGGGTGAATCAATGCACACCAGATTAGTTTAGTGTTCATTTGTTTGTTAGTGTGTTTTTATGATAAGTTGGCTAATCTGTTTGAAAATTTGTACATATTTTACTTTACAAATATGGTGATTTTAGGTTACTTTCATCTCGTTTTCTCTCTTAATTTCACACATTTTTTGGGAAAAAATCAACATATATTTCTCTCGGGCAATTATTCACATACTGCAACAATAAATTGTGTTTTTCCATTCTTTTAATTTGACTTATGTAGGTGGAAACATGCGATATAATCTCTGACATATCTGTTCAGTATGACCAACATTCACTATTAATTCCAAAACATGTTTTTAGAAATGGATGTTCACTAACTTCTTTCTGACAAGTTCCAATGGGACAAGTTAGTGTACACCAGATTAGTTTATTGAATAATATGTATGTAATTTATCCTGTTAGGTTATGAAGGGGCAATTAATGTACATCTACTTCTTACACATATATAGGTTTGAGAATTAATTGTAAAGGTTTGACATACCCATTTCATAATATGTACAGCCATCTGTGACAATTCAATAACCGTTTGTGCATGTGTACTATTATTCGGTAGAACTTAAAAAAAATACACTGAGTAAGTTATTGTACAGCTTTTCCAAAAATAATTTCAGAATGCAGCATTGCACAGGTATAATTAATTATTAAGCATGTTATTTAAATAAAGGTGCAGTAAAAGCATGACTACATAACCATGACAAACCTTTCTGTAGGCGCTGTACTTTCTCTATCCTTTCCTTCTTCACTTTGGTCAGGTATTGCCGTTGGATCACTAGGTCCTGCATAAGGCGCTGGCGTACTTTTAGGTTTTGTTACCATAACAACAATGAATTTCTTCTCATCTATATTGTATTCACTAAGAACACTTTCGTCTGTCAAGATCTTCCCTGAAAATTAAGCAAAGTGGCTCTTTAACTGATACAATATTTTAACATGCTGTATTCTGAATTTCCATATTCAAACAATTTCATTACCTGCATAAATTAGCCTTTGATTCTCGGCTGGATATTCTTTACCCTTTTCTTTCTCAATTTTTTCTTTTAACCGTTTCACCTAAAAACATAAATACACTACACTTTCACAAAGAACACGGAACATAATACTTCATATTGACACGAAGTTTTAGGCAAATAATTATACATAAATAGGAAAATTGGGAAAATCAGTTCATTGTTGAGCAGAATACTAAAGCAAGATTATTCAAAAAGGCTACATACCGTTTCACTGGCGTCTATTTCTACTTGAAACGTTTGTTGTTGCAAATTTTTTAATGTAATGATCATTTTTATGATTCAGAATTTTCTATTAATATATTTTACGGATTAATAACTGTTCGATGTTTAAATTCCACAAAGTCCAATGATTTTGCACTGCTCAGCCCGTCGCCATGTATTCTGACATCATATATCACGTGACCTACATTTCCGATCAGTTTTCTGACAATTTGTTTTTTATTGCGTATGTAGATGGTGCCACTGAATTGCAACTTCGATTATCGTTAATAGAATCGAATTGGCTGCCATCACACTGGAAAAAACAATCCAGACTGCTCTGGTGTACAATCCCAAAAGAGCTCAAAAATGGTTCGACAAAGGATGTTATGGAAAAAGAAAGACCACCCTCCAGGCGCTACATGCGGCAAAATCCAGCAAAAGCCCAGAGGACATAAGATCCTACAGCCAAATCAGAAAAGAATACAAAACCAAACGAAAATAATACATGAAAAGGAAGCACCCAAGATGGTAGAGGAAGCTAGAAAGGATCCATTGAGGCCACGGAAAGTTCAGAGAAGTGGAAAAATGGACATAATAGTTTAGGAAAAACATTTCAGCAGTATTCTCAATATAGATAAAACCACCACGGCATATGAACCGATCACAGTGGAGACATGCCTATCAGAAGCGAACCCCTTCACGACGGAAGAGGTGCACGAGACAATAATACATGGCCCAAAAATATGTTGTTGTTTTCAAATGCTGGGCCTTGGCAACATAGAGAACGATTATATCGTGGCTGTCTTATATATTTTAAAATAAGTAGCAAACATAATGAAAAAAAAGTACAGAGTTGGTTACATTAAATAAAAAACTATAAATAAATTATTCAAAACTTTCCAAAATAATGTTAAAAGCGAAATTTTAAACAAAGGCTTATTTCGTGGTAATTTTCATTTTAAATTAAGAGGAAGCCAACTTATTAAAAAAATATTTAATTTAGTAGGTATGTTGGGTGCACTTAAATTGCCAAAATAGCAGATTAAACAGTGTTACGACTAGAGCGACTACAGCTCTCCAAGCGTTGGCAAAAAAAACTAGGCCTGGCATCACTTTCTTCCATAAGCGTAGGCCTGGAGTGCTGTAGAGAGTGATGCCCACAGAGTACTCTATGGTGATGCCAGGTCTAGTTTTATCTACCAACGCTTGGAGCACTGCAGTCGTTATATCGTCTGCAGACTGCAGTGAGAGTGCAGCCAACTGACATTCTGAATTATATATTTTTTATTATTCGAAATAAGCTGACTTGTTCCTAATATTAGTAGAAAAATAATCATGATATAATCGTTTGTTTGAAGTATTCCATGTTAGCCTATTTTAGTTTTGAATAATTTTCATAGTAGTTTTATTTATATCATAATGAACTGAGTGGAGAATGCTGAGTTTGCTGTGAAAGACCTGCTCTTGAGCAAAACACTATGAAATGAAAAAAATAATGAACTGTATATTTATTCTATTATGTTGGCTGCGTATTTTAAAATGTTGGAGCAATCATGCAACCATTTTTGTTTCTCTAATTAGAATTAATCGTCTGTTAAAATAATATTTGTATCAAAATACGATATTAAAATATATGAATTGGCTCATGTTTCCATTAGGTCACGGAATTTTTACAATTACTTTTACAGAATAATTTGGTACGGTTTTATTTTTACTAACATTTGCTACTTTATAAACATTTTCTAATGCTTGTTAAAAGGTTGTTTGCAATTCTTAATATTTTTCCTGCACATAATACAAGATTCTTATGCCACTGTTCCACTACTTACGTGATCTAATGGAAAATCTTCCTACATATAATTTTTGTTGTATATATTGTGTACCCCTCCACGGTATCTTTACCTTGTCGTGGTGGAGTGGCTTGCGTGCTTAAATGATCCTGACAGCTATGCCAGAGGTAGCATTGCTGCCGATAGGGTTACCCATGCCAGACTGGTCGAAGGTGATAAGCCAGATGAAAAAAGTACCTTGGGCTAAAGAGTGACGATCTTTCACCGTAAAAATACAACTGTCAAGAAATGCGGACATGGGTTCATCTGGGGTAAAATTTTCCGGAGGTCAAATAGTCCCCCATTCGGTTCTCCAGGTGGGGATTACTTCAGGGAACCCATGCCAAAGGCTCAAACACAGGGACATGTTCCTAGGAACATGGAATGTTAGGACTTTATATATGCATGCTATTATGCATTGCAGAGACTTATGATGTCCCAACTCCTTTCAAAAAACGTTAAGCTGAAAATATATAAAACTATTATTCTACCAGTTATATTATATGGGTGCGAAACATGGACTCTTACTTTAAGGGAGGAAAGGAGATTACAAGTATTTGAGAATAAAGTACTTAGGAAAATTTTTGGACCAAAGAGAGATGAACAGACAGGTGAATGGGGAAGACTGCATAACAATGAACTACATGGTCTGTATAGGAAGCCAGATATAATAAGAACAGTTAAGTCTCGTAGACTGCGATGGGCAGGACATGTTGCATGTATGGGGAATGAAAGACGTGCATGGAAGCTTCTTGTAGGAAAGCCAGAGGGAAAACGCCCAGTTGGTAGACCAAGAATGAGGTGGGAGAACAACATTAACTATGATTTGAGGGAAGTAGATTATACAGGGAATGATTGGAAAGCATTAGCTCAGGATAGGGATGTATGGAGAGCTTATGTCCGTGTGGCCATGAACCTACGGGTTCGATAGTGCCAGTGAGTAAGTAAGTAAGTAAGTATATTGTGTACAGTGTTAAAAACAATATGGATTTATGTAACTTTTTTCTTAGTGACAGGTACATAGATGCCATATTTTTGACATAACTATTAAATTATTTATTATTCTTCATCTAGTCTGCTATCATTGTTCCGGGGGTTAAGTTTTAGATAAGATCCTCCATCTATCTTGGTCATTCCATGTCTACTCTTCCATAATTTCCATCCATTGAATTACCATTTTCTAGACATTCTCCTTAACTTGTTCTATAGACTTTGTCTATATCTTGGTCAACCTCTGAAAATATGGTGTTAAAAAAACCAGTAAAGTTACGTCAAGCATAGCAAGCCATAGTAGATAACTGTCTGCTTTCGAAGGATAGCCATATATTGAATGTATATATATATATATAGTAACTTGAAACCCAGAATGTGTACTTGAGACTGAAGGCATATTACATTATTAAATCTTTAAAAAAACAATGAAGGAATATTTAATTCTAAGTACTTGTTTTATAATATTTTATTCCAGCTAAAGAAATGATATTTTAGATAGGAGAGTGTTTGTTTTCTACAATTTCTTTTATAGCTTACTTTATGGTTATTCTGTTGAAATAATATGTAGGATTTTTGTATGTTTTCATGTTCATATAACTGTAGTTTGTTTGTAAAGATTCAAAAAGTTATGTCCATTACAGTACGTACTTTGTACAACATTTTTTCATTCAGATGTGCAACTGTCCAGTAATGCTGCTCTTGACCTCCATCTGGAAAGGTTACATTGATAACGGAATTCACCACCAATACAGTGAAATGAATGGTTTATTGTAATTTAATGCATTGTTTGATTGAGATTATCTTATGTTAAGATCAGTAAGATAGTAAAATACATGTAATTTTGAAAGTACCTTTTTTGTTAGGGACCAAATTTTGTTGGTAAAATATGTAGGGAAAGAAATTAAAAAAATGAAATGAAATATGCAGTAAATTCAAGTCTGGCATATAAATTCTGAGGGCAGAATAAGCTTTTGATAACCTAAATCTGTGAATGCTCAATGATATACATGTACTTTTCCCCTTTTTTTTTCTTCCTTTACACGCTTGTTTGAATAATATAATTAGTAATCAGGTTTTTTTTTGCAGGTCATCTCAATGCATTAATTCTTCATAATTACTTCAATTCTCTATTGTTTATTATTATTTTTGTTCATATGTCTAAACTAAATAAATGGTTATTAAATGATATCTCTATTTTTATTTGAGCCTTTCCTTGAAAATCAGGGTCATTCTTTCTTTAATTCTAAGAAAATGTAATTAAAAAATATAATATCTATGAAAATTTTGAATAAAAAACCAGTTTACATGAATACTTTAAAAGAATTAATTGTATTATAAAATATTTTTCCAGTTTTCTAATACTAATCAACTGTTTTTTCTGATGTTAAGAATATCCTTATATAATGTGTTATTCAAAGGTACAATATTTTCAGCTTTAATCTAATCTTTCGTAAATGTGTCCTAATAGTTTGAAAACATGTTGATTCAAAACCTATCCTGTTGGGTTGTGACATGCATTTTCCCAGATATTTTAATATTTTATTAATTTTTCCTCATTTTTTATTTCTTAAAGCCCTTGTATAAATTTTGATTAAGGTCTTATCAGAGTTTTCAAAGTTAATTATTTTTCCTCTATCTTCCGGTATAATACATAAGTATATATCGCCTCTGCTTAAATCTTTTTTATCTATTTTTTATTATAATTGCAATTCTGCCCTGTTGTATTTATAAAAAATATATTCCTTGTATTGGATGAAAGTAAGTTGAGGGTCTTGGAAATTAAGAAGTTCTGAATTTATAACACTGATGGCAATCTGGCAAACGAAGAAGAAACTGATATAAATAAAGAATGGGAGGCTATAAGAGATACTATTAAATTGTCAGCATCAGAAAGCATTGGTTGTTTAAAAAAGAGGCAAAACCAGAATGGTTTGATGAGGAATGTGCCGACATTGTAAAGAAAAGAAAGCTATCAAAAATGAAATGATTACACGAGCCAAATGAGATAATTTTAGAGCAATTGGGTAGTGTTAGACGGGAAACCACCAAGTTACTAAAGAGTAAAAAGAGGGAATATTTGAGAGAGAAGATTAATGATCTTGAAATGAATGCAAAAAATAGGAACATTAGAGAATTATATCAGGGAATTAGTATAAAGAAGAAAGGGTTTCAGGCTAGAACAAACATAATACGGAATGAAAATGGGGATATGATTGCAGATTCTAGGAGTATATTAAATAGATGGAAAAGTTACTTTAATCAGCTATTAAATGTACATACAGAACAGGATATTGAGGAGGATAAGTTACAGACAGCAGAAATGCTAGTCGCAGAGCCAAGTGCATTAGAGGTTGAAATGGCAATTGAAAAATTGAAGATGTATAAAGCATCAGGTTCAGATGACATCCCAGCAGAACTGATAAATCAGGGGGAGAAAAATTGATGGACAAGATATGCTGGTTGCTTAGTAGTGATTTGGGAAAAAGAAGCTCATCCAGATGAATGGAAGGAATCAATTATCGTACCAATTTATAAGAAAGGAGATAAAACTGATTGCAACAACTACAGGGGCATCTCATTACTTTCAACTTCGTACAAAATTCTAACAAATATATTAGTAAGCAGACTTACTCCCTATATTGATGACATTCTAGGAGATCATCAATGTGCATTTAGAAGAAACAGGTCTACAACAGATCAGATTTTTAGTATAAGAAAGATTTTAGAAAAGAAATGGGAATATAATGGTACTGTACACCAACTATATGTAGACTTCAAAAAAGCATATGATTCAATTAAGAGGGAGAGAGTTATATAGTATCCTGCTGGAGATCGGAATTCCTAAAAAGTTAGTTAGACTTATACGAATGTGTCTAAATGGCACAAAGAGTAGGGTGCGTTATAGGCAAACAGTTTTCAGACACTTTTGAAATCCAGAATGGGTTGAAGCAAGGAGATGCACTATCTCCTCTACTATTTAATTTTGTACTAGAGCATGCCATTAAATCTTTAGAGAATGAGGAAGGCTTACAACTCAATGGTATTAATAAAACTGTTAGTTTATGCTGATGATGTAGTACTACTGGCCGATAGCGAGGAGATACTAAAGGCCAACACGCATACACTATTGAGTAACACTAAGAAATTAGGACTGGAAGTAAATATCAGTAAAACTAAATATATGGTCACACTAGATAGAAATTCATTAAATAATGGAAATGGACAGCTAATGACAAATGAGGGAAATTTTGAGGAAATGGCTGAATTCAAATACCTAGGAACAATAATCACAAATAGGAATGAGATGCACAAAGAAATTAAACATAGGCTCAATTCTGGAAATGCATGCTATTATGCATTGCAGAGACTTTTGATATCCCAACTCCTTTCAAAAAACGTTAAGCTGAAAATATATAAAACTATTATTCTACCAGTTATATTATATGGGTGCGAAACATGGACTCTTACTTTAAGGGAAGAAAGGAGATTACGAGTATTTGAGAATAAAGCACTTAGGAAAATTTTTGGACCAAAGAGAGATGAACAGACAGGTGAATGGAGAAGACTACATAACAATGAACTGCATGGTCTTTATAGGAAGCCAGATATAATAAGAACAGTTAAGTCTCGTAGACTGCGATGGGCTGGACATGTTGCGCGTATGGGGAATGAAAGATGTGCATGGAAACTTCTTGTAGGAAAGCCAGAAGGAAAACGCCCAGTTGGTAGACCAAGAATGAGGTGGGAGAACAACATTAACTATGATTTGAGGGAAGTAGATTATACAGTGAATGATTGGAAAGCATTAGCTCAGGATAGGGATGTATGGAGAAGCTTATGTCCGCGCAGCCATGAACCTACGGGTTCGATAGTGCCAGTGAGTAAGTAAGTAAGTGAGGTTTTATTTAATGATAATTCAATTAATCAAATTTTACAGCTTGCCTCATACTTTTGTAAAACAGAGGACCGGTTTCGAAAAACGATTCGCTTTCGGAACTTGTCCTCAGTTTTTCAATAATATGAGGTGAGCTGTAAAATCTGATTAATTATTATTATTCTAGGAATTATTTGAAATGTGGTAATACAAACGCTGAAAGTAACGACTGAGCCACCGGGTTCAACACTGATTAGTTATACTTTTATCGAGAGATGGTGCAAATTGTTTTGCCGATAATACAGTAAGCTGTAATAACTGGAAAGCGCACTATCGAGCATAGGATGTAAGCTGTAATCGGTTAGTGTTTACAGCCAACGCTTGAGGTCTCTGGAGTCTAGGCATCACTGAATAACATTGCCGTTGGTCATCTCTATAGTGGGTTATCTCTGGGTCATCATAGAGAATCTATGATTGGTCATCTCCAGAGTTAACCCACTATCACATGTCATCTCTTACTTACTAACTTACTCACTGACACTATCGAACCCGTAGGTTCATGGCCGCGCGGACATAAGCTCTCCATACATCCCTATCCTGAGCTAATGCTTTCCAATCATTCCCTCTATAATCTACCTCTCTCAAATCATAGTTAATGTTATTCTCCCACCTCATTCTTGGTCTACCAACTTAGCGTTTTCCCTCTGGCTTTCCTACAAGAAGCTTCCATGCAAGTCATCTCTATAGTGGGTTTTCTCTGGGTTGATCCAAGGTTTCAGTGGATTATCGCTGACTCGACCTATTCGCTTGTTTGTGTGTTCTTTGTAATTATTTCAACTTTAGATATTTTTTTATACTATGATTCCACCACAGAGTGGTGCTCTGTGTGATTCCACCACTGATTTCACCCCTATTCAAGTTGCATTGAAGAGTGTTAAATTATTTTTTCTGAATAGAACGTAGGAGAAAATAAAGAAATGGCCTCAAGCAGCGAAACTTTGGAAAGTTCCATAAAATCGAAGAGGCCCTCCGGTGAGATACGCATTCTAATTTTTAAGTAAACATAGTTTTCTTCCATTAATATATATTAGTGACATGTCAAATTTCCTTATAGGCCCATGTTGATAAACAAAGGAATTTAAAATGTAAGAGATACACTGTAGTCTAGGTTAAACATTAGTAAATGCAGGAAATTACTTTGCATTAATTTAATTCTACATTCTTCATTTTAAAAAATAATAAGGAAGCTAATACTATGTTTCAGTGATTTGACAAAAAAAATTCTTATATAGCAGGTAGAAAAAATAGGGCTCAACAGTACATTGCCTTTCCCTTCATTTTCCGTAGTATATTATTGTACTTCTTCTGTCTTTACCAACATTTTGTAATATTTTAAACGGAAAATGTCGGTTTTATGTCTCTCAGGAATTCTTCTAAGTTCCACAGAATCGCAGCGCGCATGCGCGAGTTGCTGTAATGGTTAATATAGACTCCGGTAGTCGGCGTCACCAACTTTGGGAATAAATTTCCAAATGCAAAAAAAAAAAAAATGGACGTTAACTAACTTGCCATTTTCTAACTAAAGAAAACAATTTACATGCATATTATTTCTTCCCAAATGCTTAAAAATGGACGTAAACCAACTTCCCATTTCCTAACGTAACAAAGCAATTTACATGTGTACTATTTAATGAACTATAAACTAATTTTACGTACACTAACACTAAATATAGTTTAAATTATTTTCAAATGGTGGGCAACGTTGGAACAACATGGGAAAGTAGCAAGGAAGTGATGTATCCACAATCACGTTTTACGTAAATATATAAATATAAAATATTGTGAAGAAAGCTTGAAGATCATTGCAAAATGTTTAAAACAGTACAAAACGTGTTTACAAGTGTTTAGTGCATCAGTGGCATAAGAATGTAAGTGTAGAAATGTGAGAGACATAAAACCGACCACATCCTTTTAAACTTTTTTTCAATGATACTTATAACATTCCATTACAATTTTTATGTATTTATTTATTCAAGATAAACATGGTAACATTATGACATTTTTAGACAATATTGTAAGTCCACCGCTGTGGTCTCGAGGTAGCATGCTGCCTTGTCACGCAGCAGGCCCAGGTTTGATTCCCGGTTCAGGACAGGGAGTTTCTTTTGGGGGGTTTTTCCTCACCTGTAAAACAAATGTCAGGAAGCTTAGGGCCCATTGGACCCCGAAAGTCATCTGCCCGTCATCATCATCCTTATTACCATCATCATCCTTCACTGGTGTGGAAAGCAACGGGTAGCTACCACACCTATAATTCCCTAGTAAAGCTGCAAAGCATAGCATGAAAATGCTATGATTGCAGTGAAAGACCTGCCCTTGGGCAGAATTATTATGTATGGATGAATTGATCAATCCTGATGCCAGCTATTTTCACTCCTCTTCCAATGTTGTCATCAACTACTCAATTACCCTATTGTTAGTTTAGTACTATTTTTGTTAGGTTAGTATACATCAGATTAGTGTACAGTTCAATAAATAATATGCATGTAATTTATTTTGTTAGGTTAGGAAGGGAGAAGTTAGTGTACATCCATTTCTAATAAACATTTGGGAATTTACTTCGAAGGCTGGTCATACTGCATGTGCTGCCATCTAGCGACAGCTCTATAAACTTCCTGTAAGGCTTCAAATATATGTGATTCTGGAAAAACTTCACTTAAACTAGCATGAAATATTTTCAAAGTCCTATAGAACAACAGTGCGCATGTGCCAGAGTTTATAGGCCAGTGATAACCCACAATCGAACCACATCGATTATCATCCTTGATTACTATCCATTGCTATGAAATTTAAATGACCAATATTTGCAATAAATCCCCAAATCTATGTTAAAAAATATATTAATAATATTAAAATTACCAAATGTTTATTAAAAATGGGTGTACACTTACTTATCGCTCCCTAACGCTGATCCAACATGCGATAACCCAAAACAGTGATAGAAAAATAATTCACTAAGTAATATACTCTGTGGAGAAAATAGCAGTTAGCATCACATTATTGTCTGTGTCTTAATATTGTGATTTGCATATTTAAATAAATACTTGAAAATGTATAATAATGTTATAAATATTGTCTGAAAAAGTTTAAAATATTAAATAATGTTAGTAATTACAGAAGAAGAGCTATAATTTACAACTGCAGGACTTAGAACATATATTGGGAAAGGTAAACTACTGTTTTTTTAAACCTACCTTTAAATTTCTCCCAGAGAAGCGTTTTGATATACCAAGACCACATCCAAAAAATTGTGGTGTTTTTAACTGCAAGACCTGAAATCCAGTGCCAACGTTCTCATTAATGCTACAGGAAAGTAATACAACTCGAGACTAGGTGAAGTGGATAACGTGAGTGTACACTGCATCCCCACTGGGAGTCCATCTGCTTTGCACAGTGGGTTGCCATTGCTGGATTCTGGCTTCAATTTCTGTGCCTTGCAGTTAAAAATGGCTGATAATTTTTTGGACACTGCACTTGGTACATGACAACATTTCTTTGGGAGAAATTTCATGGGAGGTTTCGGCTTGCGATGGTTGACAGTTCCCTTGTGATCCTCGTAGCCACACTTTCCTCTACACAACATGAGGTAGATGTTTGAGCTCCCAAATCATTTTCTTTTTCACTATGTACCGATATTAGGTCTAGGCATTGTTTCCTAGCATCTAATAATAAAAAGGTATCCTAATCAAATATAACATAGGCCAAAATATAAAAAGAATAATAACAATCCAAATTATGCCGAGTTTAGATTCAAATTAATCAGGGAACAATTTTTAGTATAATAGAAATAGAAATAAATTGATAACTAGAACAATAGACGATTTTGATATATAGCTTAATAAATTAAGCTATATCATAAAGTTATTACTCAGGAAAGGCATGTATAATTCAGGGGTTTTCCAGTGGCAGCATGCCGAATACAATGGGGAAAAGAATCTGAACTGTCCCTTTGTAACAAAAGACTCGGCCAGGTAGGTACCTGTCAAACTCGACATAAATCCCCAAGCTAACAGGTGACATTTCACACAATAAGATATTGACATGACAGGTGACGTCTTTATCGGAGACGTGTCATTAGCAAGACGTTATACGAAAATAAATATAATTATTCTACCAACATAAGAAAAATATACGAAAGATTTGAAGATCCCTCAGTGATGGAGAATGGGCGTAAACCAGCCCCAAAACTTGTAATATTGGTTAATTTGTAAGGAGGTGCAAAGCACATGTGGGCGGGATCACCAAATACCTAATACTCAAATAAATTAGTCGCGAAGAGAATCGCACATCAGTTAGTTGCTGGCCCTCAGCCTAATAGATCAGTTAGTTGTTGGCCTTACTTCAAACAGTGCACACATCAGTTAGTGGTTAGCCTTACTTCAAACAGGGCACATTGCTAGATCATCTCCTACATTGTGCTTTGGAGCTCTAGAAAGCAGTCGGAAGGCCGACCAGTGTATATACCTAGTGAAATAAAGTAGTCAACTGTGTTAACTCCACGGCAGCCTCCAGTGATTTCATATTAACGTATCACTCTAATCTTCCTTGCGTCACCTTTGATAAGAATCCAGCTCTTACCGAACCCTGACCTGTGCTAGTCCCGAGCAACAATTTAGTCCTCGTATCCTTTCCTGGACACCAATTAAACCATCCCGGACTAATCCTGTCCCAACTAACAATATTTTGATCGCATACAAACTATGTCAATGATGTTTTGAAGCTGGTAACTTGATAAAGATTAAAACTGTTTGACACAATGCACGACACAGGACTGTGGATCCCTGAAATCATATGACAGACATGGATTATTATTAAGTTGTGTAGGTAGGAAATAACACTATGAGGTTTATTTTAATATTGTTTAGTTGTTTCTTGACTCACCTCATACTTCTTAACTCCCACACAGACTCGAGTTCCTTCACATCATTTGTGACATTCAGAATGCTGTATTACATTCACAACTGATGTCCAATGGCCTCCTCGAGGAGGTGAGTCAAGAAACAACTAAACAATATGGATTATTATTGTTCAACTGTAAGGTGAGCCCCTTCAGTTACGCGATCACCCATTTGCTGTCTTAAGGTCTCATGCATTTTAGTTCTGACATTCGTATGTAAACAAACCTTAGGCCTGAAATAATAACTAAATCTCCATATGATTGAAAATTTTCAATATTTTTGTAGAATTATTTTATTGTCATTACCCATTTTTTATATAAGTTATATAGTTTGAGCAATTTTAGAAATGTGCAATTTTTGATTGCAGATAGTGCCTTCAAGCAACAGCGGCTACCTGCATGGCAGCCAATCTTGACAGCTGGTACAGTACTACCAACTTTCTTCGTCATTGGAATTGCATTTATTCCAGTTGGAATTGGCCTTCTGTATTTTTCTGACGAGGTAATAATAAAAATGTCATTAGTTGTGATGGCATTGGAAAAAATAGAATTTCTTTAATTTAACTTAATACCCACTTATACAAAAATTTCCAAATTTCTTTATTTAATTGCCAATAATTTACTGTACAAGCACATACCATTATTCTGCTCTGAGTATTTCTCACATCACAATATCTCTTATAGTTTATTTATTCACTTCTGACTCCATGCAGTCTTATATAACCAGCAAAGACATCTAGAATTTTTTAGACAGATTGACCAGAATGCCATCGGCCGCTACTCAGATAGTTGTAAAAGTGATCTTTTGAGAAAACACGACTTAAGATATGTTGTTGTTTTCAAATGCTGGGTCTTGGCAACAAAGCCATTAGCGTTCTTGCTCTCCAATATTTCTCTATGGTGGATCCAACAGGTAATACTTCACAAGGTTTGCAGCTGTTCTTCATTCATTTCTTCGTCTTTTTTGCATAGAAGACAATTTGGATTCATGTAGATTCTTATTTTATATAAATGTTTGGCCAAATAGTCATGTTCTGTAAGCAGTCTAAATTTTGCTACTGTAGTTTTACGTGGAATTTCTGGTATAATATCTGGCTTCTTTACTAAAATATTCATCTTAAGATATTGTACACATGAATCCCTTATTGAAATCAAAAGAAGATGCTGAAGAAGATAGACTAATGGACGGGAGAAGAACAAGAGGAAGACCAGCCAAGAGATGGATAGACAGTGAATGCACAGCCAATACGTCTCCCTCCGAGGAGTGATTTTGGAAATAAAAGGATGAAAATCCTACAAACTATGATTTAGAAGAAGAAGAATCCCTTTTGCCTTACAAGGCAAGATTCATAGCAACAGATGGATCACAATTCCAAAAGGAAATTAAAGCTGTGGGTCCTGTATCATGTGGCATCTGTGCAAAAATTGTTTGCTCTTTCACACCCAATTTTAATTGTAACATTATTAACCGGAAGAGCAATTAAATAAAACACAAATAAGCAATAGAATCCCATCAGTATTGCAAGTTAACTTTAAACAAAATTTATGTTTATTCTAATGCCAGCACTGCACTGGGTGTTAATGTGGTCTATTTTCAACATATGCACCACATGTTATCATGTACAGAGAGTGTAAATCACGATGCTTATTAGTCTTCTTTTGAAAGGTTCATCTCTATCCTCGCATTCTTTGCTTCCTCTCAATTCTTCCCCTTTCTTGTAAGTTTTTCTTTACTTGATTACTCCACCCTTCCCAAGACCTTCTTTCTTCATGGTCGTTTTCCTTGTACCTTTAGATTTAACATTCTTTGTGCTAATCTTTCCTTTTCCTTTCATTTCAGAAGTTCACACTATTTTTCTCTCTGATTTTTGTAATTTTTCTACCTTCTGTTTATCCCTAATTTCATCATTTCACATCCTATCTCTTCTTGTTTTATGTATCATTCCACCTAGGAATTTGATTTCTGTAGCTTAGATTATGCTAGATTCTTTCTTTGTATAATCTTTTCTCCTCCCTTAAAGTATAGGTCCTTGTTTCATATCCATATAATGTAACTGGGAGAAAAACAGTTATATATATTTTCATTTTAATGTTTTTGAGAGAAGTTGGGACAACTGTAGTGCATAATAGCATATACAGGGTGCTGTAAAATTCCCCTTACAAACTTCTAGGACTTGTAGAGGGGACTGAGTTGATAATATTTAGAATTGGAAACTTACCACTTCCATGCTACAGCCGTTTGAAAACATGTTTTTAATGCGACCACTTTTACAAGTAATTTGATATGAAGTATGACACAGTACATCACTTGCTTTACAATTACCAAAGAAACAAAATGTAAACTCAATTATGACTTGCATTAATAATCCCGGATACACCCTCCAAAATCAATTTTTGCAATTTTCAAAATTTCGAAAAAAAAATTGACTTTTTTAAATACTCAATAGGGAAATTTTCAATTTTAGACGAATCACAAAGCTATTACTTGTCGAGACATGTGACCTATATTCAGGCAATGCTTGTTTTCAAATGGCTGTGTCATGGAAACTATAAGTTTCTGGACGTGGTTTCCAATTCTAAATATTATCAACTCAGTCCCCTCTACAAGTCCTAGAAGTTTGTAAGGAGAATTTTAGAGCACCCTGCATTTCCAGAATTGAGCCTATGTTTAATTTCTTTGTGCACCTCATTCCTATTTGTAATTATTGTTCCTGGGTATTTGAATTCAGTCGTTTCAAAATTTCCCTCATTTGTCATTAATAAGTATGCAAAGGAAATTTTTATTCATATATTGTCAGAAAATACATTATTAATTTTTTAATATTAAAAAACATGATGCAAATTGAGTTTTGATCAGTTTGAAATTGTAATAAATGAACCAATTGTTAACAGGTGAAGGAAGTGAGTATAGATTACACACATTGTAAGAATAGCCAGAACATGACCTGCAGTGAGGTGATAACACAGGATAAAGAATGTAGTTGTGTTATTCCATTTGAATTGACAACAGATTTCACAGTAAGTTATCCATAAATATACACTCTCTACTAATTTGTATGAAAAATTGTATTTAGTGACACAAAATGGCAAAAAAATTTAATCACATTGCTCTGAAACATTTTTAAAAAATTAGGTACAACAGCTCCAAAGCTGACTGAAATGATTGCTAGCAGATGGCAGTAGAGGGTTTAATATGTCCAACGATACTTCTTCTATAGTCAAATAAATAAAAAAATATCAGAATCTTCCTTAAATTGTATATCAGAGGCGGCCCATGAAGAGTAGTTATCAATAAGAAACCCTGTGTCTCGACAAATTACGGACTCATGTTCAATATATCATCACGAGTTGTGTGTATTTTATATCAAAGAAATAATACTTAATGCCATTTTTTTATAGAAATCACTGTTGTGTTTTGAGACAACGCTACTGACACACTTTAACTTTGAATGTTAAAACATTTTTAATTACTATAATTTTTTAGGCTTTAATGTAGGTGTCTTGATTATACAAATATGAATGGCCCCATGGTTCACTTTTAACATTTCATCTACTGCCTGAAGGCTGCAGACTAGTTAGATGCTGGAGAAGTTGCGGTACTTTCTCTCTGTGGTCCACAAAGAAGAACTCTTATTTGATTTCTTGCTGATGAAAGTCATGACATCGGTCATTGACTTGGTTCTTGTTTTGTGTACAGTTGGGGATCCAAATTTTATTGATCTTGATTCTTCTTTTTTAATAAAGGAATATTTTTGTTTGTATATTTCAATAGTTGTTGTTGTTGTTTTCTAATTGCGAGATTTGACGCTTAAGTCATTTTCTCTCTGGCTTCCCAGTACAAGCGAACAAGGTCCTTAGAGTGTTGTGCAGTTGGATTTAAAGCTGGACAGACTAGAAGGTGGTGTTTGTCCATGATCAGGTCCGGGTCTTTGCATATGACACATCTGTTGGATTGGAAAATGTGTATTCTGTGGAGGTAGTGAGCCAGGTAGTCGTGTCCTGACATCAGTCTGAATTTTGCTACTGCTTCTTTGCGGCCTTTATATTTTATTTCTGTGTATAGCTCATCAATTTTTTCCCATGATTTCCATCTGGCTGTTGCAATGTTTTCTTTCATGTTTTTCCATTTGGAATGCTTTCTTAATTTCTTTGATCTTTCTGTGGAGGTTCGATTTGGGGTGGGTTGTTATCTGTATTTTGGTACCCTTTTTGGCAAGTCCATCAGCTATTTCATTGCCAACTATTCCGATGTATGAGGGTATCCACTGGAAGGCTATTAATTTGTTCTGGTTGTTGAGGAATTTCAGAAGTTTACGGCATTCCAAGATGGTATATTTAAATAGTTTCACTGTATAGTCTTGTGTGGTAATGTTGTGTTTTTGCCAGAATTTGTTTTTTCAGATTTTATACTGTTATGTACTGCCATATTGCATGTAGCTGCAAAGAGGTATATATAGGGACAAAGGAAAGGACAGAAGAACACAACTATAGGAACATAAGAGGAACTGCAGCTTAATGCAGACTGAAAAATCGGCCATAGCAGAGGATCTGTATGAAAACAGAGAGCATGTTATGAAATTCAAAGAAACCAAAATTCTGGCAAAAACATATTACCACACAATTCTGTACAGAGAATCTATTGAAATTTACATACATACAAATTCCTTTAATAAAAATAGAGGAAGGTTAATACAACTTTGATCCTGGCTCCAAACAAACCAAGAACCAAGCCAATGACTTCCATTGGCAGCCAATCAAAAACAACTCTCTCATCACAAACTGCATAAAGAATGGAACCACCTGGTATGTAGCTATCAGCTGAGATGTTTACAGAGGGTGACTACTGCAGTGGTAGACAAAACATCAAGATTTATTAAAACTGGACCATATCCATTCAGCCTGGAAGATGATTTGGAAAATCACTTCTAATTTATTTTTCTAGAAAAACTGTAGAATTTCTTTCTCATGTTTTCACAATATTCTTAAAAATAGGGCCTACATTTGCTGAGTGACTTCTACCAGAATAAAGAGAGGTAGATCCATAATTTCAAGACAAAAATTACTTTTCTAGCTAGAAGCCAAGACAGCAGGTATATGTAGAGGGATATCTGATCTCCAGTAACAATGTATTTATCTAATAGTGTATTTTGTGCTAACTCAGAATCTTGGGATTCTTGGTACGTAAAAAGATATAACTCTCCAAAAGTGTTGTAGTTGGAAATCTGGATGTACATTAGAAAGCACCAATGGATTGGTTACCTCTGATTCCGAAGTTTGCAGGTTGAAACCCAGTCAGCATCAATTAATGTTTTAGGACATATAAATGCTAAGTATGCTACTATGGAAAAGGAAGCAGAACCACAGGTCCCATGTTGTAGAACCTCGTATCTGAAATAGAAGTCCTCTGAGCAAAATTTGTTGGCTCTTTCACACCCACATTTAAATTGCAATGACAATGAATTTAGCTTTTAAAGAGTGTTGTTAAATAAAAATACTACAAGGTTTATATAAAATTGTAGACTTTTATGGCAGGTATTTTGATTCATGTATTTTATGTCTTTCGGGCTAAATGGTCGTGGTTTGGTTTTATTATCACTCAACATTTGATCTACTTCTGCGGTAGACATCCTCAGGAGGTCAAAGAGCACACAGAATCTCCTGAGGATATCTACCGCAGTAGTAAATTAAATGTTGAGTGATAATAAAACGAAACCACGGCCATTTAGCCCAAAAGACAAAATATATGAATCACTACAATGTTTATTTGATATAAATGTAGGAAATAACAGTATGAGGTTTCTTTTAATTCATATTTAAAGAGAAAAATTATACGCTCAGACTGGGACTTGAACCCGGGACCCTTGGTTTTCTAGTCCAAGTGCTCTACCATTTGAGCTACCTGAGCAAGTACCGATCTAAATGCAAATATTTCTCTATATACGTTGAAATTCCCGCCCACCAAATGCTTTGAAGCCTTTGCTTCTATCTTTGCAAATGGCAGCTCCTATATTAAGAAGACATATTTGGGAATTATACATTACATTATAAATGCCAGTACGGCTATTTTCAATGTTTTTATTATTATTTCATACAATCTCAATGATGGATAAATCATATTTAAAGAGAAAAATTATACGCTCAGACCGGGACTTGAACCCGGGACCCTTGGTTTTCTAGTCCAAGTGCTCTACCATTTGAGCTACCTGAGCAAGTACCGATCTAAATGCAAATATTTCTCTATATACGTTGAAACTTTTAATTATTAATGGGTCAATATATCCAACTCATTAATAATTAATACTACAAGGTGTTTCTGCGAGGCGGAGACTGGCTCTTGACTACAATCTGCCTGGGCAGCTTCTGCGATACAAAGAAATATTGCCGAGCATACCTCAAATTTACAACAGGTAACTGACAGATGAATACATATTGGTTGAAACTGTGTTTGATAAGTGAACTGCACTGCAAATCTGTATGATACAAGCAACACACATGCAAGATCCAAGCAGTTGCTATGCAGGGCAATTTAATCATCGAGCACCAACAACATTTTTGGGAATTGGATTTTCATGGCTCCCATCTTGCCCTCGCAGAAACACACCTACTTACCGCCGTCTATACTGATACATATCTGTGTGGGACAAGGGTGCTCCCTTGTCAGAGTTACTTAGCCAAGCATAAGTTAGTTATGCTATTTCCCTACAGGTGACAATTGGTTAGCACATTACATCAAAGAGACACCTGGTAGTCAACTAAAGTATTACTTGGGTGGGTATGGGAGATTAAACTTTGCTCAGATGCTCTAATTTAGGCTTGAGATTTTTTAAAAGAGCAAAGATCTTCAGACTCAGAGCCCAGAGGACTTGTCCTTTGGATGTATCCATATGTGTATGCCTGGATGCTGATTATTATGATTATTTTATAGGGGAAAGTTTACATGTACTATGGATTGACAAATTTCTACCAGAATCACCGTCGATACGTGAAGTCACGTGATGATAACCAGTTGCTTGGTCACTTAGATCGGGAGCCGTCTTCAGATTGTGCCCCTTTTGAAGTAAACAGTCAGAAGGAACCTGTTGCACCATGTGGGGCTATTGCAAATTCTCTTTTTAGCGGTGAGTTTCCAAAATCTTAGTAGTTCCTTATTAAATTATTGTATTAATTATTTTTAAATATTTTGTATAACTAACTCACAGGCACCCGGAGGTTCATGCTGTACATTTACAATCACATATGAAGCCTCCTGTTGAAAGTTCCCATGTTAATATTTCTAGTACCACACTACATGTCCCCGTTAATAAATAGTTAGATTTTACGACTCACCTCATAATTGTATACATCTTGAAGAATACACATAGTTGTGATGTGCTATCAGTTGCATCTAACTGTTGTATTGCTCCCTCTGTTGGCTAACTGATTAACTTCTAAATTAAATGTTTTTCTCTAGGATTTATAAAATTAATGATTCTCCTTTCATTTTTGTGGATGTGAATTTTCTCCCAAACTGTGATTTCCTTAGATTAACTTGGCCTTTGTTTTGATTGTGTGTTTTTCTGATCATGCATGTGGATTTTTCTGTTTCCCCATTTTTAACATTTGTAAGGTGTTCTTTCAGTCTTGTAATAAGTTCTTTTTTGTTTTTGAGGGGCACGCCATAGCGTAGTGGTTAAGGCACTGAGCTACAAGCCGAAAGGTCGAGGGTTCAAGTCCCGGTGGGTCAGGATTTTTAAACTGACCCAAACCTTCTGGCGGCACTATGGCCCTGGGGTCGACTCAGCCTCTAACGGAAATGAGTACCAGACACTTGTTCTGGGGGTAAAGGCAGCCGTCACGCAGGGCTGACAACCCGGCTGACATCAAGTGCCGATTGTTCAGAAATAGTGGGAGCCTTAACCTCCTACTACCCCAAGGGCCTCCTGAGGCCTGTAGTGGGATTACTTTACTTTACTATGTATAATTTTTTCACAATCTTTGCAATAAATTTGATAAATCCCTGATTTATTGCCTTCATAAATCTTTTAATTTTTGTTGGTTTTAATTAATCTATTCAGGCTATAATTACTTTTTAGTGCAAATTTAATGTTGCATTGCTTAAAATTTTTTTAACATTTTGTATGCCAAAGGATGGTATGTAAATTTCTTGAATTTTCTATTAATTTCTTTATTGGTCTGAAGAGTACTTTCATTTATCAATTTTTGTTTTTTGAATCTATTTATTTTCATATGAACCATCTTTTCTTCAAAACTCATTCTCTTTTACTATCTTTAAAATGTGTTTATTTATTTAGGCTGGTGAAGTTAAGGCCATGTGGCCTCCTCTTCCACTCACCAGGACAAGCATATATTACATCAGAATATAACATTCACAATTAACTCTGATTTAAATACTAAATGAAGATGATCAATAAGATAATATCTAGGTACAATTTTTTATCACTCACTTCATATTCTTCTTTTTTTTAAACTAGTTTTGGAACTTTATACAGGGCTTCCAATATAAAACCGGACACGCCTCACGGGGTTTCACCCATCAGGCTGCGCTCTCTCCCCGTCCGCATTTCACTCTGCCAGCCGCAGAGTGTCCGGTTTTATACTGGAAACCCTATACTTCAGTTCCTTTATACTTCAGTTCCATCTTCAGTATTTTTGTGACCGTTGGTTCTGTCATCTTGAAGGAACTTTATACTTCAGTTCCATCTTCAGTATTTTTGTGACCGTTGGTTCTGTCATCTTGAAGAGCCACCTTTCACTCCCTCTGTTGGTAGACTGAAAAACTTAAAAATCAGGTAATTTTCCCCGGGAATTTCAAAGTTAATTAATTTCTCCTTTTCATTGTTTTGAAAGTATATTTTTTTCCCAAATAGTGAGTTCTTTTGGTTTTCCTATTTGTTTTAATAATTTAGCCTTTTTTTCGATAAAATGTTTTTTGGACCATGCATTGGTAGGCACTGCAGATTTTTCTGCTTCCCCTTTTTTGACATTCCTGAGATGTTCTTTCACTCTGGTTTTCAAATTTCTCGTAGTTTTTCCTATGTAGACTTTCTCACATTCTTCACATTTAATCTGATAAATCCCTGATTTGTTTTCTTCTTCTGTTTCCTCATTTTTGTTAGTTCTAATCAGTCTACTGATGCTATCGTCATTTTTGGGTGCCAACCTTATGTTGAAATTTTTAAATAAATTGAAACTTATGGTGCTTCAATGGATGGTATGTGAATATCCTGAATTTTACATTTTCTTCTTTTTCTTTTAGAAGAGTGCTTTTATTAATAAATGTTTGTCTTTTGAACTTGTTTATTTTCTTGTCTATCATTCTTAATTCATATCCATTTTTTGTAGCCATGTTGATTATGCATTCTTTTTCATAACTTTCTTTGATCTGTGTGTCAAACTATGTGATTGAAACCTGAAGCTTTTGTATAGTTATCTATGTGTGCCTATTTTCTATATATTCCAAATTCTATCTTATTTTCTTTATTCCTTCTTAAGTTAAGATCTAAAAATGGTATTTCTCTATTAATTTCCGTTTCCATAGTGAATTTTTTTTGGTTTGACTTTGAATGTTCAATAATTTCAACAAATCATCAATTTGTTTATGATTAACTATTGCAATTATGTCATCCACATATCTGCACCAGAACTTGAAAATGAATTATCTTATGTTCAAAATTCCCCATGAACATATTAGCTAAAGATGTATCTATTAGATTATGATCTATAATACAATCATGTTAATGAAAGTTGAGATTAAGTCTAAAACTAATAATAAATGTGTACAAGCAGATAAATTAAATTGTTTGATAGACTGTCCCTCTCTAATGTTCATAAAAAACAGAAAAATATTGAGATATAGAAAATTAATTTTATGATTTACAATATTTAAAACAAACAAATGAAAATATTTGTTAATCTTAATATTATATTTGAAGAGAAATTTTTTTTGCCTAGACCGGGACTCGAACCCGGGACCCTTGGCTTTCTGGGCCAAGTGCTCTACCAACTGAGCTACCGAGGCGAGTTACGATCTAGACGCAAATTTTTCTCTTATGTACGTTGTAATTCCCTCGCGCCAAATGCTTGAAACCATAGCTTCTATTTTTGCAAATGGTGGCTTCTTAGTTAAGAAGACATTTATTGGGAATTTAACACTACTTTATAGCCAGTAGGGCTTCTATTGACGATTTTTATTATTAATTTAACACTTCTCATAGAAGGATAAATTATATTTGAAGAGAAAAATTTGCATCTAGATCGTAACTCGCCTCGGTAGCTCAGTTGGTAGAGCACTTGGCCCGGAAAGCCAAGGGTCCCGGGTTCGAGTCCCGGTCTAGGGAAAAATTTTTCTCTTCAAATATAACTTATCCTTCTATGAGAAGTGTTAAATTAATAATAAAAATTGTCAATAGAAGCCCTACTGGCTATAAAGTAGTGTTAAATTCCCAATAAATGTCTTCTTAACTAAGAAGCCGCCATTTGCAAAAATAGAAGCTATGGTTTCAAGCATTTAGCATGAGGGAATTACAACGTACATAAGAGAAAAATTTGCGTCTAGATCATAACTCGCCTCAGTAGCACAGTTGGTAGAGCACTTGGACCGGAAAGCCAAGGGTCCCGGGTTCGAGTCCCGGTCTAGGCGAAAATTTTTCTCTTCAAATATAATTTATCCTTCTATGAGAAGTGTTAAATTAATAATAAAAATCGTCAATAGAAGCCCTACTGGCTATAAAGTAGTGTTAAATTCCCAATAAATGTCTTCTTAACTAAGAAGCCGCCATTTGCAAAAATAGAAGCTATGGTTTCAAGCATTTGGCGCTAGGGAATTACAACGTACATAAGAGAAAAATTTGCATCTAGATCATAACTTGCCTCGGTAGCTCAGTTGGTAGAGCACTTGGCCCGGAAAGCCAAGGGTCCCGGGTTCGAGTCCTGGTCTAGGCGAAAATTTTTCTCTTCAAATGTAATTTATCCTTCTATGAGAAGTGTTAAATTAATAATAAAAATCGTCAATCTTAATATTATTTTGATAAATTTATTAATTTTTTTCTATGTATTAAAATTTTCTCTGCTCATGTGGACGTTCACAAATGTATATTTTAATTTTAATATCATGTTCTGTTGTTGATTACAACAATGTCCACTTGGTATTGTGGATTGAGGAACTGCTGGATGAATTTGAAAACTACATGTAGATGCTCTTTGATCTATGATGGATGTTTGTATTTTTGATTACAGATGAGTTGACCATTACGTATACCGACAACAAAAAGCAAAACATTTCAGTGCCACTTCTGAGGACTGGTATAGCTTGGCCATCAGATAAAGAAATTAAATTCCACAATCCACCAGGCAGCAACTTGACAGCAGGTAAACTGTGTGTTTGTAATGCCTGAAGTTTTTCCTTTTTGGATCTCATTTTCACACCTTCCAGGTCTTGAATACCAGACTTCATAGATCTGTTTCCAAACAGTTTGGGTATAGTTTTAGGAACTTGTGCAAAAACCATTATTACATTCTGAAAGAATAAGAGCCAAGAGTAATAAAATTGGTAACAACTGTGTTTATATTCTATTGTTTGTATTTTATAGATTTATTATTTTTAAAAATGTAATTTACAAGAAGGAAAAAGTGTGTCATTTAGATGAAGTTTTAAGAGAAACTACAGTTTGTGGCTCACCATGATTTTTTCTAAGTTGTACAGAATTGTAGTGCACATACACCAAGTTAAAGAACTTGCTCGATGGATAGCAGGACTGTCTGTGCCACTTGTATGACCAACCTTCACAAGAAATTCATAAATTAAAAAAAGAGTATTGTAATTTCTTATTGTGAAGATTGGTCATAGCAGTCACACAGATAGTCCTGTCATCTATTGATAAAGCCTTGCGCATGTGAATTATTTTTCTATAGAACTTAGAAGAAATTATTTGAAGATTTGCATAGATAAATGTCTAAGAATTGAAAAAAAAAATGTTTTAAGGATCATCACAAAACATTAAAATAGCAGGAAATATTAGTAGAAAAGGAAAAAAGTAAATACTGCAACAGTAAATACTTTCATAAGAAAGTTGCATGCTGTAGCATAGTGAGTCATATTCTGTAGTTGAGCCAAGTTTTATTTACAAATATTTTTTCCTTTGTAGGACATGACTTGAAACACATTGACATGTTTTGTGAGTAAATATGAAGAAATTGTCACAAAACTAATAAAAACAAACATTATTTGAAAATTGTTTGAATAGCAATATGTCACTTATGTAGTATTTCAAATTGTTTTTAATATATTGACTTAGACTTTCATAGCCGGAGTTACTATGATGATCTTGTAGACGATTTCCGGGCTGTTGGCCGTGGTCTTGAGGCGGAGTTATGGCTGATGATGAACATGACTATGTTTGAAATCGCGATATCATGGAAGCATGAATCCTATGAGGTGAGTTGTTTAAACAATATGTTCTCCGATGAATTTTAATGATTATACCTCATAATGTTTACTTCCCAACATTAATTAAATATAGTAATGACCATATTTAAATTAATATTGGGAAGTAAACATTATGAGGTTATATCATTAATAGTGAGTGGAGAACATATTTTAATCGACTCACCTCATACATTTTCATTTAGTAATGAACCATGCTGAAGGACTCTATCCAGTTTCAGAAATCATTTATAAAGCTAGTCTCCAAATGGTGCTTGGAAGCTTCTTGTAGGAAAACCGGAGGGAAAACACCCAGTTGGTAGGCCAAGAAAGTTGCATGCTGATGATTTGAGGGAAGTAGATTATACAGGGGATGATTGAAAAACAATAGTTCAGGATAGAGGTGTATGGAGAGCTTATGTCTATGTGGCCATGAACCTAGATGTTCGATAATGCAAGTGAGTCAGTCAGTCTCCAAATTACAGTTGTTGACTTTCCCCTGCATTTAGAATTACCATTTCAAGTACATTGTAGTTTCATCTATTATACAAATTTCAAATTTGATTTTTTGTCTCTAAATCATACGATTTTTTTATTGTTTTATTTCTGTGTTGCCAAATATGCTTTGTTACTTTTGGCAGAACCCATTTTGTTAATTTTATTAACTAACCCACTGACACTATCAAATCCATAGGTTCAAAGCAACATGGATATAAACTCTCCATACAACCCTATCATGAGCCAACATCCCCTGCATAATTTACCTCGACCAAAACATGGTTATTGTTAATCTCCCACCTCATTCTTGGCCTACCTACTGAGCACTATCCTTCTAGAGTTTTCCATGCACCTCTTTCATTTCCTATTTGTGCCACATGTCCTGCCCATCATAGTCAGAGACTTAACTCTTCTTACTACATCTGGTTTCCCATAAAGACCATATAACTCATTGTTATGTAATCTTCTCCATTCACTTATCTTTTCATCTGTCTTTTGGTCAAAAATGTTCCTAAATACTCTTAACATCTTCTCCTCCCTTAAAGTAAGAGTTCATGTTTCGCATCCATAGAAAAAACATATATTTTCAGTTCAATTTATTTTTTTTTAGACAAGTTGGGACGACAAAAGTCCTTGTAATGTGTAATAGCTTGCATTTCCAGAATTGAGCCTATGTTTAATCTCTTTCTGCATCTCATTCTTGTTTGTAATTATTGTTTTTATGTATGCATGTATGGAGAATAAAAGAGGTGTATGGAAAACCAGAGGAAAAGCACCCATTAGGCAGGCCAAGAATGAGGTGGGAGAATAATATTAATAATAATATGATTTAGAGAAGTGGATTATGCAGGGGATGTTTGGAAAACATTAGCTCAGGATAAGGAATATATTGATGTTTAATTGCAGTCCCAGTTCCTTAGGGTTACCCATGCCAGACCGGTCAAAGGCAATAAACGAAATGAATGAAGTACCTTGGTAGAAAGAATAATAATCTTTCACCATGAAAACAGAACCATAAAGGAATACAGGCATGGGTTGTACTGGAATAAAATTTTTCTGGAGGTAAAATAGTCCCCCATTTGAGTTTCTGGGTGGGGACTACTACAGGGAATCTATGACAATGACTCAAACATTAGGACATGTTCCTAGGAACATGGAATATTAGAATATTATACAATAGTGGGGCACTTGAAATATTCGTATGGATATTAGATAATCACCGTTGGATATAGTCGCTTTACACGAGGTTAGATGGCCAGGAGAAGGAAGTCAGGGAAATTTTATTAGAAATAAAAAATCAGTGAACATTTGCATGTACCCCAAGATTGAGTTGTACTGCATGGGACTTATTATCTTTCTGTGCAGTTGGACCCTAACTTGGGCATGGGATTCAGAGTGTTAAAGTAATGTATCTCTGAAAAATAAATGTTATGTATTACAGCCTTTAAAGGATTTGCTAAACCAGATTCCTGGAAGAAAAATGTTTGGGAACTTGATCCTGAGAAACCAGAAAATAATGGATTTCAGAATGAAGATTTGATTGTGTGGATGAGAACTGCAGCTCTGCCAACTTTCCGTAAACTGTACCGACGAGTTGATCACAGTAAAGTTGGCTTCACTGTTGGTCTACCAAAAGGAAATTACACTCTCTATGTCCAGTATTGTAAGTGTATAACCATTTATATACAGTAGATGCAATAAATCAATGCTTTTCACAGTACAACATTTAAACAGTGTTAGTTCTATGAATGAATGAGTCACTTCTTGTCTTACCTCATGTTTTCTTAAACACGGGAACTGCAGTTTTCAAGAGGAACATCCCTCGAATTTTCAAGCAATATTATGACTCATGCTATGTTAGTTCTACTGTTCACTACAATAATGGACTAGTATGTCTGTATTAATTTGATACATTGTTTATGTTCAGCATGATTCACTCAAGTTGTTTCCATTTGGTATTCTTCTAAATATTTGAACTTGCTTAAACATCATATTTCAAAGTAAAACTGTCACCAGGGAAATCTATTGCACGACACACTTGGAGATAGATGAATTTACAAAAAAAAATCCTAAATTAACTCAGATAAACTGGCGATCCAGATTATGAAGTTTGTTTTTTTGGGTCATAAAAGAACCTCAAGCCTAAATTAGAGCCCCTGATCAAAATTTGTTCGACCTTTCCCAACCAAGTAATACCTTAGTTGCCTACTGGGGTCCTCTCGGAGGCACTTAGTTACTACTTGTCACTCGCTGACATCTGTAAGCAAATTAGTGTAACTAAATTAGCTTGATTAAGTAATTCCTGCAAAGGAGAACCATTGCCTCATGTAAATATGTACAGGTAAAGGCACATAAATTATGTTCTACTGTAATACCATTTAGGGGCCCTCTGAAATTTATGGTTTAATGGAATTTAAAAATTGTTGGTACAATCTGCAACATAGAGTCAGATGCAGCTTTCTGTGTGGTATTATATTTAAAATGATTGCTTTTATTTTGGTAACTGATGTAACTCTAATAAGAGGGAAGGAGAGAATAAAACAATACCATGTATGAAGTTTTTAATTATATTTGAAAATGTCAAATACAGAAAATTATTAAATCATACAAAGACTTAAAAATCCATAGTATAGGTTTTTTCTTTATATATGAATGGCTGAAAGTGAAGTCACGTGACTTAACCCTTCTGCATGGTTAATAATTTTTAATTAGAAAGATGCATTAATCTTATATTTAAATTAATATTGGGAAGTAAACATTACGAGGTTATATCATTAATAGTGAGTGGAGAACATATTTTTAATGACTCACCTCATATAATTTCAAATTTCTTTGTATTGAAGAAATTTGAAATTATATGAGGTGAGTCATTAAAAATATGTTCTCTGCTCACTATTAAAGCATTAATCTTGTTTTAACAGTCAGTATGCTATATTTGTCATAATATGTTCTTAATAGTAATATATTGTATGTAAACTAATAAACTCCAATGTGCGACAGGCATAGACCCATCAGTCATAAGAAATTGCTATAAACTAATAAGAGGCTTTTTTTAGATATTTCACAAAGCAGCAGTATATATCAAAATCAATGGTAAAGAGAAAAATTTTTGCCTGAACCGGGAATCGAACCCCGAACCTTTAGCTTTCCGTGCTAATGCTCAGACCACTGAGCTAATCCAGGCTTCATTCCCATCAAAGCAAGAATCCTCCCTTTACCTTTACTCTACTGGCCCCACGTTCAATTGCAATGAATCATCATTCACAAATACACAATGAATGGCTTCTACCTGAAGAAGACATGAAGGGACTCCACACAGCTATAGCATTATTTATTAAATTAATATTGGGAAGCTAAAGCTATTACTATGATAGAAATAAGTAAATTAATAAACACAATTAAATTATTGTAAATCAATGGTAAAGAGAAAAATTTTGCCTGAACCGGGAATCGAAAGCTAAAGGTTCGGGGTTCGATTCCCGGTTCAGGCAAAAAATTTTCTCTTTACCATTGATTTACAATAATTTAATTGTGTTTATTAATTTACTTATTTCTATCATAGTAATAGCTTTAGCTTCCCAATATTAATTTAATAAATAATGCTATAGCTGTGTGGAGTCCCTTCATGTCTTCTTCAGGTAGAAGCCATTCATTGTGTATTTGTGAATGATGATTCATTGCAATTGAACGTGGGGCCAGTAGAGTAAAGGTAAAGGGAGGATTCTTGCTTGGATGGGAATGAAGCCTGGATTAGCTCAGTGGTCTGAGCATTAGCACGGAAAGCTAAAGGTTCGGGGTTCGATTCCCGGTTCAGGCAAAAATTTTTCTCTTTACCATTGATTTACAATAATTTAATTGTGTTTATTAATTTACTTATTTCTATCGTAGTAATAGCTTATCTTCCCAATATTAATTTAACTCTCCTCCTGGCGCGACAGGCCTACAAGGCCCTTAGCCTACCAACCGGCTGCTGGCCTCACATCCACATGTGTCAATCACAGAGGTAGATGATAATCAGCCAGTGTAGGGGTGACATGTGGTCAGCATGTCGAGTCCCCCAGCCGTTATAGCTGGTTTTCTCAACCTGGAGCCGCTACTTATTGTAGCTACCCAAATGTATCACGATGCTGGGTGGGCACCGGTCCCATACTGGCCGAAATATCATGAGAAAATTTCTTCCCCCATGGAGACTCGAACCAGCGCAAGTCCCGTAGCTCTGCGTCAAGGCTTCCTGCCTTAACCATTCAGCTACGGCGCGGGACATGTAAAGTGATCCCACAACAGGTCCGGAAACCCTTGGGGTAGTAGGAGGTTAAGGCTCCCACTTTTTCTAGACAATCGGCAATTTATGTCAGCCCTGCGTGACGGCCGCCTTTACCCCAGAACAAGCGTCTGGTACTCAATTCTGTTAGAGGCTGAGTCGACCCCAGGGCCATAGTGCCGCCAGAGGGTTTGGGTCAGTTTAAAAATCCTGACCCCAACGGGACTTGAACCCTCGACCCTCCGGCTTGTAGCTCAGTGCATTAACCACTACGCTACGGCGTGCCCCCATTAATTTAACAGCAGTATATATTTTTGTTCCCAAATATGAGAGGTGTTAAATATCCTACTGAGGGAAGCAGAATTTTAATTTTCATTTATCCTATTCGCTTTTACTTGGAATTCAGCAATATTCTTGAATACTTTGGTAATATTTAGGTAAACTTTTATAACTCACATCATCATCTTCTTCTTCTTCTTCTTCTTCTTAAACTAGTTTCATATTATTCTTCAATTCCATCATCAGTAATTTGACGACCGTTGTTTTGTCGTCCTGAAGAGTTACCTCTTGCTCCCTCTGTTGGTAGACTTAAAAAACCTTGAAATCAAGTCATTTTCCCCGGGAATTTCAAAGTTAATTAATTTCTCCTTTCCATTTTTTGAATGTCAATTTTTTCCCAAACAGTGAGTTCTTTTGGTTTTTGTTTTAATAATTTAGCCTTCTTTTCTATAAGATGTTTTTTGGACCATGCATTGGTAGCCACTGCAGATTTTTCTACTTCCACTTTTTTGACATTCCTGAGATGTTCTTTCATTCTGGTTTTCAAATATCTCTTAGTTTTTCCTGTGTAGACTTTCTCACATTCTTCACATTTAATCTGATAAATCCCTGATTTGTTTTCTTCTTCTGTTTTCTCATTTTTGTTAGACCAAATTAATCTACTGATGCTATCATCATTTTTGGGTGCCAACTTTATGTTGAAATTTTTAAATAATTTGAAACTTATGGTGCTTCAATGGATGATACGTGAATATCCTGAATTTTACATTTTCTTCTTTTTCTTTTAGAAGAGTGCTTCGATTAATAAATGTTTGTCTTTTGAATTTGTTTATTTTCTTGTGTATCATTCTTTCTTCATATCCATTTTTTGTAGCCATGATGATTGTGTTATTTTTTCATAATTTTCTTTGTTCATGGGTATGTTCACTAATCTGTGTGTCTAACTATTGAAAACTGCTCCTTTGTGAGCTGTGTGAATAAAACCTGAAGATTTTATATAGTTATCTATGTGCGTCTTCTTTCTGTGTATTCCAAATTCTATCTTATTTTCTTGATTCCTTCTTAAATTTAGATCTAAAACTGGTAATTTAGTAATAATTTGGTACTTTTTTCAGCTTACATGGTGACAAAATTTGAAGGTACAAAAAGAATGATACTTTCAACAACATCTCTTTTGGGTGGCAAAAATCCATTCCTAGGGATTGCATACATTGTAGTAGGATGTGTGTGCCTTCTGCTTGGGATAGTTTTTTGTTTATTCACATCAAGTGTGGCAAAAGGTAAGTGAATTCTGGAAATATTTAAATTACAGAAGATATTTTTATATTTTAGTTTTTAATTAAGATTTCAAAGCACTTTTTAGTTTTGTTTATTTAATATGTACATATGTAAAAAGTTATTTATGCACTTTTTATTTATAAAATATTAAAATTCAGTAATTTAATTTCTCTAGTAAAACTAAATTATTAAATTTAATTTATGAGACTGAATTTGAAATTTGAATGTAAATAATGTAAATATATTTATGTTGCTGACTGTAGTCCTGATGGAAACTCGCTTTTGAATCAGTTATTTCTGTTTTTAGCTTTATTTAAAATTTGAAAATAATTAAAATTTAATTTCTGATGGACACCAGTCGTAAGAAATTGGTGTTTTTGTACTTTAGTGCAATTGTTAGCCTAGGTTTGCCTCATAATATATGTGTCATCCATTCGAATGAAAGTCATGAAAAGTTGTGTGATTCTTAAAAAAAATTATTTTGTTAAATTCCCTTAAATTATTTTTTTAAATATTTGTGAGACTTTTTGCCATGTCAATATATATATATATATATATATATATATATATATGTAGCCCATTTAAAGAGCAGATACCCAAACAAAAAAGATACCCAGATAAAGCCTGTATCATCAATTAAATGACCGCACGAGAATGCGTCGCGGATAAATTTATAAATAGGGCAGGTAGTCGACAAAATTGCCAGTCTCAAGACAACCCTTGAGGATGCCAGATGCAATCTCTGGCGAAACGTCGGGGAACTACAAGCCTTAAGACCACGGCCTACAGCCCAGAAGTCTTCTACAAGATCATCATAATAACTCCGGCCGTGAAAGCCTAAGTCAATATACTACTAAGATGTGTTTATTGCTCTAACTGGAGTTTATCTTTCAACACAAAGGTCATATATAATCAATTTTGTACAAGAAATAAAATCATAAACAGTAGAATAAAAATACAAATCATATAATCTTCTTTATCTAAATATCTACACTGAGTCAATGATGGTTTTGTAAAATTAGCAGTGACCTTTCGATGCCTCAGGAGCCATGTCTGAAAGTGACTGACTATATTTTAAAAGCTTTGTAAACGAGGAAAAATGTAATTTTATTGGGGATGCATTATCTTCCATATTATATTCTTGGACCAACGGATCTGTGCCCCCGTAAGAAATGCGAACTAAACACTAATTCCATTCCTGCCTCGGTAAATCATTTCCCTCCCTGCATTCTTGCCTGTCTCTATTCTCTCTCTCTCTCTCCCCCTCCCATTACTCACAGTTTTGAGCTTTCTTGCAGGATATTATTTGCACTCACAGTCCAGCGTTGTCTACTCAGTATCAGTATGTTATTAATATTTAATTTTAGGAAGTTATATTTTGAAGTTATTTTAATTATATTATTTTTAGTCTGGACATCTTACCTCAACATTAATATTGAGGTAAGATGTCCAGACTAAAAATAATATAATCAGTATGTTATGTTATATAGTATGTAAATTGTAAATTATTATCATTAGCTTAATTCATAAGCATAAATTAGAATTCCTGTATAGTATCAGTATGTTATATAACATGTAAATATGATCGTAGCATATAGTAACTTTGCCATAGCCGGTCCCTAGCCCAGATAAAAAAGGAGGAGGGTACATGACTGTTCATACCTAAAATTTTATAATTTTGTTAGGACTTCAAGACTATATTCCAGATCTAACCAAGTAAGACAATGAGGTGAAGAAAAAGTATTTATGACGAAACATTTATGTTTCTTCTTCTTCCTTCCAAGTATTAGGCCAAGGCCTGTTACGATCCTATAGAAAATTTTCCCTCCAGCGTTAGAGGGAAATTCTCGTATAAGACTTGAAAGCATAATAATAGTCCCTTCGATTGGTTGCTGGCCAAAGGAAGGCAAGGCCAGTGATGGGGCTGCCATCTTATAGCCTCTGGTCAGGCTTTTCTGGAGAAGAAAAGAAAATAAAGTAAAGAAGAAATGGAAGAAAGGAAAGACTCCCTAGCCCTCGGAAGCCTAATAGCGTCGGCGTCAAAAAAACAAGAGTTAACCAAAAGAGGTTAGATAGTAAAGTTAAAAGAGTGCAAAACACAAGTAAGTGGAAGAAATGTTTTGCACAGCTTGGGCACCTTGTGGTCGCCATCCACATATCCTCTAGATGAGGACCCCTGATATGTTTAAAAACAACATATGTAGGTTCCGATGCTTTTATTATTAATTTCATACATCTCAATGATGGATAAATCATATTTGAAGAGAAAAATTATATGCTCAGACCAGGACTTGGACTAGAAAACCAAGGGTCCCGGGTTCAAGTCCCGGTCTGAGCGAATAATTTTTCTCTTCAAATATGATATGTAGGTTCCCTTCACGTAATTTCCATTTAACCAACAAATATCCACTATTATAATTATATCCATTAATTGTAGAAATCAATCAGTGTCATTAGACCTACTAAAATAAATATATGATGAAATAATAATTATCCTTAAGTTATTCAATATTGAAGAGCCTGACACCGGGGGAAGTTTGGCAATGTCCCTACTCGGTCAGTTACAGTGGCTTCTATTTGACATAGTGGGAGGGGAGTGCAGTGGAATGGTGTGAGAACTGACGTGTACTTTTTGAAAAACGATGCCAGCGCTACAGGGGCACAGATCCGTTGGTCTGAGTATACTTAAATTCTAAGCCTAAGATATCATTCAATTCACTGGACTACTTTCTCTTGGCCAGCAACCAATTGGAAGGAAATTATGTTGGTTTCATGTCTCTCAACAATATTTTATTTTTTATAATAAAATTAATACTGTAATTTTACCGAGGACATACTTTCCAGAGATTCTAGATGACATTATCATCTAAGTAAATTCATTATAAAACACACAAATTACATTATAAATATGTCAATATTTTAAATTCAAGAAATACTGAAAATTGATTCAGAAGTTGACATAAACATAACCTAAATGATTCCATATTATTGTTGAAACATATCTATTATCTTTGGTAGAACAGAATAGCCAATTTATGAAAAACACGCTAACAGAAAAAGGTCACTATAGTCTCTCTGGTTTAACTTTACGAGAAATTTGTAGAACGAGACAACTGTTCTCACCTCTCTCAGTGTTGCCGGTGTTTCTTCACCAGATGTTAATAGGGTAAAGGGGGGAGAGGAAAACTGACAACAGGGTGGGTTCTTTCTTTTGTATCTGGACTAAAGAGGTCAACAATCTACCCTTGTATCTCCATCTCCCTCTCTCTCTCTGCCAAGTTAAGCCAGCTATACAATAGTACCTATCCAATCAGCTGCTGAAGATGAAACAATATGTTCTAAAAGGCCTACAGTGTTTTATTTGTTGACTGACTTCTCAGGTGCAAGTTGCATTATTTTAACATTTTACCTACCTAATCTAACCTATCTAATGTACGTGTTGGCAATAGGCTGTAACAGAAACTTGAATAAACATTTGTTCAATGTTTTTGTTTAAATTAATATTTTTCAACCCTGGATAGAATCCAATTTAAGAAAGAAAAATTAATGTTGAATTGGGATTTGAAACTTGGACCTCTCATTCTCCATACGTGTGTGCTGTCCAATTACACCATTCAAACGTTTTAAAATAAAATTGAATAAACATGTTGGCAACTCTGATAACAACTGGTCCAGTGCTCCTCTTTTCTAGAATAGGCAAATTATATCTGATGGTGAAATTAAATGTTTCTTACCTCTTCTCATAAAAATCTTCTAAGTAGATCGCAATTTCGAGACCACAACGGTCTCATCTTCAGTACTTTCTTGGCGACTGATGTTATGTCGATCAGAAGAAACTCTTCTTTTCCCCTCAGTTGGTGGACTGATGAACCTCTGGATCAGGTCAAAATTTGCGGGAATTTTGACTTTGAAATTAAACCTCATAGTGATTAATTCCTATAAGAGTTAAATTATATCTGAATTTGTGATATATCGGGATATGTGCTGCATAATATAAAATTTGTATTATTTACACAATAGAATATTAGGATGTGTATGTTTTGCTGCAAATGTGGACTAAGATTGCACTATAGTATATAATTGCATTGTGACTTTAATTAACATGTTGTTTTGCTTACATTGAATAAGTTGAATTTTTTAGTTTGATGCACAAGTAGATTTCTTGTGCAGATTAATTTGCAAGAAGTTGTGAGGTGTTAATAATTATGTTGGCAGCACTACAGAGATGATCAACGTGAATCCTCGCACTCCCTACCAGTAACTTGCCAACTGACATCAGGGTGGCCAACGCTTAAGTTATCAGTATTCATAGTAAGTAGTTTTGTCAATGATTGGGTGGTGTTTATGTTGGTTTTAATTGACTTGTGTCGTTTTGTTAACTTACAAACAGGTTTGTATATAACGGACACAATTCTACAATATCGAAGGTGAACCATCGGGACAATGCATTTGTGCAAGTTACCTGCAGAGGTAGCATGCTTTTTTGTTATAATATTTGTGTGTTGAATACAGCAAACTCGCGATTATCCGTGTTAGTTGGGACTGACACGGAAAATTGAAAATCACGGATAATAATTAAGTTAGAATAACAACAAACATGCAATACAGTATTTATTACAGTACTGTAATTTGAAAACTGTTGTACTTACAATTAATTTAAACAAAATTTATGTCTAGGAACAACAAATCTCTGTTGAAACCACGTGTTTTACACCATGAAGTTCGATATTTTTCTCTGCTTCAATTTATCATTTACATTCTTTCTGATTACAATTCTTATTTTCCTAGCATTTAAGACATCAACGTAATCAAATTCTACCTACATAACTTAATCAAATTCATTTTGTCCTTTGTATTCTAATAAGACGTCTATACATTTGATGCTTCTTTGTGTTAATTTTGTTTTCAATCATCAATCTCTTTCTCCATCATGCACTTTGTTGACAATAGCCACGTCATTCAATGTTTCGAAGCCGGGTTTGCATGTGTCACTCAGCAACCATTCAGCCACATTTTCTTTGACCACGTCTTCACAGCCAGCAATTTCTTTCAACAAGTGAGCTATATTTGTAGCATTGTCACAGTTTTCGGATGTAAAACCTGCAAAGTCTTCTTCATTCTTAGGTGGCATGAGTTTATTCCACAATCGTTCTATTGTGGTTTGTTTCACTTTTTCCCACGGCCTACAAATTCCATAAATGATATCTAACACATTTAAAGATTTTTAAAATGTGACATCAGTTCCCTCGTGTATTAGGCTTCATACAAGGTTGGTGTGATAATGTTATTTAACACTAGTAATTACACCTTGGTCCATGGGTTGAATCAGAGATGTGACACATGGAGCAGATATTTCACAATAATCTGAGCAACATCAGATATGATAATTAAATGAATCGTGATTTTTTCTTACCTCATACATCTTATGTTTTTAAACACAGCACTGCAGTCTTGGCGACACTTTGTCGTCATCATCAGCCTGTTTTCACCTAATAAGCTAGAGTTTTTTTCTTTTTCTCTTTTAATTTCAAAAATTCCTTAATGCTCTTCTTTTGCTCAAAAAAATGTTTATTAAAGCTTTCAAAAGGAATTACATTTAAACGAACTTTCGTCCGCCATTTTGAATTTTGTCGTCCTTGAGCAATCGTGATTATTCCCGTGACTTGACTTTGTCTGTTATATTTATATATTAAATTTGGGAATTTTTAACATTATGAGGTTCAATTAATAATAATTAAATGAATCGTGATTTTTTCTTACCTCATACATCTATGTTTTTTTAAACACAGCACTGCAGTATCGGCGACACTTTGTCGTCATCGTCAGCTGTTTTCACCAAGCTCACTTGAACAGGGTGCATTGTCTAGAAGTAGGACAGCTTTAACAGGCAGCCCTTCCTTCTCAAGATATGTATTAACAGATGACACAAATTTCGACCTGAACCAGTCTAGAAAGATCTCAGTATCCATCCAGGCCGCTTTCTGATTCACATAATCTCTCTCTTTTTTTTCCCTTTTGAAAGCCCTTGGATTTTTTATTTTCCTATCACGAGAGGTTTTATTTTATGTTGACCTGTTCTGTTACTACAAAAAAAGAACAGACAACCTCTCTTTACTAGCTTTGTGTCCAGCTGCATGTACCTTGGATCGGAATGCCAAGCTACGTGTTGGTAAGCCTTTCCAGAATGATCCAGTCTCGTGTGCATTATAAATTTGTTGTAATGAAACTATAGAACACTTCAATGAAACCTTCAGCAGCTTCTGTACTTGCACTTAGTTTTACGCCCTGTACTCCAAGTTTGCGAATCCCATAGCATTGTTTTTAGTGGGTCATCCAATCTCAAGAGGCATTGAATTGCCCTTCAATTCACAATTCTTTGTGAAAATACTTTGCTTTTCCTATGCAAATAATGGCAGACAAAAGAATGCCCTCGGCTCTTTTCTGTTTAAACCAAAGGTACATAGAAGCATCCAACTCTGTGTAAGTCAATGTTTTCATTCACTTTCTTTCCAAAGATCCTTAATTGCGCTATTGGCAGTGCATGCAAATTGAATCAATTTTTCTGTCTTTTTCTTTAAATTGTGAACAGTTTGCATGCCCATGTTGTAATCTTGAGTATGTTTTGCAACAGATTCTCCTTTTTCAAATTTATTAATCACTTCTATTTTCTGCGATATGCTTAAAACCCCTCGTTTACATTTCCCCGACTTTTTTTTTCACAAACTGCTGCACACTGTTCTCACCATCCTACACAATACAAATACAGTTCTGTAACAAATGACTCACACAACAGAAGTTTCCGTAATTGTACTGTATTCCCAGAATGTTGGTTGATACCGTTAAACGCATCAGGGGAGGGGGTTGTGAGTGAAGGTTACTCTGTTGTGCTAGTTTCTAAGTGCAGTTCACAGTAGCACGTTTAAAAATAAACTTTTTTCATAACAATACAAAATATAGAACAGTATCTTCATTTTTAATAAATACAGTAAAAAGAGTGATGCCTGGATAATCCACAAACCAGATAATTGAGAGTTTGCTGTATACATATTTATTAGCAAATTCTAAAGAAATGTAGCTATTGAGGTTGTTCTCATGAAAATATTTAAAACATTTTTTTTTACAAATCTTCATCAATCCTTCTCACAAGATACCAAAAATTAGCATAACAAAGATTTATATGTGTGTGTGTGTCTATTAACGGACTAGTGGACATCATTGTACTCAACGTGCAGCAATCAATTAAAAAAACCAATGAATTTTGTCAAAATGCAGTCGGAAGTAACACTATGAGGTACTTTTCAATTTATAAATCAGTTGGATAAAATGCTTTTGCAAATCACCTCATGAAGTTCTGTGTTTTCACAATACTGGGTTCAAAGGTCATTTGCCTTCTGTTTCAGTCAAACTCCAACCTACTTGGAGATGGAAAACATTTTATCAACTTATTTATAAACTAAATTGGAATTCATTAACCAGCAAAATGATACCATTAAGAGAAAATATAGAACTGCTCTAGTGAATAAATTTTAATTCTTTCGCAATAAAACCTAGTATATACCATTGAAATGAAACAAGAAAGGTATTCTCCAAAAATCGGTGAAATCCAACCATTAGGCTACGAGGGTTTACTTGAAAGACAAAATTTAAAAATTGCTTTTGTGCTGCCATGTTTGTTTTCTCACAGCTTAACTGGATTCATATATCATTATTAATATTCAATATAAAATCCGTTCAGGTGTTATTCACAATTTAGAATTAAAATATAAAATTATATACCTTTTAGGTCCGTCTCCTCAACCGTTGAAACATAAAGTTATTTTAGGCCTTTCGGGACTAGTCCCATCATCAGCATGCTGGACATTAATAATACACTGACTGTTATGCACAAAGATAATAATCCAAATAGAATCAACGTACTGGAGGAATGGGAAATATTTAAACAGATCAACAATGACCTGTTATTAAACAAGAACACACCCACTACTTCAAACTTACTCTTTAAAGTTATAACGGACCAGCCAGTCTCACATTGGTTGCAGATGTACTTTCTGCTGATGATGGGACTAATCCCGAAGGGCCTACAGTAACTTCATGTTTCAACAGTTGAGGAGACAGACCTAAAGGTATATAATTATGGATACATACAATTTAATTAACAGAAGGAAGGTACATTCTGCAAAGTTGGACCACAAATTTGACTTGCTGAGGAATTGACTTACGTTATGCAGTTCTTGCAAAATGGACTTTTTTTTTCAGTTTAGGTTGGCATTTGTCTAGTTGGAGTATAACTTTGTACTGGAATAGGAACCATGATATTGCCTACACACTGCAGACTGACATATATAGAGGAACTTCGGGTAATTTGGACCCCTGTTTTGAATGTGTTGTTTTTCTTCTTTTAATTAAGGAATTTGAATTTTGTTTAATTACAGTGATTATCATTAGTGTTGTAACAATGAAATAGCATTGTTATTTTATTCAAATATGGAAACATCTTCTTAATTTATAAACTTTTTTACATTACAAGAAAGGTCCACTTTAACTTCCATATTCGGATAAAGTGGACTGCAGAGTCCACCGTAGCTTTTAGTCTATTTTTAAGTTTATTTACTCTATTAATTTATACAGAACAGGCACAGATTAATCTGAAAAATTTATGACTGATCATAATTAAAAAGTGTTGATATTTATTTAATGTTTTGAAAAATAATTGTTGATTATATCATTCACACGCCATTCAACTGCAGAAAGCGACGGTCTTTGGATTTATAAAATTACAAGGATATTAAATAAAATTAATTAAGTGAATGGTTTTTACAGATAGCATCCTCATTGATAAAATATACGTATTCGTATAAAGTGAACCCGGGTCCTCATGGAGGGTCCACATTAACTGAATTCCTTTGTTATGTTCAATTATTTTATACAGCCACCATGTCACATAATATCAAACCAAACCCGTCAGTATATTAAAACAGCATCTACATAATATAATATATTTAGGAGTTTTTTTCAACATTTGTAATATTCAACAGCAGAAATTAAGAATTGATTCTTAGCTTGAAAAACTTTTAAAGTGGTCATTTTCATAAATATCACAAATAAACCCATCTTCGCTCAAATAATAAAAGAAACTGGCCTTGAACCTGTCAAAGTTGATGAGGGGAAGAAGTTAAAATAGTTTATGTTCGAGGGCAGAACCAATTAAAGAAGATATTAACAGGGTCCACTCAAACAGAAGGGTTCACATTATCCGAACTTCCCCATATTAGTGGCTCAGTTGTCTCTACCACTGGGTATTGAGTTGTTCCATGTGAGTTTATGGAGCTAGGATAGGATTTTTCAGGGTTTCTGTCATTTTCTCCCACCAAAAACTTCATTCCACCATTTCTCAATCCTCTTTGACATCCATTTCATTCTATTTAGTTTTATCTGCCCCCTGTGATAATGCAACAGGCACCTTGTACATCATAGACATTCAATAATAGGGGCTTCATCTCATCTTATCCCTTAAATTGGTATTACACAAGGAAAGATGGAAAGGGGATTCTTCTTCTTTTCCAACTCTACAGCTCAGTATGGACTCTTGTTTCCTCCAGTCATCTCTCTTCATGACTTTATTTTTCATTCCCTAACTTTTACTTTTTCAAGGTCACTCTTTAATTATTGTATCCACCTTTTCCTTGGTCTGCCTCTTCTATTACTTCCAAACATCACAATTTTAAGATAATTTTGGACATTATTATGTTGTTTCATTCTGCGAACATATCATTCCAAGTGATTTTACAATATCCTGTCCTTTAGAAATGTGTATATTAGTGTAGTGTGGTTGAAAATTATTCTTATTTTAAAAATGAATTTCATAAAACTTAACCATGAAAACATTACAAGAGGCCCTACTGGCTTTATAATGTAATGTAAAATTCCCAATAAAAGTCTTCTTAATAAAGAAGCTGCCATTTGCATTATCGGGAATTAACTCTGTATAAGAGAAAAATTTACATTTAGATTGGAGTGCTCAGGTAGCTCAGTTGGTAGAGCATTGGTATAGAAAGCCAAAGGTCCTGGGTTCAAATCCCAGTCTGAGCGTATATTTTTCTCTTCAAATATAATAAAAACATTAACTTGTCATTTTTTTTTAAACCTTAGATGTATTCAGGTTTTTTCAATTGTGTTGTTTTTGTAACATATTAATTGATTGTTAAGCTTAGTTTGATAATTTTTAGATTAGGTAATAATATGTATCACTATGTTGTGATGTACAGGGGCACGCCGTAGCGTAGTGGTTAAGGCACTGAGCTACAAGCCAGAGGGTCGAGGGTTCAAGTCCCATTGGGGTCAGGATTTTTAAACTGACCCAAACCCTCTGGCGGCAATATGGCCCTGGGGTCGACTCAGCCTCTAATGGAAATGAGTACCAGACACTTGTTCTGGGGTAAATGCGGCCGTCACGCAGGGCTGACAACCCGGCTGACATAAAGTGCCAATTGTCTAGAAAAAGTGGGAGCCTTAACCTCCTACTACCCCAAGGGCCTCCGGGCCTGTTGTGGGATCACTTTACTTTATGTTGTGATGTACTACAAACATTGTACAAGTTGCATTGCCCCGATACCATTCTCACCTCCCTTTCTGAGTGTGGCCAGGCTTAATGGATGCGCTTCTTCCTTCAAAAGGGAACTTAAGCCACGAGTCCTGTGTCATGAAAGAACCTCAAGCCTAAAAAGAGCTTGAAGTTGTATTTTGTTATTCATGTTTTGTCAATAAATGTGACTTCATCCTACTGAGATACAATGGAACCTATGATATTCATCTTATGATTGGTTTTTCCATATCTACTCCTCCACTAGACACATACCACTCTAAAGCGAAACAGTATTGGGAGCCAAAGTCAATATAGTATTGGGAGTATTTTCTGCATTTTTCCAGTATATCTGTCAAAAGGAAACATTCCAAATTTCTGAATACACCCAGATTTAAATTAAGATGCCAATGATGTGAGTTATGTGCCATTAATAACTAATTTAATGTTACAAATTGTAACATTGGACAATATACAACTCAAACTCGACCTCCGTGAGACCAGGTGAAGAAGACACTGTCCCTACTCAGTTACATAACTTGTGGAGTAGTGGCTGTCATGCTCAGCCAGGGCATAAAATTCCTGAATGTGGGTTCCTTCAGAAGGGAACTGGACTTGTCTCGCATATTTACATCACATAAAAGAACCTAAAGTAAGAGACCTCTAGGCAACATTTGTTGGCCCTTTTATGCCAAGATTTAAATTAAAGTTATAATGACCCAAGGTGTTGATTTAAAAAATCCTCCACACATGTGATGAGAGTAGAAGTTGTGACAAGGCTTGTCGCACCATCACAGGGAAGTATGAAGAATTAATTTTGTTTAGTTGTTTCTTGACTCACCTAATACTTCTTAACTCTCTCACAGACTCGAGTTTCTTCACTGCATTTGTGACATTCTCAATGCTGTATTACATTCACAACTGATGTCCAACAGCCTCCTCTCCTGCAGACTGACCTCTGCACCATCTGAGAGTGCAGAGGTCAGTTTGCAGGAGAGGAGGTTGTTGGACATCAGTTGTTAACGTGATACAGCATTGAGAATGTCACAAATGCAGTGAAGAAACTTGAGTCTGCGAGAGAGTTAAGAAGTACGAGGTGAGTCAAGAAACAACTAAATAAATTAAAATAAACCTCATAGTGTTACTACATAACTTAATGAAGAATTAAGTTTATCACAGGGGTCTCATGGGTTCACCACAAACTCTATGAAGATGTTAAATCAAGACCCTGAAGTGTTTATTTGCTTGCACCTGAAATAAAAAATTCAAATATTTAAGAATACAGAATTAAAAGCCATGCAATTAGACTGTATTAAGTGCTTTGAGTACTGAAATATGGAAATATCAATTAACAAAACTAAAATTATGGCATTTCATGGGAAGGACCCCATACAAAGTAAAATCTGTCTCCAGAATAAAATTTCAGAGAGATCTAATCAATTTAAATATCTTAGATATTATCTCTCTATCTGGGATGAAAAAGATATCCCTGAAAAAATTATTAGTTATAATAAAAGTTTAGGAATTATTAATCAAGTTATGAAACCATCCCTTGTACAAAAAACACCAGATTATGTTTATATAACACTTTGGCTAGACCAGTGTTGACCTATGGGTAGTGAAGCATGGACACTAAAAAAGACAACATGAAAGCAGAATAATGGCTTGTGAAATGAGATTCATGCGCAGAACAGCGGGTTACACCAGATGGGATCGGAAAAGGAACACTGATATCTTAAAAGAATTGAAGGCAATGCCAATTTGGAAATATATTAAACAGTACCAACTAATATTTAATTTTAGGAAGTTATATTTTGAGGTTATTTTAATTATATTATTTTTGGTCTGGACATCTTACCTCAATATTAATGTTGATTTGTTCTTGGACATGTTTCAAAACAATTCTGTTTTATCACCAGCTTTCCCAGCCTGGAGCTGACATCGACATCCAGGTGGTGCAACATAATGCAACATAAATAAAACCAGTCTGGGAAAGCTGACGATAAAATAGAATTGTTTTGAAACATGTCCAAGAACAAATCAACATTAATATTGAGGTAAGATGTCCAGACCAAAAATAATATAAATAAGTACCAACTAAATTGGAAACACCATCTTGAAAGAATGAGTTCAAATCGGATCCCCAAAGCTGTTTATAATTATATACCAAGAGGAAGAAGATCAATGGGCCGTCCTATGAAATGCTGGAGGGAAAATTTTCTATAGGATCGTAACAGGCCTTGGCCTAATACTTGGAAGGAAGAAGAAGAGTACTGTAATAATGATGATGTGTTGCTTGTCTGCTATAGTGTTGCACGCTTTATTGATGTTTGTGTGTGTTTTCATTATGCAATGTAACATCTGTCTTTTACAGGTTTTTTTTTTTTTCAGTGAGGTGACTATCCCATGTGGAAAAAGAGTTTAATTGTTCTTTTTCTGTGGTTGACAATAGCTGTAGGAATTTAATTTTTGCTGTACAGCATGAGAAAGTTCCTATATCACCATTATCATCAACACCAGCAGCACAACAGTCCACTTTGAACCTTGGCTTGCCTTAAAACCCTCTTCCAGGCTTCTCTATCTGTTGCAACCGGCCACCATTCTTTAATTCCCAACTTCCTCAGGTCCTACTGAGCTCCATCTCCATCCATTGCAGTTTTGGTCTACCTACACGCCTTTTGCCTTCAAATTTAAGCTCCATATCTTTTCTAGAAATCTCATATTCTGTCATTGTTTGCAGATGTCCTGACCATTGCAATCTTGATGTTATGGATCAGGAGACTTGAATAATTGCCGCTCTCCCCGATCACTTGTTTGTTGGTCTCAAAGTCTTCACTCCTTGAGTGTGTCCAGGTTTCACATTAACACTGTTTTCATAAGATTTTTATACAGTTAATGTTTTGATTGAAAATGTTTTATTAATGCAAAATTTATTTTATTATTAGCATTTTGTAATCCTCCATCAATTTCTTCACTTATATTATTCCAGTCTCAAAGACAGGCTGGAAACCAGGTCTTTCAAACCACCTCCACAACCTTCACTACTGCTTCTCAAGATGGAATATGTTTCTGCAGGTTAAAGTATAGAAAAGTCTTCTTCTTTATATTATTTTTGGTCTGGACATCTTACCTCAATATTAATGTTGATTTGTTCTTGGACAATGTTTCAAAACAATTCTCTGTTTTATCTTCAGCTTTTTTGAAACATGTCCAAGAACAAATCAACATAATATTGAGGTAAGATGTCCAGACCAAAAATAATATAATTAAAATAACCTCAAAATATAACTTCCTAAAATTAAATATTAATTACGTCTTCTTCTTTGTCTGCCCCTTAATGCCATTAGCCATCGATTTCCTCCCTGGCTTCTCATCTCTGCATTATTTTACTTGGCTTTCATCCTATTCTGCCAAATGTATTTTCTCATTTAACTCTAGGTCTTTGACCAGCCTCATGGACTAGTGTCAGCATTTCTGACACTGTTCATGAGGTCCTGGGTTCGAATCCCAGTCAAACCATAGGAATTTTTCCTTAAAGGGAATCATTGCTGTGGTTGCCCATGATCTGGAATTTAGGTTAGGTTTAGGTAAAGAGCTTTCCTGGCACTTCATTATCATTTATCACACATCATATCATCAGGGTAGCGTAACTCTGCCTTCCAGGCACCCCAACTTCAGAAGTGAGTTACAATTAAGCCAATGCAAGGAGAGAACACCATAAATGTTGAAATGACAACCTGGGACATTTGGGGGGAAAAAAAAATCTCTAGGTCTTTCTCCTCCAAGTCTTCTCTGTTCTCATTTCCATTACTTGCTTGGGTTTCCTCTGACATACAACGTACACACCAAAACCACTTCAGTTGCCTCTCTTTGATGCCTCTATTAATATCTTCTCCTGTCTGACTTCTTCTCTTATTTAATCTTGATATGTCATATCCATTGTTCTCCTTCTATTGCTGTTAATTTACTTCACTCATTCCCATCATCTCCACTTTATGTGCCTTGTTCCTTACCAACAATGGTTTTAATATTCCAAGCTCCAGTTGTCGATTCAGGTTATTGTTACTTCTCTGAATCAAATTTACCTCCACACGGGTGATTAGCCCATTGTAGAGTGGTTCCTTCTGTGCTTTTTTGTCAGGATGTGCTTCCCTAGCCAAGAAATGCCAATTTTAAAGGCACTGGCCAATTTCCTTCGTTACTCCTATTTAGAAGCATTTCCAAGGATGACCACTTGTAGGTTAGAGATGGACTTACTGGTAGTGCTTTGTGATGTTTAGCCCTGCTCAGTATTTATAGGCATCCAGCAGCCCCTGAGGCTCACTCACCAATGATTGGCCCCTAGAAAAGAATCACACATCCTAAATCTTGGACTATAAGGTAGGGTGAGTGATGCACTTGACTTCGATTTTGTCAAAATATTTAGCAACAAAGTTTGTAATGTATGGCCTCACATTATCATGGTACAGGATCAGCACAGAAATGTGGTCTTTTTCACCTTGCAGAGTTACCAGGACATCTCTATATTATGTACAACATCCTGATAAACCATTCCATGAATATAAAAAAAGAGTTTACCATAACTTTCCCAGCAGAAGTATTTTGCTTTTTGTGGGTTGGTGAAGATGATTTCCACACAGGATCAATGATTCATCAGCAATGATTATCTTTGAAAGAAACTCTGGATCATCTACATACAAACCTGTCTTGGAACCTATCAGGCACTAACATATGTCATATGTAGGTGGCACCCAATGAAATATTCAAGTTTTCAGAAAGTGACCTTAAGAGGTCGATCCTCCCTTACTGTGACAGCAGCAGTGTTGTTTTCTTCAATAAGAGCAATGACTGGAGCGTCAGTCCACCTTCTTTAGAAATTGATTGTCTCCCCACTTTAAACAATTGATGCCATCTTTGAGCTGTACTATATGGAAGAACACACTCTCCATACTCCTCCTGTAACATTGCATAGGTCTCAGCTGAAGATTTGTTGAGACAAGCACAATTTTAAAGCAGCATATGGTTTGTTACATGTCACCTCCATTGTAGCCATAGATAGTACTGAACAAACCTCTCACAGACAGGTACCGAGAGGGATGATTTTGAAACTTGTACCACATGAACATGTTGCATTAAGCTAACAAATATTGTAAAACCAAATTTTTGCATGTCCAATTATGGCTGTGAAAAAATAATGATAATTGTTTATTGAACAGTCCTCGTACTATATACAATTATAGAATTAATACCTGTACAATACAGTCTTCCTCAACTTAAAATGCTTAATTCTGTGGGTCTTTATGAATCAGTTTCCATCTTCGGAAGAATGTTGTTAAGCTATTGATTGTTGCTTGTGATTATTCTGTAGGTACTGTATACTTCATTTAAAATCGTATTATTGTGAATTTATTTTATTTTTTAAACCTCCTCTACAGAAAGAAGCGCATGGTAACTTGTAGGCAAACCAGAGGGAAAGCACCCAGTAGGTAGATGAAGAAAAATATTTGCTGTGATTTGAGGAATGATTGGAATAGGGATGTAGGAAAGCTTATGTGTGTATGGCCATAAACTTCCCCTCATCTGAGTGATAATGATATTGGTTGTTTTACAGTGTGCCTACTGTGGAGAGAGTGAGTGTGGAGGAAGAAGCCAGCAGTTACGCAGAGTATTGTCAGTAGCTCTCTGGGATGACAATCATTAGCCATCGCCATATGTTTACGCTTTATTCTTGCCGACATCTATTATATATGTATGGTAGCTTTAGTCGTATTTACATAAATTATATAATATAAGAACAAATTTATAGATAAAAGCCAGAGAATATGGCATGGATATTTATGTGCAAATACTTAAAATTTCAACGTGGTATAATGTGAAGTAAGATTTTTGTCTATGTCTTGGTTCCACAAACTGTCAGTTTAATAATATCTTAACTTTCAATAGGTAAATACACTATTATAGGACATTTGGTCTTACTTCACGATTCAAGGTCATGCAGTCACATTTTCAATGATACCAGTTTCCATTGAAGTGTGAAATCAGTTCTAGGTTAATATAGTTGCTGTAATGACTTGTAGAATGGAAAGCATTTTGTACCAACAGCAACAGAAAGCACATGCTGTATGGAACAGGTGACCTTGGCTACTAAAAGAAACAACTCTCACCAAATAGTTGTGGGGATGAGAAGTACAAATCCTCAAACGTAAAGTAGCAACAAGTGCCCTATAATTATCATTACTGGTAAAAAATAATTCTTAAAATTTCTTCCTCCATGGAGACTCGAACCAGCACAAGACCCATAGTTCTGCATCGAGGCAGGGTTCCTTTAACTGCTGAGCTGCATGCAGGACGGTGAAAAAGAGTATAAATAAGAAAATTACAAGAGATAGGCCTATTATTGTATTAATAGTGAGTGGAGAACATATTTTTATCGACTCACCTCATACATTGTCAAATTTCTTTGATACCGACGGTTTCAGACAATATCATGTCCCTCTTCAGTCATGGCTTTATAACTAGTATTATATATTTATTATCTTTAAACAAATGTTTGGGAGATGGTTTCTACGTTGTAAACTTACACTACTAAAATTAAATCCCTCCCAGCACGGAGCTATGATACTTGTGTTGGTTTGAGAGAAGAAAATTTCTCATGGAATGTTGACTGTTTCCCACCTGATGTTATGAGCAATTTGGTAGCTTCAAGTTGAGAAAACCAGCTGTAATGGCTGGATGATGTGATTTGCTCACACCTATACCGGTTGGATGATCATCCACCTCTATGATTAACATATGTGGATGTGAGGCCAGCAACTATGTTCTAGGCCAAGGGCTATGGAGGTTTTTTCTTTTCTGACTTATACTCTTTTTCTCTAGCAGCTTATAGTTTTGAAGCCAGATTAAAAAAAAACATGAATTGCTTAAAAACTTAAGAAGGAACTTGATTTTGATATTTCTAATACATTAAATAACCACCAAAATTTTGTTGAGTTATATATCATTTACAGTAATTTTTTATTTATTTTTTAATAATATACATCAAGTTGGATTTTGTACTAAGGTTCACTTGATATACATTTATAAACTTGTTATGAAAATCTAGTTCCTTCAAGAAAATACAAATTTGTGATATTCATTTTGTTGATTTATCATCAGTAACAGCACAACAATCTAATTTGAACCTCGGCTTTCCTTTAAACTCTCTTCCAGTCTTCTCTATCCGTGGCTACCAGCTACCATCAACTTGCCCAGGTCCTCCTTGCCCAACTCCTCATTGCAACCTTGGCCAACCCATTCTCATTTACCCTTAGATTTTTCCATATTTAATTCATCAGTGTTAGAGGGGGGGGTTAAACCCAAAAATATTGTTCTAGAGATATTACTTGGATCAGGTCAAGTAAAGTCCAATCTTGTCTGTTTATGTCTGTACATCCTCATGTGGGGCAAAGCTTCTCCATTCTTGCAGGAGATACTTGTCCAAGCTAATTTACTGACAAACGCCTCAGAGAGACATCTAGTAGGGAACTAAAGTATTTACTGGATTGGAAAGGGCAATTAAATTTACTCAGAGGCTCTAATTTAGGCTTAGGTTCTTTTATGAGCCCAAAAATCTTGAGACTTGGGACCCATGACTTGAAGTTTCTATCCCTTGGATTTTCACATGCTAAAATATCCATTGGCGCTGACCGGGATGGAACTTGGGACCATCAAGATTGATAATATTGTTTGTAGAAAAGAATATGTCATCTTTTCATTAATTTCTCATTAGAAACTAATGGACAAATTACATATACAAGACACAAACAAGATTGGAATTGTCTTGACTTGATCTGCATGTATTTAGACTTGCAATATATCCTCCGACTTTTGCAAGTTAAAAACAGTGATTAACAATTAGTTTTTGCTTTAATTGAATATTAAAAGAAAGCTACTAACGTGATAATCTGTGTGCATAGCTACATACTGTGATTGTAGGAAACATATTTGACGTATTTACTGCTTCATGATTTGTCTTCTGTTTATCTTTCAGGAATTACCATTTAGCATATTGTTACATTGAGGTATGTAAACTAATAGACATATGTTTGTTAGTTACAGCTCTGACTCTAGATCTGCATTATGTTATATTCATTTAATTTCATTTTATTTTGTAATGTTTGTTAATGTTCGTAAGACTGTGTTATTACATTAATAGTTTACATTCATGTATTGATATGTGGAAGAGAAGGTTCCAATAAATTTAACTTTATCATTTAAGTAATGATAAAAGCGAGCTAAAGTGACAGATAAAATTGGTGGCTTCATTAAGGATAATAAAATGCCTTCACTTGGGTAATGCACAACTTGCTGGTGGCTAGAACAACTCTCCCCTCTGTCATTTACTGTTCCAAAAAGTCTTCTTAATGCCTTTCTCTGCCATATTTTCATTAATAGAAGTGTTTGCTTTAAAAAGGAGGTAGCTCCACTTTTAGTTTTCCATATGAGGAGGTACTTTTCAAATCATGTTATGTCCATTAAAGCAAAATTTTCAGGAGAGAAGAAAAACTGTTTGTCTAATGACTGGGAGTTGAATTAAAATCTGTAATGATCTTAATATATTTACAGATTCAGAATGTACTGTTATTGAAATAATTTTCAAAATACAGAGAATAAATAGTCACAAAACAGAATTGACATAATAGAGTGTGATACGGAATGTACAAGAAATTAATTTCTGTATTGGTTATGTTTCAATTTTTACGTACCATAATACTCAGATGAATCCTTGCTTTGATGTTTTACAGCATACTATTCTTATACAGGCTTTTAACAGATTCAAGTTGAAATTGATTGGTAGGTTACTGGATAACCAAATCCTATTTAAATATTTTATCACTTTCAGGGATTGTGAAATGCATTCCATTACATTCTACTATTAAAAGTGTATAAGCTGACAAGGAAAAATACAGTTTGAAGTAGGTGGAAGGGTAGATATAATATGATTTCAAAAGAATCCTTTAATTGAAGACAGATTTGCACGGGATGAAACTGACTTCAACAGTAGATATTTATAATTTTGTGTAGTTGTTTCTTGACTCACCTCATACTTCTTAACTCCCTCACATATCTAGATTTCGTCACTGTATTTGTGACATTCTTAATGCTGTTAACATTTAGTTATGATCGTGAACAGCATTGAGAATGTCACAAATACAGTGACGAAATCTAGATATGCGAGGGAGTTAAGAAGTATGAGGTGAGTCAAGAAACAACTAAACAAAATTAAAATAAACCTCATAGTGTTATTTCCTACCTACATAACTTAGTAGATATTTTTTGTTTCAACAGTTATTTTAGATTTATTTAGCGTGGTGCAGTTAAGGCCATGTAACCTTCTCGTATGAAGGGTACAGGAAAGAACCAGAGAAGTCTCTTTTGTGTCAAAATGGAGTTTGAAGTGTCAATAGATTCCCCATTGAATGCACTATCGTTTAGAAGTGTGAAGCAGTATAAGTTATGGATTAATTTAAAGAAGTTTGGATGTTTTACAACTGAAAGTATGTTTTCTAGGTTTTGAAGGAAGAAGTGACTTATGTAGTTCTTTCCCTGTACCCTTTATACATTATCTTGTACAAACAAATTAAATTTTTTTTATGTTTATAGATTCTCAAAACATTTGAAAATCTTTAACTACCTTCTTTTGCAGCAAACCCAAGTTTTACATGGGAAAAGGTTGCTAATAGCACGTCTCATGTAGAAATCAACTTTGGAAAAAACAATGAGGATTACAAACTTGTTCCAGGCAGCTGTTCAATTAAACTCCTGGCGCGACAGGCCTACAAGGCCCTTAGCCTACCAGCCGGCTGCTGGCCTCACATCCACATGTGTCAATCACAGAGGTAGATGATAATCAGCCAGTGTAGGGGTGACATGTGGTTAGCATGTCGAGTCCCCCAGCCGTTATAGCTGGTTTCCTCAACCTGGAGCCGCTACTTATTGTAGCTACCCAAACGCATCACGATGCTGGGTGGGCACCGGTCCCATACTGGCCAAAATACCATGAGAAAATTTCTTCCCCCATGGAGACTCGAACCAGCGCAAGTCCCATAGCTCTGCGTCAAGGCTTCCTGCCTTAACCGCTCGGGCTACGGCGCGGGACAGCTGTTCAATTATTATCTCATAATTTCACTCCTAGTAGTCATCATCATCATCATTAGCTCCACGGTCCAAACCAGAACTCAGTCTCGCTCAAAAAAGATTTCCAGGACTTCCTGTCTGGCATCCCACCAGCAGTTCTTAATACCTAGAAGTTTAACAACCTCCATCCATCCATCTCAGTTTTGGTCTACCACTTTTCTTCTGTTCTCCACCTTACTCTCCATTATCCTTTTCACTATTTTCTCCTCCATTCTGTGGACACATCCTGCCTACCTCACAGAGGAACATTGTGATGTACCAAGGCCGTGTCCAAAAAAATATCTGCCCCTTTTAAATGCAAGGCACACAAATTGAAGTTAGAATCCAGCAATGGCAAACCCATTGTATGAAGCAGGTGGATGTCCCTGCTTCACTAAGAGCAGAGTGGGTTTGTCCCATTTCCCCTGCCACAAATTTCATTCCAACATTCTCCACACTATCTCATTCATTTCATTTGACCCTATGATGTGTCAGGTGTGGTTGGCTGGCATCTTTGTTGTTCACAGAGGCTTCATTGCATCTCATCCCTCGACTTGGCCCTGTTTTGGACACAAATTGAGGAGGTTATTAAACAACACAGAATGTATAAAATCTCTATACATTTAACATTATTTGTGTTATTGGTATTGAAAGATGACAATATTAGCTATTGGAGGTTTGCAGTGTGAACTGGGACTGCTAAATTGTTGTGGAATATTTTGTTTTAAACCAATATTTCTAACAGGACTCTGGTTATACTTGCAAAATTCTGAATTGACAATGGTTGGTACTACATTTGAAAGGCTATAGCAACTTTTTCCATTATCATGATCAGTAGGAAAACCAGAAGGAAAACGCCCAGTTGGTAGACCAAGAATGAGGTGGGAGAATAACATTAACTATGATTTGAGGGAAGTAGATTATACAGGGGATTGGAAAACATTAGTTCAGGATAGGATTTGTGGAGAGCTTATGTCTGCACTGCCATGAACCTATGGGTTTGATAGCACCAGTGACACCTAATGACAGAAAAGTGAATTTCATTTAATATTTGTAACAATTAACACTATGATGTTTCTTTTAATTATTATGAGTTAGTCATTTTGACTCGCCTCTTACTTTATTATATATTCTGCAGACTATACTACACAACAGTTAGAATGCATCAACAATGTTGCATAGGTGCAATGATACTATAGTCTGCAGAATATCAAAAAATATGATAACTAATAATAATTACAGAAAAGTCAAATTTTAATTACATGAACTGTGGTTGTTTATGCTAAAAGTTCTCCAATTTTTTTCAAGTTTTGAACACAAAGCTGTGACACACAGGAAGTTTACTTTACTTGTTGGCCTTCTCTACCACTCGCCAGATGTTATGTACATATAACTGTTATATAGTGCTAATACATATTTAAGTACTGTTATAAATATCAGAATTAGAGAGATTATACCAGGTAGCCCTTCTGTTCCATTTTATGTTGAATTAGGTATTTCTCTGCGCAGTGGAGTCAGTTGGCAGCTATTTATTTTCTCCTTTACATTAAAACATTTTCACTTAAGTGTGTTGACTTTACTGCCCTAGTGGTTGAAACAGTAAGTACAAGGGTGATGAACCTGTTTGTAACTGATCTTCACTTTGTGACGAGATGGCTGATGTGTTTACCGACATTGTTCTCCTCTGTGGTGAGACACGGCGAAATACTGCTGCAGCTTGTAGACTTTACCAAGAGTCAATTGCCTTTAGCCCTTGTTTTCAGATGTACAGTAAAGACATTGTGAACTGACAGAACATTCCATGCAGACACGTTAAGACAGTGCGTTGAGGGCAAGGTTACTGTGCAAAATGTCTTGTATTATTTTCAAGACAATACTGCCAAGATAATATTTAGTAGTGGTAGTAATAATGATAGAAGCCAGTGGGATTAACCGTGGATTTCAACAACTAAAAATTGACAACTCGTTAATTTCATAAAACTATAACCCCTTTAATTTAGAAAATCCTTCATACCCTCCTAGGTGATTTGATTGTCTACATTTGTTTTTGAAATGAAGCAGATGGGCCACCTGGTAATTATATGTAAGTGTAATTGTTTTCTGTACTTGATAAAGAGAGAAATAAGTGCATAAAGACAGAATTTAAAATGCATATATGATATTAACTTGATGTTTTATTACAAACTAAAGTAATTTTAATGTGTTTTTAACATTACATATTAATTGGGCGATCCAATTATTAAAAATTTCTAAAAACCAGAACTTTGATCATAGCATCTCGTAGCTCACTCACCTCTAATGTCTGTTCATGAATATTGTCTTCATACCAGATCTGAGCTGTCTTATTTCTCCTTCTGTCATTTGAATGAGCTCGACAGGCTATTGAACAATAATTGAAAAGCTGTTTTGATCTACTTTCAAAATCCTTAACTGTCTTCTCAGATTCTTTGTAACCTCACATGAAATTTCAACTCCTCTTACTTTTTTTCTTCTTCTTCCTTCCTCCACCCAAGATTATTTAACAGTCTCCAGAGTTTGATCAAGCTGATGTTTAGTGTTTTATTGGTTTTATTCCACAACTTTAATTTTTCTTAATTTTCTTTTTAAGGGGATTTGGCTATGAAAAGGGAGTAAAAAATTATATTAAGGTTGACTTTTTTATCACTCACCTCATAGTGAGAATTCCTAAAAATAAGTAAAAAATTATATCCCTGATTCTAGTTATTATAATTTTGTTGTGTTAATTAAGGGTACCAGTTATCTTAAAATATATATATATATCCATCCATAGTAATTCTGCCCGAAGGCAGGTCCTTCACTGCAATCATAGCATTTTCATGCTTTCCACACCAGTGAAGTATGATGATGGCCATATGATTTCAGGGACCGTTTGGGCCTTACAGTTTTCCTGACATTTGTCTTACAGGTGAGGAAAAACCCAGATAAAAACCTCACCCAGAAAAACTGCCCCGACCAGGGATCGAACCCGGGCCCGTTGCATGACAAGGCAGCATGCTACCTCGAGACCACAGCGGTGGACATATATATATATATGTATATAAAATTGTGAAGAATCATCTTATTAATACACTTTTTTCGGGAACTACTTGATGTAGAGCTACCAATTTTCAGGACTTTTACTAACTATGAAAAGACTGTTTAGCTGAATCTGCAAAATTGTGTAAAAAAATCATATTTACATCAATAGTTTATGTAAAAAAATATATGTATAATTTTATGAACTTAAAATTGAAACACATTGTGTGTTAAAAATGATGAGGTACAACAATAAAACTACCAGGGGAGATGTTTATATATAACATCTTCTTGTAAATAAAATAATTTATTAAAGAAGTTGAGAAAACTGTGCCTCAAATGAATTATTCATGAATGAATTCATGCTGAATGGTTTAAGGTATCTAAAAATACGGATATATTTTGAAAATTAAATGTAATCCTTAATTAACACAAGAAATTGTAACAATATCAGGTATTAGAAATAAAGATATATTTTTTTTAATTATATTATTTTTGGTCTGGACATCTTACCTCAATATTAATGTTGATTTGTTCTTGGACATGTTTCAAAAAATTCTGTTTTATCGTCAGCTTTCCCAGACTGGTTTTATTTATGTTGCATTATGTTGCACCACCTGGATGTCGATGTCAGCTCCATCCTGTGGTTGGCCAAAGAACCTCCAAACAAGGTCACCCTCCATCGGAATATCAAAATTCATAACTTGTTTGGAGGTTCTTTGGCCAACCACAGGATGGAGCTGACATCGACATCTAGGTGGTGCAACATAATGCAACATAAATAAAACCAGTCTGGGAAAGCTGACGATAAAACAGAATTTTTTGAAACATGTCCAAGAACAAATCAACATTAATATTGAGGTAAGATGTCCAGACCAAAAATAATATAATTAAAATAACCTCAAAATATAACTTCCTAAAATTAAATATTATATATTTTTTTGTTTGCAGATTACTTTTTACCCTTCTTCAAAGATATCTCCCCTTAACTCCAGAAGCATTTTACATAGAGAATTGGTTTATTTCTGCTGTGCCTCTCAAAAGTCAATTCACTTCATGGACTGAAGAATTAAGTTAAAGTTTCTAGCCAGGCTTTGGTTTACCGAGATGGCCTTCAATATCTGCGAGGATTAAATCTCTATCTACAACTGATGCTCTTAGAGATTCTATTTACATCTTTTCTTCATCGTGAATAATCTGATTTTCAACAAGAATTTAATTTCATCATACGAGTACCAGAGGAATATAGTTTAGTTGTTTCTTGACACACCTCATACTTCTTAACACCCAAGCAGACTCGAGTTTCTTCACTTCATGTGTGACATTCTCAATGCTGTATTATGTTCACAACTGATGTCCTTCCTGCAGACTGAGTCTGAACAACTAAACAATATTAAAATAAACCTCATAGTGTTATTTAACTTACCAGAGGAATCTTTAAAAATTGTTTTTAAACATTCCAGTAGTGTAGTAAAAGCTTTAAGTTATTATTATACTATTGAAAATAATGTTATTGAAACATTTAAAAATGATCCTAAACACTTTTGCTGTAAAATCAATTAAATGGAGTTAGGTTGATCCGGTCCTCATTGATTTGTTATTTCTCGTGTAACTCTCTACTGTAATGGATTAATGATTACCTACTGTATTTGCCTCTGGTTCATGGGTTCAATCCTGGCCATGGTCAGTGGATTTTGAGGGCGTAAAAATCCTGAGTGTGTGTTCCTTCAGAAGGGATATAAAGCCATGGCTCTTGTATTGTAGATTTATTGTACACAAAAGAACCTCAGGCATGAAAAAGAGGCCTCTGGGCAAATTAATTGGCCCTTTCACTCTCATTTGAAATACAATGCTAATGACCGTAGCTGTTAAATGCCATTGAGTTTCTATGTTAAAAAACTTAGCCAAAATTCCTGAATAACCTGTTGGAATTTGTCTTCCACTATGTTTAAGTCTTCATAAAGTTTTCCTTTTGTATACCATATTATTTTTCTTGTTGATTCATCAAATGTTTTTCATTGACTTCAGTTTTGATGGTAGTTCTATTTTAAATTTCTTTTTCATTCAGTCTGTTAAATCCTTTTGTTTATCAGGTCTTCTGCCCACATTGATCAGGTATTCATTGAAGAAATAAATTTGAATTTTTAATTTCATAATGTTCAAACTTAAATGATCTGTATAGATAAAAATGTGACTTAGGGATATATTTATAATTGGATCCTTCAATTAAAGGCCTGCTGTCCTGTGAATGAATGTTGAGCCAGTGTGTCATTGTATTTCACTTCTATTTTTAAGGTGTGGAATTATCCAAACTTATGTTCTATTTTCTCTGGAATTGTTAAGAAAAAGTAATGACTTTTTTTTAGGGTACAAATTCATATCTTGTAAATTCACTTATGTATTTAAAATTAGAACAAACATCCGAGATGAAATCCTAGCAGCTCCATTGTTTCTAGTGAATGGAGGGGGGGGGGTTTCTGCTGCAGTCAGTATATTCAGAACAGACCTGATTTCTCTAAACTTTTTTTTTCCATTCCATTAACACTTTAACTTCTTGCCTTGTAAGTGCCACAATCTGTTGGGAGAGGGATTTGAACTATGGGTCACATATATACTTTTTTGACCACACAAGGTCATGGATGCCCCCCCCCAAATGTGTGATCACCCAATATCAGAGCCTCCTCCAAAACAACATAACATTAAGACAAAACACTCCATTCACACACACATTCATATTAAACATGGCGAATATGATAATGATGTCCAAAATAATGTTTGGGCCTTAAAGTTTCCTGACATTTTTTCTAACTGGTGAGGAAAAAAACTGAAAAAAAAAACCTCACCCAGAAAACTTGTTCCAACCAGGGATGAAACCTGGACCTGCTGCATACTAGGAAGCGAGACCACAATGGTGAGGTGTAATATGTTATGTGGAACAGGAAAATGTTGCAAACAAGTGTAGGAGGTGACTTTTCCTTGAAAGTGAGAAAAAGTAGCTACTTTCTTACCTTTATGCTAAACCCATGAGTACACTGTTTCAAACTTTTAGACATAGTCCTTTCCATAGAGTATCTAATGGTATCTCAAACTCCATTTTGACAAAAAAAGACTAACCTGGTCGTTTCCCTGGACCCTTCAAATGACTTAAGTCAACTAGCAGCCATTGGAAACTTAATACTTCCATCAAGATGCCATGCTATGCCTCGTCATCTGGCACGAATGGATTGATGAGATTCCCTCTGTCCCTATAACTTCACAGCCATCAAACAAAAAAAAAATCCAAAACTTGACAGCACATAGACACCAATATTTTAAATATACATATGAATGTAGTTAATGCTCTGGAGTTAACGAATTTATTCTCCTTCTTGCTTCCCAATATTTGGATGTCGCATCTTGATAATTTTCAAGAGCTTACACAGTTTGTTAAATGTTCTCTGTCCATTTTCATATAACATACACTCTCCTCCTCCTGGCACGACAGGCCTAGAAGGCCCTTAGCCTACCAGCTGGCTGCTGGCATCTCATCCACATGTTCAGTCACAGAGGTAGATAAATCAGCCAGTGTAGGGGTGACATGTGGTTAGCAAGTCAAGTCCCCCAGTCGTTATAGCTGGTTTTCTCAACCTGGAGCCGCTACTTATTGTAGCTACCCAAATGCCTCACGATGCTGGGTGGGCACCGGTCCCACACTGACCGAAATACCATGAGAATATTTCTTCCTCCATGGAGACTTGAACCAGCGCAAGTCCCATAGCTCTACGCCAAGGCTTCCTGCCTTAACCACTTGGCTACGGCACAGGACACAATATACACTCAGGAGACATTAATATACTAATTGTATGAAGATGTTTTCATGTCCTGTAGTAAGCCTCAGTATAGCAACTGCAGATTTTCGAGGTAGTTCAGGAATTATAGTTGCATTTTTACAGTATTTTTATATTTCTGTTTCTGAATTTTTCAATTAAATTGGAATTGCAATTATTAAATTTTTTCTTTATAATTATTTTAATTGATTCATAAGAAAATGCATTTGTTACTTTCTGCTTAATTTTACATCCTTATTTTGTGAATATATCAGCCCTTTCATTCCCTTATATTCCACAGTGGGCTGGAATCCATTGTAAGACTATTCTAATATTTTTCCCATTTTTGGATACGAGGTTAATAACTATGGCCTGAATCACGACTTTGGAATCTGACAGAATGACAATAGAAATATCTAGAATTAGAGATGATAGTGGATCACATTTATACACTGTCATTACCTTAAAACATTTCCAGAGAAAATGGGAAGTAAGTTTAATTAATTTAACATTTATTTCTTATCACCCGTAAGTGATTGTGACAAAGTCAAAACAAAATATCTTATTGTGTTCATAATTATTGAGTTATGCTGTTTGCCTGAGGAGGTATTCTCAAAGACATTTATTTACTGATTGTGATTGAATGTAGATAGCAGAAGTATTCATCTAATTTCTTCTTTTGTTATTACCATAATACAACTTTTCCCAACATGTGGACGGCAGATCCCTGGGGACCAATTAGAATTCCAATTTAAATTTTCATATACAGTATTTATAAAAGATAAAAATGTTGTCTCAGACTGTATTATTTCATAAACTTTATCTCAAGACTGTACTCTGAACAAGTAGTACAGGATATTGAGTTAGATTTATGTCTATTATCGAGACGTGCCCAACCATCACATTGAATGTAATTTTATTTTATACAACAATAACCTTATGTCATTTAAAATGCCATTTTCAGACATTTGTTATAAAATATTACAATTACATTATGTCAGATAAAATTTAATAGCCAAAATTATACAAATTTTTGCCTGGGTACACCAGAACATAAGTTTTCCTATTGGGCTGTGTCTCTTAAAAAAGTTGGGAACTGCTGCCGTAGTCATTACAAAAGTTTTATTTAAAAGTTATTTGTATGTTTTTTATTTGTTTTCTCAATAATATTGTGTTAAAAAATAATTAAAAATCAAAACAGAATTTAAAATATATAATCCAATAATAAAGTATTTTATTATAATTTGACTGTTTTATTTGTTTAATTTTTTCCTCAGAGTGAATTTACTCGTTTATTTTACTTTGATTGACCAAACCAGTTCTGAATTTGGGTTGGAATTCTTTCTTGTCTTACTTTAACATTCCAGTTAACAAATAATAAATGTTCCAGAACAAATATACTTTTAATTCTTATTCTTCTTCTCATTCAACTTCTATGCATATAAGCTAGAAGTTTATCATCTTGTGATTATGTCTTTCCATTGTAAATCTGGTCTTCCTAAAAGTCTTTTTCACTGAGCTCTCCAGTCTCAAACTTTTTTCATTATTTCATTCTCCTCCATTCCAATTTAATCTTTCTATTGGTTCAATTTTGTACTCTTCCCTAATATCAACAGAACACTTAAAATCATGCCAAGCTTTGAATGTACATCCAGATATTGTTACTAAATATTGAAAAATGCCATAGCATAGATGGTTAAGGCAATATGCTACAGTCCGGAAGGTCAGAGGTTCGAATCCTGGTGGGATCAGGATTTTAAACTGACACAAACATTCTGGCAGCATCAAGGCCCTAGGATTGACTCAGCCTCTATGGAAATGAGTATCAGGTGCATGTTCTATTAGTAAAGGAAGTCGTCAAACAGGGCTTACAACCCAGCTACATCCAGTCTTGGTGGGGTTAAGATTTTCAAACTGACCAATAAATCTTCTGGCAGCATCAAGGCCCTGGGATTGGTTCAACCTGTAAAGGAAATAAGTACTAGATGAATGTCAGTACTAGATGCATGTCCTGGGGATTATGACAGGGCCGATTGTCTACCCTAAGGCCAGTAATGGGATCACTTTACTCATTTTCAAACACATCATTAGATACATAATTACAAATTTTCTCAGTGATATTTCTTTTTCTTAAAGATTTTCATTCCTTTGTTTTATTGAGTTTCTGTTCAACATAACTTAATACTGTCTTGCAATAGATTTATATATTGTTGCTTTTGTTTCTGTATGTAGATTTCCAGATGTACTGTTAGCCTGGAGGATTACTTCTGCTGGTACTGATATTTCAGTGTCATTATTTGTTCTTCAATTTTGCTTTCTGTTTCTAATTTAACAGTCAGGCCTGGTGGACTAGCTATAATCACCATCATTCATATCTGGCCATGAAATGCCCAACTAATTTTGCCCAGAGGACTCTTTTCCAGGATTGAGGTACTATTACGTGTCATTAATCTACAACAGGCATCCGCAGCTTGTAGACATTTGTTTGCCTTCATCAGGACACAGGGTAGATCTCCATCTCTGTCATGGCCGACCTTCCTCCAGTTGAGAGTGTTAAAATATTTCAAGTACCAAATTTAAATTGTCCACTGCTGTGGTCTCGAGGTAGTGTGTTGCCTTCTCACGCAGCGGGCCCGGTTTCGATCCACGGTCGGGGCAGTTTTTCTGGGTGAGGTTTATATTGAGGTTTTTCCTCACCTGTAAGACAAATGTCAGGAAAACTTTGAGGTCCAAACGGTCCCCGAAATCATATGGCCATCATCATCATCCTTCACTGGTGTGGAAAGCAACGGGAAGCTACCATACCTACAATTCCCTAGTAAAGCTGCAAGTATAGCATGAAAATGCTATGATTGCAGTGAAGGACCTGCCTTTGGGCAGAATTACTATGGATGGGTCCTTAAATTGTTTATTGCCAGGTCGCCATTTGCTGATGTGTCCGGATTATTATTATTATTTTTTTTTTTAGTTTCTCAACATTTAAATTTGTAGTGGTGGTGATTAGTTTTTTGTTTGTGATCTCTATCAGAACCCATCTTATTGCAGTCCTAAGAATACCATATGCTACATGTCTAACAGATCAACAACGTTCTGTATAAGTCATCGAAGACCATGAGTTCCTTATATGAAATCAACTGCAAAAAAATCTTTGAATGATCTTGTGATAAATTTTTCTCTCTGTATAAATTTATTTTTTTACTTGCTAAAGGCTTGATATATGGTTTAAGAAAGAAGTCATAGGAATCAGCTTTCTAGTAAAAATTATTTTTTAATAATATTAATTTATTGAATGTGACAGAGTACCACCCTAAGGCCTTTTCCTTTTAGATGTGAAATTGTATATAACTTTGTCTCTATACTGCTTTATATTTGATGCTTGTACAATTCTCTTACTGTCTTCCTGTAAAATTTATTCTTGTTTTACCTTCATTGTTTGCTTCCAACTTTGAAATCTCATGTACCATAAGTGTATCATGAACACAAGAGTGTACACACAAATATATATGTATATGCAAATAGAAAGTGTATTTTTGTTGAAACGTAGCAAGAGTGTAAGCACATAATAAAGTTGATATAAAATGATTACGTGTAAAATTAATTTATTTCACAAGGTGCACAAATGATATTCTATATTCTTATATGAAGAAAGGGAACTTTTTAAAAAGAATTAAAATATCTAGGAACAATAATTACAAACAGGAATGTGGTGCAGAAAGAAATTAAACATATGCTCAACTCTGGAAACACATGCAATTATGCATTACAGGGACTCTTGTCCCACTCTAAAAAAAGTTAAGCTAAAAATATATAAAATGATTATTCTTCCAGTTATACAGGGTGAGTCAGGAGGAAAGGTACATGCTTTGAGGGGAGATAGTACTGGTGATTCTGAACAAAAAACTTCTAAAATATACGAGTGTATATATATGTCCTTTTCTTAACTGTTTCAGGGTAATTTAATGAAAATGAGGAACCAGAAAGTGCAGGTGACAGTAAATCAAGATACTGTTATCTTAAGTTTTCTTTAATTGTGTACGCTTCCTCACAAAAGATGTTCAAACACTCCACCACTAACTTCAATGTATTTAGTTGCTCTTGTAGACAGCTGTTGTGTTGCTGATCTGAGCTCATTTGTACATTCCTTTACTTGAGCACAAGCATGAGTGAGAAGTTCCTCTTTTGTCTCCACTCTGTGCTTGTAGACTTTGCTGTTAAGCCAACCCCACAAAGAGTAATCTAATGGGGTCAGATCGGGTGACCTCGGTGGCCAAGCAATGATTTGACTGCGACCAATCCAATGCCCAGGATACGTTTTGTTGAGGTACCATTTCACTGGCCCTATGGAATGTGCAGAAGCTCTGTCATGCTGAAAGTACATATGAGCACATGTTGCGAAAGGGATATCCTCCAAGTATTCTGGTAACACATTTTCAAGGAATCGGTCATAGTGGAATCATTGCTTGGCCACCGAGGTCACCCGATCTTACCCCATTAGATTACTGCTTGTGGGGTTGGCTTAACAGTGAAGTCTACAAGCACAGAGTAGACACAAAAAGAGGAACTTCTCACTCATGCTTGTGCTGGAGTAAAGGAATTTATGAATGAGCTCAGATCAGCAACAAAAACCGCTGTCTACAAGAGCAGCAAAATGCATTGAAGTTGGCAGTGGAGTGTTTGATCATCTTTGTGAGGAAGCGTACACAATTAAACAAAACTTAAGGTAACAGTATCTTGATTTACTGTGACCTGCACTTTTCTGGTTCCTCGTTTTCATTAAATTACCCTGAAATGGTTAAGAAAAGGTTTTTTGTTCAGAATCACCAGTATTATCACCCCTCAAAGCATGTACCTTTCCTCCTACTCACCCTGTATTATATGGATGCAAAATGCGAGATCTTACTTCAAGGGAGGAGAAAAATGTTTGAGCATTTGAGAATAAAAGTTTTTACAGGACATTTTAGACTGAAAAGAAACAAGCATGCAGATGAATGGAGAAAAGTACATAGCAATGACCTAAATCAGGTGTGTCCAACCCGCGGGTAGCATGTGGCCAGCAATGATCTTTGTTCTATCACATCACATTCGTCCCGCAGTGATATTTGTAAGTTATAGTCTAATATAATTTATGAAATAAGAAATTCTATTTGGAATAAGATAAACTTGGAAGAGCAAGACTTTTTCTGTTTCCAACACATGTTCATCCTACTCATCCTCTTACTCAAAACATGGGGAAATCACATCCATTTTAAGAAACACCCAGCCCACATTTTTATTTATGATCCTACCTACCGCTCATCGTTTTCAAGTCTCCGAGTATTGCTGACCGCGCGGTTACCACTTTTAAAGGTGAGTGTGAGCCAGATGTTTTATTATCGTTATATTTTTGTACATTTCAAGTTAGTTTCTAATTTGCAATTGTTCGCTCACATTGTAGTGTCAGTGTTAGTGAGGGGTTAGAAGAATATAATTAATTCTCAGAGTTTTATAAGTGTTATGGCTTCTAAGTGTAGCGGCAAAAAAAGTAAAATTTCAGACGAAGGTCCACCGCTGTGGTCTCAGGGTAGCGTGCTGCCTTGTCACGCAGCGGGCCCGGGTTCGATCCCCGGTCGGGACAGTTTTTCTGGGTGAGGTTTTTATCGGGGTTTTTCCTCACCTGTAAGACAAATGTCAGGAAAACTTTAAGGCCCAAACGGTCCCCGAAATCATATGGCCATCGCAATCATCATCATTCATATTCATCTTAGGTTAAGCTTAATATTAGGGACTCTCCTGGCGCACAATTATCATCATCATCACCCATCATACCATCGGGGCAACGTAACCCCGCCTTCCAGGCGCCCCAACCTCAGAAAGTGGGTTACAAGTACGCCATGCCAGGAGAGAAACCAGGAATGTCGAAAGACAAACCTGGGGCATTTGAAAAAAAAGTAGATCATTTCAAATAATGTGGGGAAATCAGTGCTTTTTTTACTGAAGTAAACAAGAAATCAGAGTGTTTAATTTGTAGTGAAAACAATTTTAGTGTTTAAGGAGTATAACATAAAGCAACATTACTATACCAAACATGCGTCTTCATATGATAAATTTGAGGGTCAAATTCGTGAAGACACGGTATCCGAACATGGAATTAAACTTTCGGGACAGCAGTTGGTTTTTAAGAATGTGTCACTTCACACTGAATTTATGGAAAAAGCGAGTTACGCAGTAGCAGAAATTATTGCAAAAAATCTAACCAATTTTCAGATGACGAGTTTTTTAAAAGAGTGCATTGAGATCGTTAATGATATGATATGCCCTGACAAAAAGAAGCGCAGTTTGCTAAATTAAGCTTGTCGCAACAGACTGTAGCTCGCCGTATTGACGAATTAGAGTCCGATATAAAGATAACTCTAAAATACCGAGCCACAAATTTCCAGTTCTATTCTCTGGCACCCGATGAGAGTAGTGATGCTAGCGATACTGCCCAATTGGCAATTTTCTTAAGGGGAGTTGATAAAGATTTTAATATTACCAGAAGAATTAACTGCTCTTATCCCTCTTAAAGGCACCACTAAAGTCAATGAGTTAATGGGGGGTGTCGCCGAAACCTTGAATCTGCTTGGCTTGAAATATACAAATCTATCTGGTGTAACAACAGACGGACCTCCTGCTTTTGCAGAAAAAAAGAAGAGGGTTAGTTAAATTACTGCAAGCAGAGGCAGCTATAGTAGGAAACATATATTTAATGCAATACAACTGCTTAATGCACCAAGAAAACCTTTATGCTAAATCCTTAAATTTTGATTGTGTTTTGAAAGTCGTTGTAAAAGTAGTGAATTTCATTCGTTCACATGGTTTGCGATATAGAGAATTTCAAAATTTCTTACAAAATCTCGATTCAGAATTAGAGGATATTGTTTATTATAATGAAATAAGATGGCTGAGCCGTGGCAAAATGTAGAAACGAGTGTTTGATCTCAAAAACGAAATACAAACATTTATGGAGGAGAAGGGCAAACCTATTGTTGAATTTAAAGACGCAGAATGGATGTGTGATTTTTCCTTTCTGGTAGATATAACAACACAACTGAACGAACTTAATTCGCGTCTCCAATGTAAATACCAATTGATTACTACTATGTTTGACCACGTGAAGGCCTTTGAAACAAAATTGCGACTTTGGGAATCACAAATAAAAAACAATAACTTAGTGCATTTTTTCCAGCCTTACAAAAGTGTAATAATCTATATTCTCAAAAGTACGCAGAAATTATATCAGAATTAAAAAATGAATTCTGCGTTAAATTTCAAGATTTCAAGGAGAATATTGTAAGTTTCAATCTGTTTTCTTCCCCTTTCTCCATTAAGATAGACAAGGTCCCCGAGAATCTACAAATGGAATGCGTTGATTTTCAATGTGCGTCAGACATAAAGAATAAGTCTAACAATGTCCCCTTACTACAATTCTATTGCGACTACTTTCCCAGAGAGAAAAAAATACGGGCATTAATAGACATGCACTTCGTTTCGCATCACTTTTCGGTAGCACATACATATGCGAACAAGTGTTCTCCAGGATGAAACATGTGAAGTGCGCTTCGAGAACGCAAATCACCGACAGGCATCTGGAGAGTTCGATTCGCGTTGCTACAAACATCAATCAAACCAGATATAGGATGCCTTGTTCGTGAAATTGCAGTACCAGGTGCCGCATTGACAGGTATGAAACTTAATTATTTTAATATAACAATTTTATTTCAATTTTAAACTAAAATTTATATTAAACATACATTAATTATATTGTTCAATTAGATTTGATAATTAGATTATACATGAAAAAATATATTTAATTTAATTTTATAAATAACTTACCTAGTATATGATTAATATTTTAATAAAAATAATATAACAGTATATTAGCCATTTTGTATTTAAATTAATTGGTTTATCTTAGATCCTATTTAATACGGTAAAAAAATCGATCATGCGGCCCGCAAACCAATTCACCTTAACGACAGTGGCCCTTTTCCAAATAAGGTTGGACACGCCTAACCTAAATGATCTTTATTGGAAATCAGATATGATAAGAATAGTTGACTCTCATACACCGCAATGAGCAAGACATATGGATTGAAAGAGGGGCGTGGAAACTCGTAAGATAGCCTGAGGAAAAGCACCCAGTAGATAGGTCTATAGAATATGGTGGGAACATGATATTAATGACTTGAAGGAGGTCAATTATAAGTTATAGGTAATGAGTGAAAAACATTAGCTCGGGATAGGGATTATGGAGAAGTTATGTCCTTGCGGCCATGAATCTCCGGTGAGTTAGTCGAGATGACGTAAGTGCCTAAAGTGATTAATAGGACAGAAAAAGAAATTCAGAATTTTATGAAAATTTTTAATTTTATAACAACGTTTGAAGACATTGAAAAATAATAATAGGTATCATGCAGTATTAACATGACACTGCAGAGTTGGTTCAGTTTGTACAACTGTGTACACATTCAGGGAATTGGCTTCGAGGACACGAGTTGTTACATCCAGACAGACACATATTTACAGACTGCAGCAGATGTCCTCACGTCTTAGTTTTACCTGAAAAGCATACAACTATCGAACCCGGAGATTCATTGTAGCTCTCCATACATCCCTGTCCTGAGCTAATATTTTCCAATCATCCACTGTATAATTTATCTATCTCGAATCATGGTTAATCTCCCATCTCATTCTTACCAACTGGGCGTTTTCCTATTAATAAGTTTCCATGGCTCTCTTCCATTCCCATTCGTGCCATATGTCCTACCCATCGCAGTCTATGAGACTTACATCTTTACATCTTGTTTCTCACAAATAGAATATAGTTTGCTGTTATGTAAGCTTCTTCGTTCATCTGTCTATTCGTCTCTCTTTGGTCCAAAAATGTTCCTAAGTACTTTATTCTCAAATACTCGTAATATTTTCTCCTTCCTTAAAGTAACAGACCATTTTTCACATTAGAATCCTGGCGGTTCTAGATGGTATTGGTGATGTGCCACATCGGAATTTTTCGGGGTTTTCATCCCACCAACACTCTCCATTCCACTTCCCCTCCCATTTATATCATTTCATTTATTCATTTCATATCTCCCTTTACGCGTCATTTCATGTTAAGAAAAATAATTCGGTTTGCATTCACACGTGTTGAAATAATGTGGTTGAGGGGATCTGGTGGTTGCCACCAGGTTGTTGGCCCATCACTCCGAGCCTGCTTAATAAAAAAAGGAAATAAGAGACCAACGGAAGGACTCTAGTCCCTCCTCGTGGCCACGGCCCCAAACTCAAAAAAAGTCGGTAGGGTCATGAAAGAAGTACCTGGTCCACTGGATCCGGAAGACGATTTCAACTCACACAATACCTTAGAATAGGTTTCATTCAATTCGTACATAATATACTGGGATAGCGCAATAGATATTTCGAGTGAGGGCAGTCTGCCCACCCAGTCAGGATGAAGAACTAAATAACTAGGTATTTAAATTCAATCACTTCTTCAAAATTTCCCTCATTTGTCATTGACTGTCCATTTCCATTAGATAATATATTTCTACGTGTGACCATATAGAAAAGCCAACGATAGTTTTGTCAATTCCGTTATTAAAGACGCAAACTTGTTTTATAATCCAATGTCAATACTTAACATTTTGTTACGTAACTCGCGCCAAGAAAACATTGATGATGCACATTACTTAAGAAATAAGTCCCTGCTATTCAGTTCAACATCTCTTGACTTTTCTGAATTTATCTAACAATCAAAAGTTTACAAAATGACGATAATTGTGTTACTCTGTGAGAAGGAAAGTTTTCGAAAATAGGATCTAAGATGAACATTTGGTTCCATAAGGAGAATGGAGAAAGTTTCACATTGAGGAACTCCATAATTTTGTTGTCCTAATACTGTCAGATTTATTAAGTCTAGAAGATTGAGAAGGGTGGTCATGTAGCTCGGGTTGCCAGTAGAAATACTTTCAAAAAATGTATTGGAAACCCTTAAGAAAAATACCATAGATAAGACCTAGGCATAAGTGGGAAGATAAGATTCGGATGGATCGTAGGGAATTGGATATATGAACTAGATTTAGTTGGCTGAGAATAAGGACGATTCTTAGAGAATGTGACGTTGAACGTAAGTAAGTTAGTTGGTATGAATGTTTCAAGTAGGTGGCTCCCTCCATGTACTTATGTGATCGCATGGCTGTACGTCTGTTTGTCTACACCCACGTGATCTCTTGTAGGAGTTAGTTAATCAGCCTAATTTTAGTTACGCATATCTCCCTACAGATGTCAGCGAGTGTCAAGACACATCAAGTAGCAACTAAGATATTACTTGGATGGGAAAGGCTGATTACATTTTGCTCACAGGCTTTTATTTAGGCTTGAGGTTCTTTCATGAGCCCGAATATTTTCAGACACGGGTCCCACAACATAAAGTCTCTCCTGGAGGACTTGGCCCTTGAATTTTCCCATCCTAAAAATCCACCAGTCCCAGCCGGGTTTGAACACACGACACTCGGGACCAGAGCCCACAGCCCATCATATTCGGTGATATTTTATTATTTTATTCAAAACATTAGTGTGTTTGTCCATCGCTGTGGTCTCGTGGTAGTGTCGTTGGCACATTACCGAGCGGGAGCGGCTTCGATCCCCGGTTGGAACGAGTTTTCTGTATGAGTTATTTTTCTTTATTTTTTGTCGTGAATGTTTGAGGTGCAAATGGTCCCTAAACGTCATCTAACTGTCATAATAATCAATATCATGTTCGCCTTGTTTAATACGATTTAATGAATGGGGTTGTCTTGGAGGTGACCATGTCATTGATCATTCATGCAGGAAGACCCTACATGTCCTTGTGTGGTCAAAAAAGTTACCGTTATGTATGATCCTGAGTTTAAAATCCTCCCCAACGGGTCGTGTCCCAATAAGGCCCGTGTGTCGTGGGGTATGAAAAAGTTAAACTTGGGTAAAGGGAGCAGTGTGTTTATACCAGTCCCTTCGTTAGGTTATGTTATGAAAATGTGTTCGCCTCAAGGACAATGGAATTGTGTACCCGGTGGAACTGAAGACGACAGTGATTTTTAACAGATGACACTCGTAAGACGTGTAAAATGGGAAGTGTGACGATGTCCTTGGTCGGGTGACTGTTTCCTTTTACTGGTCCAAACATGTTGTCTTTATTGGTCCAATTACGTCCAAACGTGATACGCCGTCTCTGTAAGTCCGGGAGGCCTGAAGCACAAGAATAGAGAGGGAGAAGTTGCATTAAACCTAGGATAATAACAATGACACTACAGCCCATTTTCGACCCTGACCACTGATATATTTATCTTTGCCCAAAGCCCTTTTCTTCCATCCTCTAACACCCAACTTCTTAAGATGATCTATCTCAATCTAGGTTTGCCCATTCTTCTATTATATTCAGAATTAAGGAAGACTATTTAACTCATGTCCCAAATGGGAGTCAATGACCAATCACGTTTCAATGATTTCTGTATTACAACCAATCAGAGTCGTGTTTCACTAAATATTTATCAGTGTTATGATTACCATATTAAAGAAAGCTCCTCCTTACAATATTGCGTTCTTTTGGCAATAAATAGTATGATCTGGTTGCAGTGATAAACAAAAGAAGCAGTAGAAGCGTACCTATCGTTTCTCATTTGTGGCATTCTCGTGGCATTACTTATGATAATTGTTGTAGGATTTCGTTTACAATACTAATAATATGGCCCGACCCCAAAGTCTTTCTAGCTTTAGAAACATCACAATGTCTGTTTCGGAGACAATTAGGCATAATAAAATTCAGTATTATACCTTAGAATTAAGCCTAAGACAAAATGTAATGAGAGAGGTGACCCCAAATTTAGACCGTGGTATTTACTCGTGATATCCTTATGGTCCACCGTCAGTGGTCTCAGAGAAACATCAATGCAGCAGTCCTGATTTCGATTCTCGGTCGGGACAAGTTTTCCTGAGTCAGGTTTTCTCCAAGTTCTTCTTCATCTGCATACAAATGCCCTAGGTCAATTTAGTCCCCGAACATCACCTGGCTGTCATAACCATCCTGTCATATTCACCTTGTTTAGCATAAATGTGTGATGTGTCTTGTCTTAAATGCCTCATTCTGTGAGGCCCTCCATGCCCTTGTGTGCTCATCCTAGGCCCTGGTGGCTGCGAGACCTAAAAGGAACAGGTCAAACTAAGAAACAGAAAACATGGGCCTATAATTGTGAAATGCAATGAATCAACTTAATTGCATTACATCATCAACGTCTGTTCAACACGAGTGAGATGTCAATAAAATATGACGCGACTTGCTCGTTAATTTCATCAGTTTTGCGTTCTACCTGAGCGCTTATAAAAGCTAATTTATGTTCTTCCGGTATCATTCCAGGCACAGACAGTAGCCACAAGGTTAGTATTCTCTAAGATTTGCACATCGGTGTTTTTTTTTCAATAATATTTTACATTATTATTGCAGAATACCTACTAATATTTTTAGTAATTAAGATACATTTATAGATTACTTAAATTTTATTATTTTTATTTATACAACCCACTGAATTGTTTTATTGTTTATAGTTTTTGATTACATTATTTTGAAATCAGTAGTTATTTGTAATTTATCCCTCATTACGAAATAGTGTAAAATTGTTTTCATTAATGTCTTATCTAGTTCGGGACAAAGCTCCATGTGCTTGCGGAGGTACAGGACTCTTCGGTACACAATAGCATTGGGTTAGTCCTGCGTATGGAGGTGTGCGTTCTATTAAACTACCCAGTGAATATGTCATGATGAATACTGCCGAAAGTACATCACGTTTGGGTTTTTGGAAAATAACTTATAATTATGGTCCATAGTCATTCACTTCAGTTGATCTGTAATACTACTGAAAAATGTGATGAGAAGAGAAAACAACATTCAGTAAATCAGGCTACAGATAGAACAGAGGATTATAAAGAAAATGAAGCTACTTAAAGAACAAGGTGGGAAAAAATACTCGATTAAACGACAGAAAAAAGAATCTGCATTATTTTGACAAATGTGCTATTAGAAACATAGTTCAATAATTTTATAAAACAGAAAAAAAAACAGTTCCCACAGTTAACAAACCACTCGAGAAAGTAAAACAACGGCTGCACTTCCCATGTGGTGCAAAGATTTTAATAAGTTTTCTCAAAAGTATTGTGTTCGAATGGTGAAAACGCAGAAGCAAAATACAAATTTTAATTGGAAAACAATTCATAGTTCAGTGACGTCATTAATTCCTTGTCAAAATGAAGGCTTTATGTGAATCCGGCAAGGAAATGTTCTACCTAGACGAGACCTGGCTGGATAATAATATTAGTTAATAAATGCTGACAGTCCGAGGACGTTTCAGTGCAGGTAACCGCCCCATTCTTTTACATGCGGGAAGCAAGAATGGTACGAAACTCCTATACAAGTCAGGAAGCACCAGCGTTGACTATCACGGATAGATGAACCAACAAAATTTTGAAAAATGGACGAAGCAAATGTTTTTGTGTAATATCCAACCTAAATCTGCCATAACTTTAAAGAATGCACCGCTATAAGTTCTCATCAAATATTCAACAAAACAAGATATAATTAATTTCTTGAGCAAAAGAGACGTTAATTGTAATGAATAGTTGAGAAAGGGAATATGTTCCCTCTCGTTCAAGTTCATCGTCTCAGAGATAAGGTTTACAAAATAGTTTGGTTTCAAAAGCTTAGGGCACCCACCTGTGAGGTTGCCACCATATGTGTGTGTGTCACGTAAATGCCATTGGACCAGATAAAAAAGTTGTAAGAAAGAGAAACACAAAAGAGAGTCTTAATGTACAGAGACTGAAAGAATTGACTGATGAAGTCATAGAAGCAGGTATAGAAGAGGACTGGAGAGGTTTTGTAAGAAAGTGCTTCCACTTTTAAGAAACTAAATATTAAGAAAACGGTTGAATTGTGTCTGACGTCATATACAGTATTATAGTGGATCTGTGATCAGGAAGTGGTAGTGATAATCATGAAGTAATGACGACGATGATGAGGAACTAGCCCGTCCGCCTAATCTCTAAGTACAAAGTCATAGAAATAGTTTTTTTTAACGCTTGATTTAGCTTGCATAATAAAGTGTTGATGCCTTAATCGATTTACCCTCTCCCTCCAACATTAGAAGTTGATGAAATTTCGGTTCCGTTGAAAAATGTTACAACCACTATAATTATTTTTCGAGACTGTACTAAAAATAATGGCAGAATGATCTGGTAAGAACTTGTCCTGGGCTATATGTGTGCACAATAACATTATACAAAGAAAGACACTTCCTACTGTCTGATCCTGTCAAAAAATACCGACGTCCCCATCCGACGACGGAAGAACCTCGTTCAATAGTAAAAAGTCCTCTTAATACATGGATAGGTTAAACCTGCAAAGGTGTTAGTCACATTTCTTTGTTTTTCAGAAATTAGCTTTTTTTTTGGTTCGGTGTCACCAGGTTGTCTAACTACATTACTGGCTTTCTCTCCTTCCATTGACGGAATTGTAACCAACTTCGGAGGTTAGGGCGCCTGGAAGGCAGAGTTACGTCACCTCGATGATATGAGTGAGAAATGATAACGAAGTACCAGGAGAATCCTTAAACCTAACTTAGCCTAATTTCTAGACCATGGACGACCAGAGGAATTCTCTTTAAGGAAAAGTTTGTGTTATCTAAGCGGGATAGAACCCGGGACTTCATGGACAGTAGTCAGTAGCTCTGACCACAAGACAGTAGAGTAAAAGGTTCAGTAATACTTTTATTACCATTTATCGTTTTATGGGTGGCCCCAGTACCTTGAATTTAATTACGTTTGTAGGCCTACAATTTACTGCCAACGAAAATGACTTACACCGCTGAAATCCTAGCTTCTGGTGCACAATCTAGCACTTCTTATCTCCGAGTTTGCAATTAAATGTTTTGCAGTTTGTTTCTTTTACTTATTTTAATGTGTCACTATTTTTTTTTTATTTAAAGTCTATATATCGTATTTTAAAATGTTGAAATTAAAATTTGTAACTCCATTGGGTATCGAATCTGGACCCGCTAGATTTTAATAATTTAGACCAATGTTAACTTTACAGAAATTCAAACTTTGTACATGGCTAATAGTTGAACATATTTTTTTATTGGTAAGTTATCTTGAGCAACTGCTGGAAGTCCACAAGATGCTGTACCTCGTCACATCGCTTTTCTTTGGCGTCGCATTCGTCGCGGGTCAAGAATGCAATTTTGGCGATTTGGAAACATTTGTTGGGTTTGATCCAGAAAAGGTACGCATATGAGAACTAACAAAAGAATAAACAAATAAATTTACAAATTTAAAAGTTGTATCATTATTTTATGAACGCTTAAGGATTCAGCGAAAATATATTAGGATATAGCTGTCAATTGCTCCAAACGTTTCTGTAAAAATGAATAACTACTGTTATCAGAAATTTATTAAATCGAATTGTATATGGAACGAATTTTAAATTTTTCGAAAATAAGAAATATAATTTAAAAGTATGAAGTGGTGTTTTTATGCTGAAAATATAATTGGTGTTGTTTACTAATTTTAATTGCAGTATTTGGGTACTTGGTATGAACATTATCGATCGCCAAATCCTGAGGAAGAAAGCTATGTGGGTTGCGAATTTGACCAATATTTCAAGAGCGACATCGGAATTTCCGTTCTAAGTGTTGCATACTCTAAGCCGTAAGTACATTAGGCCCACATCTATCAACAAAGCTGAAAATTCATTTATATATATATATATATATAAGGTGAGTGAGGGGAAGATTCCATAGTTAATATATAACCGATAAATGCAAGCCAGTCAATATGAACTACGAATACTGAATAGTTTAAAAAATATAGTTCATGCTTCATATACTATCGCTGAAAATGCTCACTCTAAAGGTCTTCACATTTTGTATAAATACATTTTACTTTGTAACCTGCGAAAGTAGGGCCTTACCTCTAGTCTGATGCCACTTGCATTGCAGGAAGGTGTCATTATGTCATTATTATTAAAGTAATTTAGTTCTTAATATACAAAGTGTACAATAGAATATTTCACATCTATTTACTCCTCCGGTTGGTAAAATACTTTTCCACTTATTACAATATAAAATTAATTTTCATTTTTGGTTTGAAGTTTTTCAAAGTTGGGGAGGTCATGGTCCGAGGCTTGACGTGAAGGGATACTTACTTACTTACTTACTTACTCACTGGCACTATCGAACCCGTAGGTTCATGGCCGCGCGGACATAAGCTCTCCATACATCCCTATCCCGAGCTAATGCCAAAGTAAAGTGATCCCACTACAGGCCCGGAGGCCCTTGAGGTGGTAGGAGGTTAAGGCTCCCACTTTTTCTAGACAATCGGCACTTTTTGTCAGCCGGGTTGTCAACCCTGCGTGACGGCCGCCTTTACCCCCAGAACAAGAGTCTGGTACTCATTTCCGTTAGAGGCTGAGTCGACCCCAGGGCCATAGTGCCTACAGAGGGTTTGGGTCAGTTTAAAAATCCTGACCCCAACGGGACTTGAACCCTCGACCCTCCGGCTTGTAGCTCAGTGCCTTAACCACTACGCTACGGGATACAATTATTATTAATTAAAATCTTAGTTCTAATGATAACTCTGGTTTTATTTTTGTCTTATAGTGCCGTCCGCAGTTTCGAGGTATCTTCCGGAATAATTGCAAATTATACAGACAATACTTTCTTCCTACAGTACTTCAATGACCGTAAGTAGCTACCTCAATTTTAAAGGATTGTGGAGAAGAGACACTAATTTTGGAATAACTAACTCATTGGCAGTATCGAACCCAGAGGTTCATGGCCGCATGAACATGAGCTTTCCTTACATCCCTATTGTGAGCTAATTTTTTCGATCAACCCCTGTATAAATCATCTTCCTCAAATCGTGGTTAAAGTTAATTTACCACCTCATTTTTGCCTACCTACTGGCGTTTTCCCTCTGGTTTTGTTACAAGAGTTTTCGTGTCCATCCTTCATTCCCCTTTCGTGTCAAATGTTCTGCATATCGCAGTTTACGTGACTTAACTCTTCTTATTACATCTGGTTTTCCATAAAGACCATGTAGCTCACTGTTTTGTATTATTGTTCATATAATTTTGGAATTAGGAACTTGATAATTTTTAATTTCAAAATTGCACGTAACATGAAGTAAGTAACGATGGCACACCAGTTGTTAAAGTTGGGCGTGACGTAGTTATCTACATGAACAATTCTGCCATAATCAATCAATTTTTTTTTTAATTTTGGACGTATTCAGTGTTGATCAATTTTGCATAGAAAATTCAACATTATTCCGCCAGGTATTCTTTGGTCTACCATTTAATCGTCTTCCATTCACTCCCATTCAATAATTCTTTTCCACACCTTTCTCATACATGTCCATACTATCATAGTTTTTTTTCTACTGCTCTAGTGATTTCCTCTTTCATTTCAATTATTCTTTTTATCTCTGTATCCTTTATTGCTTCTATTTTTAGATTTTCTGAATGATTTACTTTAGAAATTAATTTCTGTAGTTCTCAATCTTTGAATATGTTGATGATGTCATTGCGTCATATAATGTTATGCAATGAAGTTTTGAATGTATTGCCATCATTTTTATAATTTGTTATAATATAAAAAACATAAAATAAAAAATACACTAGTGTCCAAAATTAAAGCAACAAACTGAAATTTCACCTTTATGGGTTTATTCTGCCAGAAAATAGTATAAACAAATGATACGAAAGTATAAACAACCAGAAGAATAAAGAAAGTAACCAACTGCAACATTCGTGCATACCAGTAAAACAAAATTCCCCTTTTTTCAAAATTAGTGAATATCAAACACATCCAGAAAACAGGTTAGTGTGTTCAGTATTGGGTCTGACCACCTCTGGCATCAATATAGGATTCACAACGGCGTGGCATGCTGCGAATAATGTCATCAATCTCATTTTGAGGCAATATCGCCCATTCTTCCTGCAGAGCAACTCGCAAGGCCTGGTGAGTGGTTGGTGGATGTTCACATGAAGCAACTTGTATCCCTAGTGCATCCCAGTATGCTCTATAGGATACAAATCGGGAGAGCGAGCAGGTCAATCCATGCGTGCAATATCTTCAGTTTCCATGAACTCATCAACCACCTGTGCTCTATGAGGACGAGCATTATCATCCATCAGTAAAAAAGTCTGGGCCCAAAGCACCGCGAAACAGCCGCACATGAGGTGCCAAGATCTCGTCACGATATCTGACAGCAGTTAAACCTTGTCGATGTACCCGTACAATTTCATGAAGAGGTGTTCGAGTACTCAGCAGAATTCCTGCCCACACCATTATTGAGCCATCTCCAAATTTGTCTCTTTCCACAATGTTTGAGTCTCGAAATCATGTTCTAGGTTCTCTCCAGATGCGAATTCGTCGAAAATAATTTTCAAGACTAAATCTGGACTCGTCTGTGAACAGAACATTGGCCCACTGTTCGATCATCCAGTTGGCATGTTGATGACTCCACTCTAGACTGTCTCTTCTCTGAATACGCGTCCTGGGTACATATACAGTAGGTCTCCGACAATAAAGGCCTCTCTGCGGAAACCGTCTGTACACTGTTTGCCTCGATACAACTGTTCCAGTGGATGCTGTGAGGTCAGATACCACTTGTCGTGCAGTACTACGACGGTACCGTCTTTCTCTTAGAGCCAAATAACATTCCTGACTTTCCGATTTCACTCTTGGTCGTCCTTGCCCTGATCTTCGGGATACATTTTCGGACTCTAAAAACTGTTCACATTCGAGAAATAACAGAACAATTCACATTAAGCCATCTGGCCACATCAGCTTGACTCTATCCTGCTTCCATTCTTCCTATGGCCCTTCAACGAAGAGAATCTTCTAGGCGGCTTCTCTGTGCCATACTCTACCTGCAGTAAATGTTTACACAGCAAACATTGATGTTGGACTAAGCAATAAACACTATACTGCAGTGCCCTGTTTGATAGGTGCATTGACGTCATCGTTTGCATTGTTGTAAGTTGGCCGGAATGCCATCTGCAGTTCAGAACAGGACTGTACTGACATATGTTTACGTTTTATATGAATATATAGTGAATTAGACATAGAAAGTGTGTGTGTGTGTATATATATATATATATATATATATATAGTAACTAATAATTTATATAAAATCACTTTTTTATCGTAGTAAAACGTTTTCAAAATTAAGACTCTTCTTGATATAGACTAATTTACTATTTCTGTGTATGTCTGTGTATGTTTTACTCTCTTTATTTCTTTATAGTGGAATATCTCTGTGATACACAGGTTTCATCAGCCAAAAGATAATACTCGTCTCTGTCTAGCACTAAGCTTCTTTATTATCTCCATGTTGCCTCCCTTCCTTCTGGTTTCTAAATTAGGGTTCCTTTATTCAATGTATTATTTCAATCTCTTTTAATTTGAATTTCATCTCTTACACTACATCTTCACAAATTTCCATTATTTTTCATCATTGTATTATATTTTTCTTTTTCTTTTCATTCTTGAAATTTTGGCCGACCGTCTTAGATAATCCATTTTTTATTTCATTTTGTTAGAATTTTCATTCAGTTTCTTTAATGTAAACTTATTCAATGTGCAAGTGCTCAGATTTCAAGTGTGAAATCCCTGTGGTAAATACAATAAAAATGTCTTATACATTTTGGTTCACGGATTTGTAGTTTTTGTCAAAAGATAAACGCGTACAGGAATGTATTGGTGCATACTTTATAATGTTGGCAAATATTGATTTATTTTTTGCACAGTGCATAGGATACGTAAAATGATACATTTTATTTATGTATTTTAGCGAATTCCGAAGTTATGAAGCAGTTGAGGTTGTTCTCATGCAAATGTTTTAGTTTTACAAATCTTGGTCGATCCTACTTAGTAGATGTAAATAATGGTATTTGTGTGTGTGCGTGCATGCGTGTGTGACCAAGCACGGCAGATAGGAATCATTCGAGAATAGTAAGGTCGAGGTCGTGAACCATTAGGATCGAGGGTTAACCCTGAAGCAAAAAGTTAAAAATCGCTCTGGCGTCCGCAATGTTATTTTTTTAACGAAAGAAACTAGGTACATGCCATTGATATACAACGAAAAATATATTTTCAAATTATCAGCAAAATCCGGCCATTAGACGTGGGGCTTTACCTGAAACCCTTATTTCAAAATTCGCTCTAGCGTCCGCATATTTGTTTTTTTTTTTTGCAACGTAACTGGATATATACGACATAATTGACGAGAAAATTTATTCCGTAAACCAGCAACTTTGGATCATAAATTCTACTTGCTGTTCCTGCGTGACGGACATTTTTGATCCCTTGGTCTTTAGCACAAATTGAATTAAATAGAATGAGGTATCGTTTTTAGTACAGTACTTGTAAAAAAGGAGAATTGGCAATAGGCTATTGCAAGTGGCGTATTATGTACTTAATTGAAAAATATTAAGGAAAAAGTCCCCAATGTGCAGTGTGAAAAATCTTACCAATACTCGCCATCATTATAAAATAATATATATACTGTAGGATGATATTAGAATCGTTGGTGAAACTCTGCAGTGACTAAGAACAATCTTCTTTGCACGTTGTACGCATTTCATATTATATATATAGCGTCAACCGCTGTGGTCTCGAGGTAGCGTGCTGCCTTGTCACGCAGCGGGCCCGGGTTCGGTTCCTGGTCGGGACAGGCTCGTGAGTGAGGTTTTTTCGGGGTTTTTCCTCACATGTAAGGCAAATGTCAGGAAGCTTAGGCCCAACGGTCCCCGAAAATCATCCGGTCACCATCATCATCATCAACCTTTTCACTATCATCATCATCCTTTACTGGTGTGGAAAGCAACGGGAAGCTACCACACCTATAATTCCCTAGTAAAACTGCAAAGCATATCATCAAAATGCTATTATTGCAGTGAAAGACCTTCCCTAGGGCAGAGTTACTATGGATGGATATATATTTAGCTGAGAAAAACAGTACATTTGCTATCCAAAGACCACAAGACATTACTTCCCACAGATAATTCATAATTAAAATCTTCGCCCTGTTTTTTAAGTTATATTGATTGTCATTTTGATTGCAGCCACTTGGTCGAGTGAATACACAGTTCTTGGTACAGACTACACCACGTACTCGATTGTAGGAGGTTGCTTGGGAAATTCAGATCGTAAGTATATTCTGTTGCTAGGCAACGGTGAGAATTGGAATGACATGCTTATAGTGATAGTTTTTTTTAGGAATTAAACCCAATGGGTACAATTTAGGATACGACACACTCACACAAACACACCCAATCCCAAGGTTAAGATTTAAAAATCCCTTACCCAGCTGGGAATTGAACCCGGGTCTCTACCGACTACGCCACAGCGACGGACAGTGATACAGTTATTGGAACAACAAATGATATACAGTTGCTCCCATTAATATCCAGTTCTTTGGTTCTTAAGTGCTTTACATTATTTCAGCGAATTCCGAAGGAAGACTTCACTTATTAAAAATAATTTTGAAACTTTTACGAATCTACAATGATCCGAATTATTCGACACCGAAAATAATCATGATTTTATTTATACGGGATGAATCCAAACTCTACGGGCAAACTTTCACAAGTTGTTTGGGGATTTGCTAAGTGTTTTGATATAAGGAACACATGGACTCCGGTGGCTCGTTACAGAGTAATTTGTTTTCCTTTTCTACGAAGCCCTTCTTGACACTATTTGGGGTCTTAAAGTTTCCCGACATTTGTCTTACAGGAGAAGAAAACCCCCGAGAAACCCTCACCCAAGAAACTTGTTCCGATAGGGGATCGAACCCGTGCTTGCTTTGTCTGGTGTAACTACACCACTACGGTGGACGAAAATAATGAAATTGTTTAAGTGTATCAGTTATGATGAAGGCTATCCCTCCCCTCTCTAGTTCCGCCGCGTCTGGCTCCACTACCAAATGTTTTCGTTAACTTTGTAATCAATGAAGTTAATTAGCATTTTATCATCAAGAGACTGTGTTAATTGTTTGTTTATACAAAATTCTACCGGAATTGCAGTGTCTCCCGATTCTGTGAAACACAATTGTGAGCAAATAAACAATCTAATTAATTAATTAATTATTATTTTGTACACTGTTTTGTTCTCAGTGTAACGTCGTTGCCTCGTACGCAGCGGAATCGTGTTCGATCCCCATTCTGTACAAGTGTCCTGGGTGAGGTTCGTTTTTTCGTTTTTTTTCTCACCTGTAAGACAAATGTCGGGAATATTTAAGACCCAAAATGTCCCCGAATACCATTTGGGCATCATAATATGCTATCATGTTTGCTTTGTTTAGTATAAATGTTTGAGTGAATGGTGTGTCTTTTCCTAGAAGATTGTGTTGTTTAGGAGGTGGCTCTGCATTGAGCTGATCTCTCATTCGGGGCCCTCTCCATGTCCTTGTGTGGTCAAGATCGTACGTGTGTGATCCAAAGTTTAAAACATACTCTCCCGATAGACCGTGGCATGGGACAAGAAAAAGGGTGAGATTAAACTAAAAACAAAAAATGGAAATATGATTCCTTTAATTTTGATCGTTCAACTAATTTATTATGATTGTCTTCTCAATGTTTTTATCAATTTAACCACTTCCTTTTTAGGTATCTTAAGTGCCCCAAACCCTTACACGAACACGACCTTTCAGCAAAAGATAATATAACTCTGATCATATAAGGAGTTCCAAATATGTGATCAGTTCTATGCCGGGACTACCTCCGAGACAACAAGAACATTTATGACAATAAATGCCATTAATTTGTTTATTCATACAAAACTAAACAAACATTAGGCTGCACTGGCGATTATGATGGCCGGTTGTGTTTGGGGGGAATATTCAATACATTTTTCTTACAGAAAAACCCCTCCACAGCAAAGTTGTCCTGAGCGGGGATAGGATCCAAGGCACATCACAACCCTACTCATTGACATAGCAGAGGACCCAAACACATCTCGGAATTAAATCTTGTGTCATGAAATTTATTGATTTCAATTTAGTATTTCTCTTATTTCTTTTGAGTTAACAGAATACAATCGCTTTCCCTCGGTAAATAGATTAATTTAACAACTATTATAGCAATCCAGATGGCAAGTAGGAAAGTAATATCTGTCTGTCTATATGTCTATACCCATATATTCCCATATGGGTGCTCCCTTGCTGGAGTTATTTAACCAAGAATTCGAATTTAGTTATGCTTATTTCCCTACAGATATCAGTGAGTGGCAATTGGTAACTCATAACCTCAAAGAGACACTTAGCATGAAACTGAGGTATTTCTTGGATGGGAAAAGTCAATTAAATTTTGTCAGATGCTCTAATTTAGGCATGAGGTTCCTATGCAAGTTCAAAAATCTTCAGACTCTGAATCCACCACTGAGGATATTCCCGTCCTAAAGTATCCACCGACTCCGTCCAGGTTTAAACCTATGACTCTTGGAACCTGTTGCAACCAACTTAACCTTTAGACCACCGAAGCAGATAGAGAATCAATGATATACAAATATATCTAGGGACAATATTGTGCAAAATTTTGTCGTCTTACATTTAAAAAATCTTTTTGAGTGAGAGAATGAGCCATCAACTGGAGACAATGTGATGTGTACATAGAGGGGTGTAATGTAAAAATGTTTGTAAGTTTGTTATGTGAAACCCAGAGCTGGAACATAACCTACTCCTGTCAATTAACACCAAACTTAATTTCCCCTCCAACAGATGACTTGCTATAATACCAACAGTACCTCATATCTTATCAACCTATGTACTCCCAAGTGGTTTTAAACTTAACCAGGAATCTGATGCAAAATCCAATGATTAAATTTGTATACCACCACACGTTCCAGCATGAAGACAGCAAATTTTACAATTAAAATTTCCATATTGGCCGAAATTCCATGAGAAAATGTCTTCCCTAATGGAGACCTAAAGCAGCGCAAATCCCGTAGCACTGTGCCAAAGCATCCTGTCTTAACCACTCAGCTACAGCGCGGGACTTCAAGAACACTGTACAACTCTTAAATTGTATTTGTGGTCACAGTTGTTAAGTGTAAATTTGCAACTTTTTAGTGGATCATTTTTTAATGCACTATTCATACGATATAAAAAAACACTTGTTTATAACTTGGAAAGTATTAAAGTCTTGAGTCACCACTTCCTCAGCAGTGCAGAGATAGCTTGGGAAATGATCATAGTACACAGAACTCATTTTGGCCATTATTCATCTTAATAACTTATTCACTGAACCACAGATAGGAGAAAATGCAGTAAAAGCTCCTTATTCGCGGGGGATAGGCCTATGTTCTTCAAATATGCCGCGAACACAGAAAACGTGAATATGGAATGATAATTTGTATGAGTATATAGGGGATACGTTTGAAGGTTACAAAATAAAATAAAATAATCAAAATAAAATCAATTAATGAAAGGTTTTGAACAATTTATATTAATTATTACTGTCAGGTTTATGCAAAGACTTAAAGAACATAGTAATTTTTTCCTGGTTTGCCGCTTTTAAAGGGTTTTTCAATTAAGAGTGATATTCTGCTGTGAATTCTGTGATAGAATTTCTTATTTTGCCTTCGGATTTTTCTTGATCATTAACATTGAAACAGCGTGATACAGACGCAAACGACTCGCCAACGCATATAAACGGTCAAGCTTTCTACTTTTACTTTAAGTGACAACAAAGCAAATGAGACACGTGTAATTCAATCACAATTATTGCAACGAATGACAAGTTGAAACAATAAAACACTGATCGTGGCGAAGGCGACAATTATCAACGGACCTAGCGGCAAGTGAAATACTGCTGCAATGGCTTTTAACAACGAACTTTAGGCTTAGTGACAATAAGGTTTATTTTACTTTGATATTAATTTGTCCATTTGGTTTGAATCACTCTTTGTAAAAGCCGCCTTGGCACCTGCCTGCAGTAAAAAAGTTGCCGATGACTTAATAAAGGATACTAATCCTTCCAATATACCGACTGGATCCGCGAATAATGAAATTTTTAGCCGCGAATACAGGAACTGTGTCGTAATTGTTTAACCCACGAATAATGGAAACGCGAATAAGGAGCTTTTACTGTAAACATTGAGAAAAAGGTACCAACATTTCAATTAAATAGTTGATTGTATTTATTGCAGCTCTGGTGTGGATTGCAAGCCATGAGAAGGAAATGACTGATGAAGGAAAGGAAAGCGTGGTGGCTATTTTAGAGAAGATGAATCTCAATATTGATGATTTGGAAACAGTAGACCAATCATTTTGTTAGCATTTTTCTTATTGTTATGGAAATAAGTTCAATGTATACGTTTAAAATTCTTAATTAAAAAATAATTGGATTGGTGTCATTCATTGTATGTAAGGCTAATTGTAACAACTTTTCAACATATTCAAGGAACGCTTTCCTCCTTCCAAGTAAATTGTAATATTCAACATGCAGATTCACTCCAACATGTGCCATAACTGTTGCTACATGAATCACCATTTTCATCATCATCATCAACAAATATTTCCAATTGTGTGTAGGTCATCTCAGAACATAATCTCCTCAACAAAGTTCTGTCTACCCACATTTCCTCTTCCTTGATTTGTTATCAATTATAACCTTTCTTTTCTAGATCCAATTTTAAATTGATCCAGATGTCTGGTTCTGTGGTTTTCCATGTTTTGTTCTGCCTTTCATTTGCATTTCCATAGATTTACTTGCTACAAGTATTTTTCCCTTCTGCATTTTTTCTAATCTCATTCCCCCTAATACTTCTGTAATTTTTGTACTCCCAGTGAATTGAGTAACATCAATAGGTTAATTTCAGGTTTGTTCATTTTTATCTTTATTTACAATACCAGTAAAAAAAAAGCACTTTCATTCTTTGGATTCTGCAGTGGGAAGATATATGGCGTTAATGTGGTCTATTTTCAATTTTTGCGCCATTTTGGCAGACAAATATATGTTTAGTGTACATTGTGTTGTATGAGGGAACACGATGAAGAGAAGAGAGAAGGAGAAACTAGCTGCCAGCACATAGACTACGCCTGTCGAAAAGCACTAAATGGGTCGCCAGATTTAACGTCGCCATCTGATGGATGAATAGCTATGAAGAGTACCACATGCTTTCTCAGCACAGGTACTGTGGAGAGATTTGTAATTTAAAGCAAGAATCTGGTGCACGATCCGTAATTAAAAATTGTACACCACCACCCCTTTTGGCCCCAAGATTGAAAATTTTACAATCTATTTTATTTTATTAATTTTTTCAACCCACTGGGTATCGAACCGAGCCCTGCCAATCAGAAAGCAGGCATGCTACCACGTGAGCCAACACAGCAGATATTCAATGGATATTTGTGAATAGTGTGTACTGATATACAAGTAGATAGAGATGGTCTGGATAATACAAAGAATAGATACAAATGAGATACATAAGAGGTTCATGCAATCGAAGCCAGATGGCAAGATATCAGCTGGAAGACCAATGGTTGGATGGTTGGATGGGGTTGTTGGGGATATGAAGAAGCTTGACATTAGCAACTGGTGGAAGGTCGTCCATGATAAAGATGGAAATCTTTCCTGAGAGCAAATGAGGACCAATTCGAGCTCTTGTCTTGATGAAGATAATGATGATACATCTAATTACATTCACAATGGGTTAAAGCAAATAAATGCACTACTTCCTCTACTATTCAATTTAGTACAAGAGCATGTCAATAAATCTTTAGAAGATGAAGCTAGCCTAACACTCAAAGGTAGGTTTTAATAAGCTGTTAATTTATGCTAATGATGTAGTATTATTAGGCATTAGTGAGGAGATACTAAGGATCAACACACACACACACACACACACACACACACACACACACACACACTATTGAGTAACATCAAGTAATTTGGGCTGGAAATAAACACCAATAAAAGTAAATACATGGTCACACATAGAAATTCAGTATGTAATGGAAATGGACAGTTATGGTAAACGAGGAAAAATTTGAAGTAATGGGTGAATTCAAATACAGTATCTAGGAACAATAATTATAAACAGGAATGAGTGCAGAAAGAAATTATACATAGGCTCAATGCTGGAATTAACGCTACTATGGTACGCAATGCAGAAACTCTTGTTTTCCCAAGTTCTCTCAAAAAAAATGTTAAACTTAAAAAAATATAAAACTGTTATTCTCCCAGTTACATTGTATGGATCAGAAACATGGACTCTAACTTTAACGTAAGTGAAAATATTACAAATATTTGAGAATAAAGTTCTTAGGAAAATTTTTGGATCAAAGAGAGACGTACAGACAGGTGAATGGAGAAGATTTACATAACAGTGAGCTACATTATACAGGGTGGACCGCTCGAATGGACCTAATTTCAATTGCTTGTTACTGGCAAACGGTTGAAGATAGAAACTTAAAACAACGTTCATATTACAGAAAAACTCACCAAGTTTTGATATCCAGATCACCACATCTCTATATGAGCCCCAGCAGTCACTGTGACGATATCAAAGCGATGAACAATTTCTTGCCAAGTACGTTGGAGTATGTCTTCTGGAATGTTCTCAATAGCCTCTATGATGCGCTCACGAAGATCACGAAGGTCTTTGACTGGGGTGGTGTAAACTTTATCTTTGACATAGCCCCAGAGAAAGAAATCCAGTGGTGTTAATCGGGAGATCTCGGGGGCCACGCGATTGGTCCTCCCCTACCAATCCAACGGCCAGGGAAAATGTTGTCCAAAGTCGTACGAACTTCATTGGACCAGTGGGGAGGAGCACCATCTTGCTGGAAAACGATGTTAGGCTGCAGTTGTTCAATTTGTGGAAAGAAGAACTGCTCCAGCATGTCAAGATATGTGGTACCACGAACAGTTTTCTCGGCGAAGAAAAACGGTCCAATGACCTTATTATGTGACAAACTGCACCAAACATTCATCTTCGGACTATCACGAACATGCTCTTGAATAGCGTGAGGATTCTCCGATCCCCAGATCCGCACATTATGCCGGTTTACCTTGCCTGACAAATGGAAAGTGGCTTCGTCCGAGAAGAAAATCTTGGTCATGAAGTCAGATCAGCGCCGAGACGGTCCAGCATCCTATTGGCGAATTCCACTCGTTTCGGCATGTCATTCGGCTCCAGACGTTGCACTAACTGCACTTTATATGCGTGCAGTTTGAGGCGTTTGTGGACAATCCGTTGTAATGTCGATTTTGGTATTTGAAGTTCCCGCGAAGCTCTTCTTAATGACTTCCGGGGGCTTCGCTCAAATGCGGCTTGAACATTTGCTACCATTTCATCGGATGCTCTGCGACCACCACCATGCTTCTTCAACACAGATCCTGTAGCTAATAATGTATCACGCCACTTCTTTATGCTTCTAGCAGTTGGAGCATCACGGTTAAACACACGCCGGAACTCCCTTTGAACTCTAATGATTGATTTTAAACTCCGCATACCACAAAACAGCTTGCGCTTTCATCTGCGGAGTCGCCATTTTCACAAACAATTAAATCTAAGAACGAGAAACGTATCTTTGTGCCATCTACCGACAGGATTCGAAACTTGGTGAGTTTTTCTGTACTATGAACGTTGTTTTAAGTTTCTATCTTCAACCGTTTGCCAGTAACAAGCAATTGAAATTAGGTCCATTCGAGCGGTCCACCCTGTATTTATGGGAAGCAGATATAATAAGAACATTTAAGTCTCATTGACTGTGATGGCAGGACATGTGACATGAATGGGGAATGAAAGAGGGGCATATAAACTCGTTGTATGGAAACCACAGGGAAAGCACCCAATAAGTGGGCCAAGAATGAGGTGGGAGAATAAAATTAACCTGGATTTAAGGGAAGTAAATTATACAAGGGATAATGGAAAAATATTAGCTCTGGAGAAGGATATATACTTCAAATCATGAACATAATATATTCTATTGGACCAGAATTAATAAAAATCTAATTAAAATGGGTAAACAATAAACATTTTGATTTCTTGAACCATAAAGTAAGGTCTGCTTATCTCACCAACAAAATGATAAGGATGGTAGGCCATGTAGAGAGGATCATTTTTTTGTGAGGGAAAATATAGTCCCAAACATGTCGTTTATGAGTTATGCGCATGTATCAAGGTGCACGCGCTACGCACTGGAACCGACCCGTTCGTTATTTATCTATGCCGTCAGCCCTCAATACTCGCCTGTAGGGTTGGTTTGTTGTTGTTTTGAGAATTTAATCAACATGCAGTACGAGTTGTCTGACCTCAGAGACATGATTATGTGTTACGGTGAGGCGAGAGAGAGGCTCGTCGCATGTATTAGCAGCGGTATCCCAATAGGAGACTTCCACACCATACTACATTTGCTGCAATTTATCGACGCCTTGGAGAAACGGGGAATCTTCATCCTCGGGCTGTTGGCGGCGGGGGACGTGAAGTGAGGACACCAGATTTTGAGGACGCTGTGGTCAAGCGAGTTACTGTCAAACCTTCAACCTGTACGCGTGCTGTGGCTCGAGCTATGAACGTAAGTCATCAGTCCATTTGGAGGATATTGAGAGAGTACAACCTACATGTATACGCATACCACCTTCAGAAGGTGCAGGCAAGAGGACCACAAGATTTTGTACCTCGTATGAACTTTGTACAGTGGTTTCTACACGAGACTGTTCACGATGCTAACTTTCCTATACAGGTGTTATTCTCAGATGAGGCCTACTTTATGCGTGATGGATACTACAATAGTAGGAATAGTCACATCTGGAATTGCAGTAAACCACACACAATTGCTGTTCGCAATCACCAGCAGAGGTTTCCCGTCAAAATTTGGACTCAAATTGTTGGTACTCTTCTGCTAGGACCTGTAATTCTGCCAGCAAGGTTAACTGGGGCAGCTTAGCAACAGTTCCTGCACCTGCAGATCACCCTTCCTGACCCGCTTAGACAGTGTATCGCTTGCTGTACGCCGCAATCTCTGGCTCCAGCACGATGGAGCCTCAGCACACTTCATTGTCGACGCACGAGCGCAACTGACCGTAGATTATGGGGACCGGTGGATTGGACGAAGAGGACCTGTTGCGTGGCCAGCGCGTTCACCTGATTTAACGCCCCTTGATTTTTTCTTCGAGGGCATATCAAGAGTATGGTCTACGAAACTCCAGTGGCCACCAGAGCTCAACTGATTGACATACTAAATGCTGCATTTGACGACGTCAAACAGAATCTTTCTACGCTCGGTCGTGCTGACCGATCGTTGCTGCGACGATATGAAACATGCAATGAGGCACAGGGTCGACTGTTTTGAACACTTATTGTAAAAATATGCCTTTTCCAATAAAATTATGTGTGTGCAATTGTTTGTATTCAATTCCGACCTTTACTGATGAACAACTTCATCTGCGCATAACTCATAAATGATGTATTTAGGATTATATTTTCCCTCACAAAAAATGAACCTCTCTGCATGGCCTTATCATCCCTACCATTTTGTTCAGTGAGGTCCTGTTACACCCTGTGTATTAGGGTAGACCTTATTTTTTACTTTTCATATTTCATTCCGCGCAACCTATATAATTTTTTCTTTGGTTCTAAAAAGCCATTTAAGATGAGAAATCGGTACTGAATTGAGCAAGAATAGGCACGACCATTGAAAAGAAAATATTGATAAAAATAGCAATGATTTATGATGATAACAATTAATTTCATTAAAACTGCTGTATTTGAAGATGTTTATTGATTTATTCCTGTTGTTTAAGAATATAGACAGTACACTTTCTGTATGTATTTATTGAATAATAGTAAATTTAGGTCCAGTGCGGCACAGGTTAATGTTAATTTATTGTAATGAAACTTTATATGATATCAAATTGGGCCAAAAAAATGGGTATGCACCAAAAGCAAATGAAATTTTAATTCCGCCCCTCTAAATGAGGACCGCCCCGCAGAAAAAAATAATATTAGAAAATTGTAGCTTGATAAAACGTTTTTGTCATAATTTTCATACATTTCATATTTTGATATTATTATTTCATACTTTGATACAATTTTCTTTATAAAAAATTCCTTGCTCTAATTATTATTATTATTATTATTATTATTATTATTATTATTATTATTATATTATTATTATTATTATTACTATTTTTCAGCTATACTTTGCTATATGCTACTATGCTACCATCTGGTGTCATTTAATATACTGTTTTAGATTATTAACGGTGTAGCGCACAATTGAACTTTTTTAGAAGTACGCAACCTCTTTCCAGAATTCTAGAAACTTAGCATAGAGTATATCATTTTATTATTTTCTGTGGTTTTCCTTTTGGTTCGTGAATGTGGTTCTTGGTGTGGGTGAGACAGGAATTCTGGTGAAATTGATAAAGTTATGTCTTCGTGAGAATTGCAGATTAATATTTTTGATATGCAGTGATTTTATCTGTGACAGGTAGATAAAGTTAAACGATGAATAGGATAGAAAGACAGAGAGTAATATCAATTAGATAATATAATTTTAGCATTCAATCAGTAACACGTTAATATTTGTCTTAGGTGGGTTGAGCTGACAAATTCAACAGTATTTCTAGTACGTTTCTGCTATACTAACCTTCAGAAATCTTGTGATTGATCTGTAAGATATATTGTTATGCTATACTCGTTACCATGACTCATTCTATTGTACATATTGTAATGAGGTGCTAAGGGAGTTCCTAGCTTTAAGAAAACTGTTTTAATCTGGTTTTAGATTATGTATAGCAATCGTTAAAATGAGCACAATATTTGGAAAATTTTTCCCAAAGTCACGGCCATCTACAACTGAAAGTGTTTCAGAAATCAGTTTACCAACAAATGTGCAACATGAAATACATGTTAGAAGAAATGTAGAAACCGGACTTCTGGAAGGTCTTCCAAATCAGTGGTTAAATTTACTGAATACTCAAATAACGTAAGTACCATGTATCCATTTTATGTAATATTTTGTTTGGAACATGTATTACTTGTATAGTCAAATAGATCCAAAGAACTGTAATTATTGACAGTACAGTCACTAGCTGTCACAAGCTCCTCCAAATAGTCTCCCACAACTTCAATATGAACTAAAGAGATATGGAAACCTGACTTTTTTCCGTGATTAAACATTAAAATTTTACCATAAGGTCTGGCAATATTATATAGTTCACTAACTAGTTGAACTGAGCAACCACATCTGCTCATAGTGTTAATCTGAAAATTGTAATAACAAATACCTAACCTTATTTTTGAAGTTCAATTTTAACACACTGAGTTTAACTTTAAGACTATGTTCGTCAAGTTGAATAATTGGACTAGTTCATAAACTACATCATAGATTACAATTATTACAGACGACTTCTCACTGTAATTAAAAAACAGACTGATTAACAACATGAGAAAAAAATTATATGCGTATATGGTTTTTTATTATAAGGAAGTACAGAAAGTAGCAAAAAAAAATTAGAATTGGAGTTAGAAATAAACTAAAAGATGCACCATTAACTTTACAGATTTTGCTAAGATAGCTATGAATTGTGGGTAGAACAGGATAAATGTAGGGAATATGATGTTGCTCAAAATTGTTGCTTTATTATCAAAAACGCACAAATTTTCCCATTTACTAGAAAATATTGGGATTCTATGCCACATTTCCACCTACATAAATTCAAATAAAAGAATGGAAAAAACACAAATTAGCTATAGTTGCAGTGGTGAATAATTACCTGAGTAAAATTAAATGTTTATGTTGATTTATTTGCAATAAAAAATGCAAAAATCTTGAAATTGTGTGAGAAGTTGTAATTATAACCTAAAATCACTATATTTGCAATGAAAAACGTGCATTGGTCATTGTTCAAAGAGAATAGTGAACTTATTCCTATGTAGTGTCAGACTGTAAACTGATCTGATGTACACTAACTCACATATTTTCTCATCTAACAAAATAAAATGAGTATAGAATATTATTTGGTAAAATGAGTAAATATGTATAAAAAATGCAATCTGATAGTGGAAACTAGTATTATGAAGTTGGCTAACATGACGATAGCAGTCACTTGTTCTCTGAACATTTACAGGTGGAAACCTGGCATAGAACAGTCAAAATTGATTCCAGTCATAGCAATTAAACTTAAAAGGCTAACACAGTAACTCACCCTAATCTTGAAATATTCCACCTTGTTTATTGTTTCATTCCCAAATTTGAATTGTGACTCTAATGACCTGGCATCATTAAGTAAAAATGGTTATGGTGCAAAAGTGAACATCTGATTTTCAAGTTTTTTGGGGATTGTCCACTTTAACTTACTTGATATATTTTTAAAGTCCTATAGAACAAAATTGCACATGCACCAGAGTTTATAGAGCCAGCGATAACCCACCATCAACCACATATTGATTATTATCGTTGCCTAGTAGGTTATCACTCCTTGTCCTAGATTTATGGCTGATGAACCCGTACTATAGTTTATATAACTTTTTTATTTCAATTAGTGAATAGAAGTCGTACTCCAAACTGTATTCTAGTGTGAATGTAGACACATTTAAAATGTCATGAACCTAAACTTAACCTAATTCAATTACTCTAACCTAGGGTGGATCTCATGAAACATCCTCTTTTTTTATGCTTGTTAAATTCGGATATAAATCAGTTATTATCAACGGAGATGCTGTGTTATCGACAGAGCCATGGGTTTATCACTGCTTATATAGTTACTTGTGCACTTTTTCATTTATATTATATAGTTATTGCAGAATGGTTAATTCACTCCTTAATAATTGCAACCATCGATAACCCACTGGTTCCAACTATGTAATATACTCTCTGGAGAAAATAGCAAGTCACCATCACAATGTGTGTATAATTCTAAAATAAAGTTATAAAAATAGTTTTAAATAATTTAAAAGTTACTAAACACAGAAGAAGAATTATAATTCACAACAATAAACTGAAAAATCAAGGATGAGTCATTCTTAACTTGAGCCGTTTTTCTTTTTAATGAAGGTTAGACGTACCGGTATCAAACAATAAAACATAAACAATTGCAGTTGAATCGGAAACAAGATAGAAAAAAAAAACAAATTATAATATACAATTTCTCTTGTGGGATAAAGTTGGTGAGGAAACAGTAGAGGTACAAATTATGAGGATGAAATGGTGCTGGATAGAGCACACTCTGTGGAAAAAAGTGCCCTTAATTGGAATCCTCAGGGAGACAGAAATAGAAGACGTCCATGTGTTACCTGGAAGTGAACTGTCTATGATGAGATGAAGAGAATAAAACCGTGGAATGGAGTGAAAGTGGTTGCTAGTAGTCGTGTCCGGTAGGAAGCTCCTACAGGTTCATAATGATTGTTTCACATTCCACCTCCATTCGTTTACTATACATAACATCAAATTCCTAGCTACAATGCAATGCTGAGCGATGTTAGTTTTTTCTTTACATAAGATATAGGCTGATAATAAACTCATATAATCAAATTTTTGTTTTAGAAGTAGGTTGTTTTACAGGCAATAGGTTGAGGATAAGTCAGTGTTCACCAGATTGTTTATATATTACTGAGTGATACATATGTAAATTATTTTGTTAGGTTTACTGCATAATATGCATTAGTTCCGAGAGTTTGTGTGCACCAGTTTATTAAGTAATATTTATGTGAAGTCATTTTGTAGCTGTTCATTTTCGAGAAATACATATGATATATCAATTATTGTTGACAGTCAAACATTTTATAGAATCTTTATTGTGTTGAATGGAATATTTCAATTTGTTTGCTAATAATCCTGCCATTTTCATTACAGTACAGCATTCATTCAATTTCAGCGCTACATCTCACCATGTTATTCTATAGTTACAGAGTAGAAAGTCATTAATCTATGGTTTCTTCAGTGAACTAAGATTTGAATATTGATTTTGATGTTATAACCATAATGGCCACTAGGCAACATAGAACATAGCCTAGTGCTTCATAATTTATATTTCTCATTTGTTTGTACATCATTGGGAATATTTTTTTTATATTTTAATGATTGACTGTACTAAACTTGATTTTAGAACAAAATTATGTTGAAATTTGTGTGTGCACTTCTTGTCCTGTATGCAGTAGAAATATACTATGTAGGTACAGTGTTATTTATCATACAGTACAGCGAAGGAGTCTCTTTTTCACATCTCAGCTTCCCCTCTCTTGAGGTGCCCTTGTATTACTCATCCAAGTTAAGTCCGCACAGCTGGAGGGGAAGTGTTTCTCCTATTCATGGAATACTGGAAGAAATGTAATTTGAATCTGGTGTAAATGGAAAAATCATTTACAAATTTGAAAGAAATAAATGAAAGTTGCACATTAAGAACTGCAAACAAGAAGAGAGAGAAAGGAAAGCTTCTTAATACATCTCCAGTTTTTCCTGAGTAATTATATGAATACCTTATTTACTGTGCTGAGGTGTGTTTTGCATCTATAGGGGAAAGTCGTTTAAGACTGTCCGGCGGCTATGTCCGGACATACCTATTTTTAGAAAAACGTCGCTAGGTGGAAGCACAATCTGCAGTGTGTCTTGAAGTCTGTCTTGCTACAGTTGATTGAGCGGCAGTGTGAGTGAGTGAGTCTTCGCTATAAGGTAGTGTGGTTTATATAGTGTTTTCGTTTGTGCGCGCAAGTAGTGTGTCTTAGATTCAATACATTACTGCTCTACAACGGGTAAGTGAATTTACTCTAACACATGCAATTGTGTACGTAACATTGTTAAGTAAGTAATTAAGGAAGTTAAATATAGTATGTAGCATGCATAAGGAAGGGCGGGAATTTTAATTAGGGTGCGTGTGTCGGCTAAGATCGGACAGTGTACATCGGGTAAGACCGGTCAGAGATATAATTGCATTTCTCTGTTACAGTTTTCATCAGCTGAAAAAACAATGTCAAACAAAGTGAAAGTAAGTGTCAAGGGCAAGTGGACCAAAGAAAACATGAAACTTGCAACTTGGAAATGAAGCGAACAATGATATCATTGATCCTACTACGGCTACTGAGGATAGATTAAATGAAAGTCTGTGTATCAGCCCCGGGACAAGTGGGCTGCAAAAATTGCATCTGCCTTGATGAAGCTTTCTCCCCTCCCAGAAGCTAGCAAAAGGAGACTTGCGACTAGGAAAAGATGAGCAGAGAAAAGTGAGGTCCTGACTGGAAGTCCATTCAAAGAGAGACTCGAGAAGAAGAAAAACGAAAAGGATGCCAAGGAAGAAAGAAAACGTCGCAAATGTTCAAAAATGTGAACTTACGTGAACCGTCTACTTCAGCAAATGTTCTGGTTGGCTCCGATGAAGCTTCTGGTTCCAATGAAACTTTCTGCATTTTGTGTGTGGCGAAAATTTCGAGGAAGACTGGATCCAATGCGAAGATTGTAAGGGTTGGGCACATGAAAAGTGTACTAACACGGACAATTCAACAGTGCACTATAGGTGTGACAAGTGTCTCCAAATGTAACATTAATTTCTATGAAAATGAACTTAATAAAGTTGATATTTAGTGAACTAAATTGAATGTCCGGTCTTACCCTCCTGTTAAAATATATCAGAAAATTTTATGTTCCACAATTATTTTTTATCTACTATATTAATTTACATTTAGTATATTTTTGTAATGTAGAATGTTCTCTAGTTCAATTAGAGTGTAATTAATTTTTTTGTTTTTGTGTGTAATAAAAATGTAAAATAATACAAAACAAATTTGTAAGTGTCCGGACATAGACGACTTTCCCCTAATTCTGGAATTAATCCCAGTTTCCACTCCTTAGGCAATAGTTGTTCCTGCATATCTTTCTCACTAGATTATATGTTGTCTTGTACAGCAGCTCCACTTAACTTTGTTAATTCTGCAGGAATATTATCTATGTTCGAGCTGTATTCTTCTTTAAAATACTTGCTACCACAGATGTCTTAATCTGTGTGGTGGTTCCAGATCATCATCTTCTATTTCATGTAATATTTCTTCTCCTATATCCCTGTCTCCTCCAGTATTCAACAGATTCTTAAAATGCTTTTTCCATGTGTTTAAAATTTCTTCAGGTGCATCAAAAATTTCATTCCCATTTCAAATTAAATTTGTTCTGGGATTAAAATTAACTTCTTTAAAAGCTGGTTTGAAGTTATTCTCTTTAAAATCCTGTTTCATTTCTATCGTGCATTTATTCCGTAATTCTCTCTTTTTTTCTACAGATGCAATTAACCATTCTTCATTTCTGTTGGTATTCCTGATACTTAATCCTCATAGGATGACTTAAAGTAAATTTTATATGCATTATTTCTTTCTTCTAGGATTGTAACACACTCGTCATCAAACCACTGCTTCATGACTTGCAACTTTAAGAACTTCTTTTGGTTGTTTCAATATCTTCTTCAAATCTCTCTCTGATTCTCTCATAATCATTTGTTGATATCTAGTTGTACATATTTTTCCTTGAGAACTGCCACTTTTATTCTTTGGAGCTAAAAGTCTCTATTAATCCTACATAGAATTTTGCTTTTACAAGATGATTATCTCTATCTGCATGAGCACCTCTTGAATTCTGCTAGCTCTTCTCTTACCAATCAACACCTCCATTGAACTAACTACCACGTTGTTGCTTTCTGTAAAATCAAGTCTTTTTACCATGGTTCTTTATATAAACTATTATTTCCCAACATGTTGAAATTTCTCCTCTTTTCCTATCTTTGCATTAAAATCACAAAGGATTGCATCATACAAATTAAGGGATCAGCACCCTTTCTAGCTAATGGTATAATTAATCTTTCTCACTTGGTTATTTTTCTTCTGTCGGTGCAAAATTTCATTCTAAGTCTTAACACACGTGTTCATTCACTAATGGCTTGGAAAGCTATCATGTTGTTATTATACCTTTGATCTATAGTAAATGCTATGTATTCATGAATTCCCTCATTCTTTCCACTATGTGATGGTAAATTTCTTGGAATAACAAATTCCATTCCCCAGCCATTTAGTTCCTTGAACAGCTGTTATTGATAAAACCTATTTTTTAATTTGTGATAACATGGATAGCAGTGCTCCAGTTTTATTCAATGCCCTAACTTCCCAGGTGCCAAATTCAAAGACCTTTATTATGTAACTTAATTTGTTGTCGATCTCCAGTTTGGATCCAAGGCTTTGGTAAAGGCTTCTCAACAATATTTTGTTTTCTAGGTGTAAATGTATGAGCCCTATGATCCTGGAGGACTAGGTCCCATAATTATTACCCTGTGACAAGGGTGGGTCCCCATTTTAGTCACTTTTTACGACATGTATGAGATACTTGGGACCATTATCTGCATCCGGATGAATTAAAATTTACAGTGGTAAGATTAACTATTGCGAGAACCAAAATGGCTTGCTCGAAGAGCCACACATGGTTCATGACCCTTGGCCTATTGAGAAATGTAGTCCTAGTTAGTGATTTGATTAGTATTGCATATATAGCCAGTGACATCATAGATATGTGGGTACAGTTTGACTACCTGATTGTACTTATCTAATCTTCATTTTTGAGCAAAGGCTAACGCTCTGTGTGATCTAATTCAGTTTCAGTTTACAGTAACACATTATGAAAGGAAATTAAAGTTTGAATCTGTCCGTGTCATTATTCACATTTGTTAATATATCTTCTGGTGTTGGCAGTTTGTTTTCAAATAAATAATTATAAAATTTTTGTTTCATAGCACATTTTACATTAACATTGTACTTTTCTGTCAATTGTTTCCTTTTCAACAATCATTAAATTAATCAGATTTTACATCTCACCTCATATTTTGTATCTTTTCCAGGACTAGTTTCAAGCAAATTTTTTCCCCCATTAACAGTTGGTATTCCTATAGGCCTACTCTTCCTCCCTCTGGTGGACCAATGAACCTCCAAATTAAATAATAATACTGCAAGTTCTTAAATTTCTCTAATTGTTTCATTAATTTTGTCTTTATTTCAAATCTGTGCTTTTCAGACCAAGCATGAGCAGCTACTGCAGATTTTTGTACTTTGCCATTTTTACATTCCTAAGGATTTCTTTCATTCTAATGTTTTAAGCTTTTTTTTTTTTTTTTGTAGATATTTTTTCACGATTCACACTTTTATCTGATAAATTCCTTAGTTTTTATCTTCACTAATTTCCTCATTTTTGTTTGTTTTCATTAGTTTACTAAGGCTAAAATAATTTTTTGGAGCCATTATGAATCTGAAAACTGTTTGCTTACCCAAACACTACTCCTTATGTCATTTAGACACATTTGAATAAGTCTTATCTTTTTAGTCTTAAACTAAACATCTGAACTATTGTACACCTATTTCAACAAAGACATTCTATGTTATTTATTGCAGTCTAAAAGTGGATATAGTATTTCACTCTGTGCTGACTAGAAAATTGCATTTCCTTCCCCTGAGACAAGTCACACACCCATTCTTGAAGAGAGATAATACTCCCCTCCATTTAATTTTACATTTATACCTTATCCACACGTAGAGTAATCCTAACGTAAACAAATGCCATTTGTGCCACAATTACTGTCACATTGACAGGGAGCATGTGTGAAGTATGTAAGACATGACGTGATAGTTGAATGGGTTCATTACAAGAAAGCTGGTGAGATTTTTCGCTGAACTTGTGAAATACATTTAAAATAACTGTTTTTTGACCACTAGTCAAAGGTTTGCCAGACTTGTGTTTTAAAAATATATATGGTGACACAGCAACAGAAGACTCGACACATTTAGCCATTTTGTTTTGCATCAGAATCGACTGAAGCATGACACAAATGCATCATTCATATGTAATAAACTATTTTAAATTGTAATTATTGATTAGGTATATTTTAGAATATTTTCTATGTTTTGAATATTATTATTTTCATTCATGAAGAATAACAAGTATATTCTGAGGACATATTTTTAATCTAAGGAAGGGAACTAATTTTTCGCGTACTTATTGCTTCTACATCGTACGTTGGTGTCCATAACCAATGAAAAGCTAGCAGGTCACATGGTTTTGTTTTGATGAGGATCACTTTAGGGTGTGATTCATAGACAATAATTAGCCCAGGTTTAGTGCAGTTTAATTTAATCTAAAAGTGTATAAAACACTGGCTCTTCCAACTCTTTTATATGGTAGCGAAGTATGGACGTTGAAACAGAAGGATATACAGAGACTTAGATCTGCTGAAATGAGATATCTTCGGAGGACTGCAGGATACACACTACTAGATCACAAAAAATGAAGACATCTTAGAAGAATTACACATGGAATCTTTAGAAAACAAAATTTCTGATTATAAGTCAAGATGGATGCAACATGTTCATCGAATGGAAGATCACAGAATACCCAAACAAATGTTAAGATATCAACCTGCAGGAAGAAGAAGACCAGGACGTCCACTCAAAAGACTTCTGGATGGTGTTTCTCTTGAGGCCGAAACAGGTCAACAAATGGCCTAAATTTGTGAATGTACTATGATGATGATGATGATAATTTAATCTAGATTTGAGCTTTGTTTAATTTCTTCTGGGGCACGCCGTAGCGTAGTGGTTAAGGCACTGCGCTACTAGCCGGAAGGTCTAGGGTTCAAGTCCCGGTGGGGTCAGGATTTTTAAACTGACCAAAACCTTCTGGCGGCACTATGGCCCTGGGGTCGACTCAGCCTCTAACGGAAATGAGTACCAGACGCTTGTTCTGGGGTAAAGGCGGCTGTCATGCAGGGCTGACATCAAGTGCCGATTGTCCAAAAAAGTGGGAGCCTTAACCTCCCACTACCCCAAGGGCCTCCTGAGGCCTGTAGTGGGAATACTTTACTTTACTTTACTTTTAATTTCTTCCTGCGCCTCATTCCTGTTTGTAATTATTATTGCTTTTAGAATTCAAATACAGGGAATAATGATTACAAACAGGAATGAGGTGCAGAAATGCATCTACTACACATTACAAGGACTTGTCATCCCAACTTCTCTAAAAAAAATTTTAAACTAAAAATATATAAACACAGTGATTCCTCCGGTAATATGGATGCAAAGCTTGGTCTCTTATTTTAAGAGAAGAGAAAAGATTACACGTATCTGGGAATGAAGTGTTTAATAAAAATGTTGGACCAAAGAAAGAAGAAGAATGGAGAAAACTAGGCAACAGTAGCTGCATGGTCTTTATAACAAGCCCCTGGTAGCCTTGTAGACTATGTGCACAGGGATGCCAATATCCAATGAGGAAAAGTGGCTAAAACTGACTCCTAGAAATGGCTAAAATACAAGTTTTATCCTTGGAGGAAGCTGTATTTTGAAAGTTAGAAAATGTACGTACCAGTCTGAACTTCTCAAGTGCAATTTTATTTTTCTTTTTTCTTTTACTCTATTGGAATTGCTGCAATTATAATCATAATGACTAAATTATGGATACAGAGTCTATTTTAAAAAATAAACATATTCTTACAACAAAAGATTCTATAATTCTGAATTTATATAAAGCTGTCTTTAATGTTTGCCCAAGTTATATTTGTATTCTCATCTCATCAGAAATTTTATTTCAATGGGATATTGTTTGTTATAACTTACTTGCACTGAGTGCTGGTATTGTGTATTTAAAATTGTAGACATGAGCCTCTATACCATATATACATGAGAATATTTCCATACCAAATTCTTTCACGAAATTGGTCAGTTTGTCTTTTACTGTTGTCCGTTCTTTAGGTATCTTAAAAAAACTGTTCTAAAGTTTAAAAAAAAAGCCACATACACTTGCCACACCACTTTGTCTTTGAAGCACCTGTCTGTGTGTGAATGAGGACTGCAGACTGAATTCAGTGTTACCAAGATCAAAAATAATATTGCCAGTCACCTAAAGGTTTCAGCACCAGGCGTGAGACAGAGAAAGAAAGCTTGAGCCATCTACCCTCTTTGTCACTCAGCAATGTTTGTATTGAAAAGAAGCAAAGAACTTTTCTCCAAGCCTTAGAGCCGGAGCATAATACAATGGGACATAGCATAGGGCTATTTTGCTTAACGGGAATGCATGAGGTGGAAAAATGCAATGTTTACCTAATATATTTACATTTACTGCACTGATTTTAAACTAAATGACACATTTTATAGATTAATTAATGTTTACCTCTATACATACCAATGATAATTATTTGTGCTCTGCTCTCTTGTAGTTTCAGTTAATACTTATTACATGTTCAAATAATTTATAATTTTTATTAAGGTAGAATTTTTTATCACTCACCTCATATTGTTCTTCTTATTTGACTATAAACTAATTTCGGAACATAGTTTCTGTTCCATCCTCAGTATCGTCACGACCGTTCTGTCGTCTTGAACAGCTGTCTTTCGCGAACAACGGTCGTGACGATACTGAGGATGGAATGCAAACTATGTTCCGAAACTAGTTTATAGTCAAATAAGAAGAACAATATGAGGTGAATGATAAAAAATTGTACCTTAATGAATATACCTCATAGTGAGAATTGCTAAAATAAGTAATTTATAATTTATTAAATTAAATAACTCACGGCAGTTAATGTAATAAAGTAAAACTAATATAGAGACATTAATTTTTCTGTGATCTTCTTGAATTTTCAGGAAGGAAGAGCAAGATGAAAATCCAAGAGCTGCAGTTCAAGCTATTAAATATTACAATTACTCAATAAAAAAGAAGCCAAATGAAACATTCAAGCCCCTGGTTACTGAAGAGGCAATCAAAGAAGAATCTGAGGAGATAGAACAAATTTTAGGTAATGTCTATTTGTCAGATAATATTTTGAGTTGAAGACCTGCTGTTTATATGAGTGTTGATTCATAATTCATGGTAAATATTTTTTTTTTATTTTCTGAAAATGCATCAACACAGAAAATTAGTATAAGTTTAAAAGAATGTTACAATAACTTGTTAATGTTGTACCAGGTCGAGTGTGTGTGCACCAGTCTGGGCACGTTTACGTTCCCTATATGAGTCACCAGTTGACACTGGTGCATAATGGAGGTAACCAAAGTTAAACAGAGTTCATACATCAAGATAGCATTTCTTTGTGGCTACAATGCACAAGAATGTCATGCAGAGCTGCGGCGAGCATTGGGTAATTGTGCCGTACCCTGTCATACAGTGGTACCGTGCGGGCGGGCAGGAGAGAGTCATCTGGCAATCTGCCTCACAGAGATGTAGGTGAGCAGTGTCTCAGCTTTACATGACATTCTTGTGTATTTGATTGATGGAGGAAGATGTACAAACATTGTTTACCTCACCACTCACTGATATCAACAGGCGACATACAAAGAATGTGAACATGTGCAGGCCACTGCACTCTTGATATTTAAAAGTTCATATAACATACTTTCAAATGTATATTTTAAATGTTCTGCATTGGCATGTTTTTGGGATACAAAGAATAGTTGCATGAATTATGAATCAACTTCATATTTACCAGTTTTTACAGAATTGTCTCTTCTCCATTTTGTCATATCATTAGTCCAAGAATCTTTTTCGTCATTTAAATCTTGGTGACCATCATTCATGGTCCACTACTGTGGTCTCGAGGTAGCATGCTGCCTTGTCGCGCAGCGGACCCAAGTTCGATTCCCGGTCAGGACAGGCTCCTAGGTGAGCTTATTTTTTGGGGTTTTTCCTCACCTGTAAGACAAATGTCAGGAAGCTTAGGGCCCAATGGTCCCCAAAAATCATCCTGCCATCATCATCATCATCCTTCATCGGTGTGGAAAGCAATGGGGAGTTACCGATCCGATTGAGGGTCTTTCCACTTTTCAGCGGTTGCCCTTTTACCAGCCAGCTGCTGGCCCTTCACATCCACATGTGTCAATCACAGAGGTAGATGATCAACAGCCAGTGTAGAGGTGACATGTGGTTAGCATGTTGAGTCCCCCTGCCGTTATAGCTGGTTCCTCAACCTGGAGCCGCTACTTATTGTAGCTACCCAATTGCCTCACGATGCTGGGTGGGCACCGTTCCCATACTGGCTGAAATACCATGAGAGAATTTCTTCCCCCATGGAGACCCGAACCAGCGCAAGTCCCGTAGCTCTGCGCCAAGGCTTCCTAACTTAACCGCTCGGCTACGGTGCGGGACTTGGGAAGTTACCACACCTTTAATTCCCTAGTAAAGCTCGCATGAAAATGCTATGATTGCAGTGAAAGACCTGCCCTCAGGCAGAATTACAATGGATGGATCATTTTAAGTTTCCTCTTTTGTTTCTTCAAGAATTGGTGATTTTTTATTACATTGATGTGAGATCACTTCACTCTTTATAAAATGAAATTTGTTTGGCTACATACTCTATCTCAATATCATAGCTGACAATCTCACATGTTTCTGGAAAGTTTATTGCATCCTAATTGTCATTGGTTAAGAAAGGTGATGCTTATATAACCAGAGTGTATAACTGACATATGTCCAGATATGTATGAGTAGAACTTCTGCAGAGCAAAATGTATAACAGCAAGTTGCAGCTCTGTAAGCATGGATCACTGTTCAACTTCTGTGGTCTCATGACATGAAGTGACTGATCTACCGTCACCGGTCAGAATTAACAGCTGAACTGACAAATGATAAAGTAGTTAAAAATATTTACAATTGGAACACACAAGGGGAAGATGATATAAATAATAATATCAACTACTTATTCATCTTTTGTTAATTTAATTTTATTTGCCTTATATCATTGTTGAGATTAATTTGTCATGTGACATACATTTATTTTATTTACAGGTCATGACAAACATGTCAAGAATTTGTCTGAGAAGCCAATACCTTTACCAAGGACATCTCCTGTGCTGCCTGGAGACAAAAAGCCAAAGAAACCACGACCACCCGTTCCTCCTAAAAAGCCAACGCGGCTTGCGTCCAAGGTATATGCATTCATGTACTAAGTGTGTAATACTCTTGGTTTAGGAAAAATATGATTCATTAATTTACTTAAAAAGATTTATTGTAATTAAATGAATAATGCAGCCATATAATGTGATTATTGACAAATAAAACTAACTTCAAGGCATGACATCCAGCTGCTGGCCTCACATCCACATGTGTTAAATAATGGATGATCATCCAGTCAGTATAGAGGTGACATGTGGTCAGCATGTCGCATCCATCAGCCATTACTGCTAGTTTGGTCAAGCTGGAGCCATTACTTATTGTATGTACCCAAATACCTCATGATGTGGGGTGGGCACTAGACCCATTCCACCAAAATTCAATGAGAAATTATTGACAAATAGGACTACATTATTAATGTAGATAAAACCAAGTGCATGATAATTCTTACTATAGTGGGTTTTGCTTGTGGACAAATTTTGAGTGAAAGGCTATAGTTGTTATAATGAATGTGATTTGCAGGATAAAAATGAAGAGAACAGTCATTTTGATGCTCTCGATGAGGCTCTGAGGTCCCTGGACTTGGCACAGGCAGGACTTAACTCAGACAAAGTGAAGACTGAAAGTGATAGCCCTATTCTGAGAAAGAAAGACACGAGTAATCAGAGTATGACCGAAGAAGAAGTGTTTGCTGAACTGAGACGGATATGTCACCCTGGCGACCCACATAGAAGATTTGAACGGAGCAAGGAGTTAGGTGCTGGGTAAGAATTACAATTTTTCTTAAGTCAAAATCTTTCATAATAATTCATACTAAAATCAGGCTTGGGAGGATTTACTTCAAAATTGATGCATTTAAATGGACATTTTTTAACCAGTATCAGTGTGGTTAAATACAGGATGGAAGTAATAAAAATACTTAGTTTTTTTATTGTGAATTCAATTTGGTAAATATAATAAAAATATCTTTTACATTTTTTGGTCACAAGTCTATGTTTTTGTCATAAGTAATGTCATGAGTGATTTCCAATTTATCTAGAGGATTTGGAAATCAAGAGTGGCATTTGTTAGTACTATTTAACGAATAAAATTAAGCTGTTTACTAAAAAATTTGTTTTAATGTAATTATTTTAAAATATTTATATATTTAATGTAAACAGTGATGTTTCAAAACAGATCAGAAATGTGTGGTTATGTTTCATTTGTTATCCAGTGCAACTTGATCATAAAAATATTATTTATTGCCATCTGGCATGGAAAACTTCAAATAGGATCACAATATTGTATGAATGCACCCTAGTGGAGAAAAAATTAACAATCAAACTGTATATACTTACTTACTCACTTACTCATTGGCACTATCGAACCCATAGATTCATGGCCGCACAGACATAAGCTCTCCATACATCCCTATCCTGGGCTAATGCTTTCCAATCATTCCCTGTATAATCTACTTCCCTCAAATCATAGTTAATGTTATTCTCCCACCTCATTCTTGGTCTACCAACTGGGCATTTTCCCTCTGGCTTTCCTACAAGAAGCTTCCATGCAAGTCTTTCATTCCCCATACGTGCAACATGTCCTGCCCATCGCAGTCTATGAGACTTAACTGTCCTATAAAGAGCATGTAGTTCATTATGTAGTCATCAAACTGTATATAATGAACATTATACATTGTTAATTAATTTTTTTAGGAAACAACTCAGTAAAATCATTATTTAAAGAGACAATTATCAAATGTGTAGTTCGAAGGAATCTGTTCATTATTTGTTATATTTGATGTATTTGTTGGAGAGTCAGTCACTGCAAAATAATGCTCTGACTGTTCAGAATATTAAAAATAGAGGAGCTTTCTTTATCACAGAAGTAGGAGGTGGTAAAGAGAATTTGATAAAGAATAAGTGGACCACATCTGTTATGGGTTGTAAAACAAAATTCATTGAAACATGATTGGTCATTGACTACCATTAGTGATGTGACTTAAACAGTCAAAATAAATATTTGACCGTAAGTTGTAATTTAATTTAGGGTTACAGTGTATTTTAATTCAAGATAAATTTCTTCTCATATTGAAAATTAAAGAGTTTTCTATGTTAAAAAATTCTGTTTTTATAAGAAATTGAAGTTCACTATTTGAAAATTGGACATTATGGGAGGTTAGCTTTTAAAATTGAAGAAGTTTGACAGCTCTAGAAATGTTTGCAGTTCGTAATGCACTCAATATGTAGTTCAAATGGTGTCCATGTCTCAAAATAGATTTTTGACCTATATCACTTCTTTTCACTTCTCTACAAAAATATGGTTTGCAACTTAACCTGTGGTTTTCATGGCATGCTCACATATTTATTGGTACATAATTTTATAATGATTACAAATATTGGTCTGATTTTCACACAGTACATAGGAGAAATGAAATGGAACAATTTTTTCTTTGGTATATTTTGATCCCTAGCATTGAAATAAACTTTTTATTAATATTATTCAGGGATATTTGGCAACATTGCAAAGGCCTAGTATGTATGTATTAAAGGAAAAAGCTGTTTATTTCATGTACCCTGTTTACTGTGTGAATATCAGACCAATATTCACCATGACTACAAAGTAATACATTTCTGCACATATCTATTTCCTGAGAGAACTGTACTTTTGTGACACAAAGACCAAAGACATTTTTATTGAACTTGTCATAATTAAAATGTGTGCAATAGTGTAGTAGGGTGTAGCCCCAGGTTAAATGACACATATTTTCAAAATTTTTATTGGGAAACTTTTGCGAAAAGTTCAAGTTTATAATGTTATTTGGATGGATCTTATGGAATTAGATATGAAAAGTATGAACTAGATCAGTTGGCTGAATGGAGTGTTTAAGTACAGTATTATCCTCCCACCTTGGCCTTCCTAATGGTCTTTATCCCAGAGTTTTCCAAAAAGGTTTATAAAACATATATACATATAATCATGCAGGTAAGCTATATGACCACCTCATCTCAATTTGCTTACAAAATGCTTTGGATCCAGGATTCATGTTGTGAGGAATTTAGTTGTTTGTTTGATTTTAGGGCTTCAGGGACTGTTTTTATAGCAAATGATACTGTCACAAACCAGAAGGTTGCTATAAAGGACATAGATCTTTCTAAACAGCCAAGGAAAGAATTGATTCTTACAGAAATAAGAGTGATGAAGGAATTCAACCATGAAAATCTCGTTAACTTCCTCGATGCTTATTTGGTTCGAGATCATTTATGGGTAAGTAACTGATACTTAGTTGTACAATATAATGTTGTCACTTCACATATGAAGTGAGAGTCTATTTCTAAGAACAAACATTGGTCCTTAAAGGGAATAAATATATGTATAGTTTCCGACCATGAGAAAGTATAAAGTGAACTGGATATGGAACTAAAAGTAACCGAAAGACATGATATAAACATTGTGGATCATGCAAAGATAGCTATGTATTATTTTTAAAACAGAGTTGCCAACTTAGGGAAATGTTGCCAGTTATGCTGGCTCACTTGGTCTTGTTTTTAATTCTTCTGGGCTGAAGGATTCCATCATCGTTGAGATTTTTTGTGACATACTAATCTAACAATCTACTATAAATTCAGGTAACTTTCATAACATAACTAGACTAATAGTCTGAATGTTAATTGCTTTAAAATGTCCCAAAAACCACTTGGTTTAACAACGTTGGATGTAGTGTGGAATGATGTCAATAGATGTTCCAATAGAAGGGGGGAGAGATGTTAGTATCACGGATGTAATGGAAGATACTCAATAGTTTATAACCTGTGGCCTATTGTAACATGCATACAGTCTTTTGCATTACAGTAACCAAAATTTCCATACTTAAATTAAAAACATTCACTGTATTAAGGAAATAGAAGGACAACCCCTGAAGAGATGGAATGAGAATCCACTTCTTCAAGGACTACTACATGTTAACATGATATTGATGAAGTTTGCTCTCTGCATGTTGACTGAATTCTGAGACTTTACAGTTACGTGTTTGAAAATACAACAGGAAGTAATATTATGAGGTTTTACTTAGTAATTAAGTTTTCTCTGTGTTATTCTTACCTCATATGATTGTTTCTGTTAGACATATGTACCAACTGTAGGTGGGCCAAACATGCCTTGAAACTTGTGAAAAAATCTATCTGTACCAACTGAAGACAGGGCAAACATGCCTTGAAACATATGTCTTAACAGAAACAGCCATATGAGGTTAGATTAACACAGACCAAACTTATGCAAACCCAGGGTTTGCGAGGAGTTATGAAGTATGAGGTGAGTGAAATAAAAAATAAACAATATTAAAAAACCTCATAGTGTCATTTCCTATCTACATAACTTAATTATGCTTTTCATACCTGTATTGTACCTAACTAGAAGAGTTTGATTACTTATTATTTGGTAGATAGAATTATATGAAGCATAATTGTAATTAAATATTGGTTTGTTTGCATTTTGTAGACACACAGGCATGTAGGAAGGTGAGTTTTGCATATTATGTACTTATGCTAAGAAACTTAATGTTTAAGGTGCACTAGCTTAGGTGTCATATCTGCTTTCAGAGTAACGGATTCAGGTTTGTTACCTCACTGGCACTATTGAACCCATAGGTTCATGGCCGCGCGGACATAAGCTCTCCATACGTCCCTATCCTGAGCTAATGCTTTCCAATTATTCCCCATATAATCTACTTCTCTCAAAACATAGTTAATATTATTCTCCCACCTCATTCTTGGTCTACCAACTGGGTGTTTTCCCTCTGGTTTTCCTACAAGAAGCTTCCATGCAAGTCTTTCACTCCCCATACATGCAACATGTCCTGCCCATTGCAGTCTACAAGACTTAACTGTTCTTATTATATCTGGCTTCCTATAAAGACCATGTAGTTCATTGTTATGTAGTCTCCTCCATTCACCTGTCTGTTCATCTCTCTTTGGTCCAAAAATTTTCCTGAGTACTTTATTCTCAAATACTTGTATCTCCTTTCCTCCATTAAAGTAAGAGTCCATGTTTCGCACCCATATAATATAACTGGTAGAATAATAGTCCCCTAGAGGGGTTTAGAAATTCTAATTCTAAAGTTTCTATTCTTGGTGTTAGGAGCTGTGACATTGTACCATTTTTGTTGCTAGATTATACAGCAGACATCTGGATTAAATTCCAAACATGTCTGCAGTACATATGTTGAGAAAGCATATAGTACTGTTGGTAGCGATTTGACCTTCAGATGGGGACATTTAGCCTGACTGTTGCCCTTGGGATGTGTGCTGACGAGTTCTCTCTTCTCCTGATCATCACCCCCCCACACTCCTCTTTGTGCACAATACAAGTGCATGACCTAGAAAAAATGGTCTGCTGAAATGGCGCATAAACTGAAAATAGATGACATTAATGCACCTGTCTGCTTAGCATGGAATCCAAAATCTTTCAATGGGGTGCTATTGAAAAACACAGACACCCAAAATGCTGAATATATGACTTCTTTCAGAAGGGAAATACATCCACATAGATTTTCAGTGTGTGAAAGTACCTCAGTTTTTTTCTCAAAATTGATAGGAAACAATATGAGAAATTGAATTGGTTACTATTACACCCCACCTCATATTTTGCTCTCTCACCTGGAACACGTTTCTAGGTCAGTTCCACATTTCCAGCAAAAAAGGAGGGGGGGCTCTCTTTTGAAAATGGGGAAGATATCATTCCAAACATGTGCCAGGTGGAAAGAATCTGAAGTATCTCGTCCTCCAACACCCAAGTAACGATGATATAATTGATTCAGGTTATTATGGAGCTGCTTGAGGGCGGACCATTGACTGACGTCGTGACAGAAACAGTGATGAAAGAAGGGCAGATAGCTGCAGTCTGTAGGGAAGTACTCAAGGCCATCAACTTTCTTCACATGAAGGTATGTAAACTAGCAATCACATGTTGTAGATTTAGGCTTGTAAACATCTCAAGCCTGAAAACAGAGGCCTCTGAGCATAGTTTTGTTGACTCTTTGATGCCCAGATTCTTTTAGTGATCCCACTGCAGGCCTTAGGATATTAATGCTTCCACCTTTCTAAATAATCAACGCCAGATGTCAGTTAGGTTGTCAGCTCCACATTTACCCCCAGAACAAATATCTGGTACTCATTTGTGTTAGACACTGAGGCATAGTGTTTAGGTCAGTTTAAGAATCCTAACCCCCACTGGGACTCAGAGCCCTGATCTTCTGACTTAGGACAAAAATCCAGAGATTTTTTTCATTCAGAAGAGAAATGAAGCTAGGGATCCCTTTTTGTAAATTTTAAGATATGTAAAAGACAAGAGTTCCATGCTATAGCTAAGTGGTTAAGGCAAGATGCCTTGGCACATTGCTACTGGACTTGCGCTGGTTCAAGTCCCCACAGGGGAAAAATTTTTCTCATGGAATTTCGGCCAATGTGGGACCAGTGCCCACCCAGTATCAAAAGGCAATTCGGTAGCTATAATAAGTAGCATTTCCAGGTTGAGAAAACCAGCTATAACGGCTGGAGGACCCGATATGTTGACCATGTGTTACCCCTACACTGGCTGGATGATTCTCTACCTCTGTGATTAACACATATGGATGTGAGGCCAGCAGTCGGCTGGTAGGTCAAGGGTCTTGTAGGCCTGTCCTGCCGTGGAGTTTGATAGTAAAAGACCTGAAGGATCTTAGCTAAATTTGTTGACCCTTTTATATTCAGCTTTTATTATGTGATGCTAATGACCCTAGTTGTTAAAGAGTGTTATTAAATAAAATAACTTAATTTTGTATATAGGGTATTATACATCGAGATATAAAGTCCGACAATGTACTTCTGGGAATGAATGGAACAGTGAAAGTGACAGACTTTGGGTTCTGTGCCAACATTATAGGGGATGAGAAACGTCACACAATGGTTGGAACTCCTTATTGGATGGCTCCTGAAGTAAGTATGCTGTCATATTAAAAATTGTGATAAATCTGTCTCACTATTTTCAGGAGTCGCAAGTGCAGCTGCAACTGGAATCTAGAGGAGGGAACAATGTTCTTGCTCAGACATGCTAGCTAAATAATAATAGGTGTAATAACTAACAATTATAACAGGCACACTCACAAATTAAGTGAATACTAATTTCTCACATTGAGAATGAAAACCAAAAACAATGAATAAAATTGGAACTAAAACGACTGTATGTGTTTTGGAAAACTTGCAAAGTTTGGAAATATATTGCAGGGTATGAGGTTGAATATAGCAACACAACACCCACACAATTCTCAAATGCTGATCTGTCAGAAGTTCAAACGTCCATTAATTCCACTCTAGTGTATAATGAGTCTTATTTGCCATCTGTTGTCATAGTACTCAAATTAGTAATACAACTGCACTTTTTTTGTTGACAATTTGTGAAATTATTTACATTGAATCTCTCTTACCAGAAATTATTTTCAATTACAATAATTATTATTGTTGTTATTCTACAGATTGTTGCAAATGACATTTCTGTGTTAATTTGAATTTCCTTCTATCTGAACAGTCCTTTTCTTCCAATCCCCTTCCTTTTTTGGTTTCCTGGATATCATTCTTCCAACTGTGTTTAGATTCTCCCAATTTCTTTCTCCCTGGTGGTACTCATTCTAATTTTTTTTTCCACCTTGTTTTGTCCATCCTGACTGGGTACCCATACCACATTAACTATGATTTGCATATTTTATCATTGATATATTTTATCTTCTCTCAAAGCTTCCCTTATTTGCATGTTTATTTAATTTAAATATAACAAGAATAATAAAAAAAAGAGTGAATAAACATTACATTGAGAATCAATTGAATCGTGAATTCTTATCAATAAAATCTCATAATGTTAAAAATTCCCAAATGTATTATATTAAAACATTACATTGTTTTGCAGTATGGAGTATGATCTGCTCCTATACACATATAATAGATCTACTGTATTTCTCAAATGCATATTATTTTATACATAATTAAAAAATATTTTATGTGATAATGAACTATTGACTTCTGAATGTTCTAAGATGAAATTAACACCAATAAATTGTTAAATCCACCTTCTTCTCACACTAAAGTAAATGAAGAAATGGTAAAAAATATGTAATTACTCAGGAAACCTAACAGTTCATTTAATTGAAATTAAAAGATAAAATAACTGACCCTAATCTTGAAACATTTTGTGACTTCTTCGTAACTATTTAACTCATGCCCCAAATGGGAGGCAATGACCAATCACATTTCAAAGATTTTTTATTTACAACCAATCACAGTCGTGTTTCGCCTAAAACTTATCAACTAAAGTTTATCATAATAAAGGAAGCACCTCCTTTTTAACATTCTGAATAGGTAATAACATTATTTTGCAGTGACTGACTCTCTAAGAAATATGGCTACCAGATAGTATATATAGTGCATGAATGTCAGCAGAAAGCGAATGCGAGAGATAATATAAAAACATTTGTAACAATTGATTATACCACAAAAAAAAGAAACCATTGTTTGCACTTTCTTAAACGAATTATTTTCCCGGAAATGACGTTGCAGAAAAATATAATTGACATATTTACATCATAGGACATCAGAGATTAATTAATACTTATTAGGTTGGTTATAAATTTCTCCACTAGAGTGCATTCTTACAGCATTCCGATCCTTTGGCAATAAATAATAAGATCTGGTTGCGGTGAGAACAAAAGAAGCAAATATCATTTCACATTTGTTTTCAAACATCGCCGTTTACATTAAATATATACATATTTTAAAATAACTATAGTTAAATAATGATTTGTGAGTAAACAGCTTAATTTTATTTGTTAAATAGTCCTAACAAATGCCACTCTTGATTTCCAAATTCTCTGGATAAATTGGAAATCACTCGTGGCATTACTTATGATAATTACTGAGGTTAGTCTTTGGTGTTTGATTTAAAAGAATTTCAGACTAAACAGTAAATTAATTAGATTTCTTCTTTAGTGAATGATTAGATTTCCTAAATAATTACTAGACCTCAGTTTTTTGGGAAGCACCTAAAAACTTTAAAATAGGTCATAAAAAACTTTAGTATCACATAATATCACTCGTTAACAGCAAAATGAATGTTGGTTGATTGGTATATAATGTCGAGCACTTGATAATGAAATCATTCGCTCTCTTGCACTCCAATATTTAGCAGAAAGGCTGGTCTCTTCTACAAAAGCTGGACAATGGAGGAGATGGTTTCTTTCGATATCTTCATTTAAATTGCAAAAAGGGCATTTAGGTGAATCTGTTATGCCAATTCTGTGTAGGTGTTTATTCAAGCAGTCATGTCCCGTTAACAGTCTGAATTTTGCTACTCTGCCAGATGTTCTTTGTAATGTAGTAATGTCATAAGCTTGTAGATTTTCCCATTCCTTTCCAGATGTTTGGGTAGTGTATTCTTCTCTAAGTTCATTGATATCTTTATTTGAGATAATTCTTTTGCTAGAGTGAAAGGAAACTGGAGTAGAAGTTGGGTTTTGAAAACAATTTTTGCTACACTTCTTGGCCAGAAAATCGGCCATTTCATGGCCTGTCACTCCACAATGGGCCTTAATCCATTGCAGTACAACTTTTTTATGTAGACGGGATAACTGTTTTAAATAAATCATTTTGTGACATTCGAGTAATTTTTATGCTTTATGGGTTTTGTGTCCTCGTGTTACTAGCGAGAATTGCTGCTTTGGAGTCACATAGAATTACAACTTTTGTAAATTTTTGGATGTGATATAAAAGATTTTGTAAACTTAAGAAAATTGCTAGAATTTCGCCATCAAAGTTTGTTGAATTTGTGTTTAGTTTACGATAAAAGGAAAAAAGTGGACATACTGCACCAGTACCAGTGTCACCGTCATTTAGTAGGCTGGAGCCATCTGTAAAAATATGTATCCATTCAGGAGCAGGGTATCTTAGATTTATTATTTCCATTGACATTTGTTTTAAAATATATGCGGGAGTTTCAGATTTCTTGATGTATTCTGTTAAATTAAGGTTATATTCAATTTCCAAAAATTCTAGAGGGTTGTTTCTCATCTGCATATTTTCTTTTGAATGTGGAAGTTGCAATTTCTGTTTGATTTCTTGTACTATGCTTAAGAAGCTTCGCTGAGATTTTAAACATACTTGTAGTTTTCTTTGGGTCCAGTTATTATGGGGTAGCCTTAAAATTTTTTCATACTGTGTGATTGCTGTTTTTTCAATTTCAAATGCTATGTTTGGGTTATTTGTTAAGATTTGCATAGCAGTGATTGTTATTGTTTTAACGGCTCCTGTTATCAGGCGGAGGATTTGGTTCTGCAATTTATTAAGTTTTTCCACTTTAGTAGTTACTAGGATTTCTTCACAATAATGAAGTATAGGTTTTATGTACATTTGGTAGAAGGTTAAGGTAGAATATACCTCATAGTGAGAATTCCTAAAATAAGTTATTGGTAGAAGGTGTTTAGAGTTTGTGTGTTGCAACCCCACTTTTTCCCTGCTAATCGTTTTAATAATGGTAACCTTGTTTCTATCTTTGTACATATATTCTCTATATGTTCTTCCATGTTAATTTTGTGTCCAGAGTTATTCCTAAATATTTTACTTCATGTGTTTGAGTTAATAATTCACCCTCCAATTTCAGAGTGATGGGTAGTGGTTTCTTTCTTAATGTAAATAGTTGATAATTTGTCTTCTGTATATTTATCTTCATTAAGTTCTGGGATGTCCAATTCTCTAACTGTATTAGTGATTGTTGGGCTATGGTTATTAATTGTTGACTTTGGTTTTTCAGTTTGGAGACCCATATTACATCATCATCAGCAAAAAGTAGGGTTTCTATTTGGAGCTTTTCTATATGCTTAGGTAGATCATTAATGTAGATATTGAAGAGAGTGGTACTGAGTATAGAACCTTGTGGTAGACCTCGATGTGTTTGTTGGTATTTAGAGAGGTGATTATTATACTTTGTAGCGATGAACCGTTGGATGAGAAAATTGCTGATCCAGAGTAGCATATTCCCTTGAATGCCTAAAGTCTGCATTTTTTCTAATAATTTATATCTCCAAATAGAGTCATATGCTCCTTGGAAATCAATAAACATTGCCAGAGTGTCTTCTTTTCTGTTGAAACTGTCTTTAATATCTTGACTTAGGTGTACAATTTGTTGATTGTAATTCTCTAAATCCAGCTTGATTGGGTGAAAGTAAATTATTGGTTTCTAAATAATTTAATCAATTTCAAATCATTTTTTCCATAGTTTTAACAATTACACTAGTTAGTGCTATTGGGTGATAATTTGAAAAAGTATTTGCTGATTTTTTTTTGTTTTCAAAATAGGTATTATAATAGCTTCTTTCCAATCATCAGGAACTTGTGTGTTCCAAGAAAGATTATAAAGGGAGAGTAATTGAGTTTTGGCTTTATTGCCAAGGTGTTCGAGAAATTCTGCATGCATATTATCTGCTCCTGGAGATTTATTTGATTTTAAACTATTAATGACTATGTTTAACTCTTTAATGTTGAAATTCTTATTAAAAATATTATCTTTTGTACTGTTTGTTGATTTTATGTAATTTTTTAGGTTCTCTTTTATTGTTGTTTGTCCCTTTTTGTTCTCTGAGGACAAAGTATAGGTGTTAGCATAGTGTTTGTTGAATTTGTTGGCTATTTCACTTTCATTTGTAATTTGTTTGTTGTTGTGGGTAAATGGTGTTTTTTGTTGTTCTTTTTTATTTTGTATATTGTGTACAAATCTATATGCTTTTTGGCCATCTTTTCTATAATCCATTTTTTGGAGAAAGTTGTTAAAATTTTCTCTTTTATTGCTGTTGCAAAATGAATGTAAGAATTATGAAATTAATAAAAGAAGTAAATAATCAATTGATTTAATATTTACTTAATGAAAATCCATTTTTATGTTCATTAATAAAAACAAAACTTAAAGTTATATGATTTTTCGTATTTTTATTTATGTAAATATGAAAATCATATACAACTTTTTTAACAGTTTTATTTTCATTAATGAACATACAAGAAATAAAGTTAATTAACTGTAGTAAATCTACTTATTGAAATTTTGATACTCTGATAAAATTTTGAGGGTCTCAATTTGTGGAATACCTGTTAATGCTGAAATGGAACAAATGTAAATTTAATTAAATAAAAGACAATTTTAGGTTCGTAAAGCACAAAATTGATACTAAAGTAAACCCTTTAGTCATGTCTGGCATATTGTAAGGTTGAGGAAGGAGATGACAGACCTGTCATATATAAAAGACATATTAATGAGTAAAATGGGGATTTTAGGAACAGGTAAACTCTTCCACGTGGTATAACTTTTTCTGAAACTTATATCATTGAATTTTATTTATTCCTTCAGGAAAAAAAAAAGGCATAAAACTTAAACTGTGAGCTCTATGAAATATACAACAAATTAAAGGTTGGGTAATGTTTGATTAATTACCACTCCTAAGTGCTTGTTGTATTACTTATTTCAACTACCAACTAGTTAGTTCAGGATTAAACCAACAGATGACACTAATTGTAGTTTGCCTCCATTTTAATTATTCCATAGTATTTGAGTATATCAATTTTATTTTTGTTAGGTTGTTACGAGAAAACAGTATGGCAAGAAAGTGGATATTTGGTCTCTAGGAATAATGGCAATTGAAATGATTGAAGGGGAACCTCCGTATTTGAAAGAAACTCCACTGCGAGCACTGTACCTCATTGCAGCCATTGGACGTCCTCAGGTTCCGCGTTGGGATTCCCTCTCTCCAGATTTTCAAGTAAGTTTATTGTTGTAATGAAAAATTGAATCGGTAATATATATCTCACCTTATATTTTGTTTTCTCACCTGGAACACGTTTCAGCAAACATTGTCGCCATTATCAGACAGAAACCAGTTACCATGTTAACTGTTGGATTTCTCCTTCAAGTGATGGGCAGACGAGCCTCAAAACTAAATCCTTTTCCACAGTATTTTGTCTCATTTCTCGGGATGTAGATTTTGTTTTCCATGCTGTGAGTTTTGTTCGTTTCTCCAGGTGTTTCAACAATTTTGACTTTAATAAGAATTAAATGAATCGTGAATTCTTCTTACCTCATACTTCTATTTTTTTTTAACACAGCACCGCCGTGAACAATCTTCACCATCGTCAGCTGTTTTCATGACTGTCAATTTTTTCTTTTGCCAGTAATTATCCAAACTGCCATCTGGTGCTCTTTTGAAGGAGTAATAAGAAGAATTCACGATACATTTGATTCTTATTAATATAACCTCATATTGTTAAAAATTTTTGCAAATTTATTATATTAAATTTTGACTTTACTTCAATTCTATGATATTCAATCTCTTGATAGTGTTACTTTCTCTCAATTTTGAGACATGGAGCATGAGGTAGCAATAGTTGGTAATGGCAATATACTATAAGTAGGTGGCTGCAGGATTTATTCCCAATGGGGTTGGCATTTTTAAGCTGACCTGAAGTTTCTGGCAGCTCTGTGGACTTGGGACTGACTCAGTTTCTGGCAGAAATAACTACCAGGTACATGTTCACGGGGTAAATGAAGCTGTTGCTCAAGCTGAAATTTTGTGCTGATTGTCCACAAAATTGGGAGCTTTAACCTCCCACTACCCAAAGATCCTTTCTGAAGGTTCGTAGTGGGATCACTTGGTGCTCAGTAGTCACATGACATCCTGCCTCGGCACAAAGTTAATGGATGCGCGTAGAGCTGATGCCAAGAGAATGTCATAAAGTGCTCCGTGTGTAGGTCTCTATCCCACCTAAACATTGCAGACAAGATGGGAGGTACGGGCTGATATCACCTCAAACCTCTTATTATCCATTTAACATGTGTGTAGGGGCACGCCGTAGCGTAGTGGTTAAGGCACTGAGCTACAAGCCGGAGGGTCGAGGGTTCAAGTCCCGTTGGGGTCAGGATTTTTAAACTGACCCAAACCCTCTGGCGGCACTATGGCCCTGGGTCGACTCAGCCTCTAACGGAAATGAGTACCAGACGCTTGTTCTGTGGGTAAAGGCGGCCGTCACGCAGGGCTGACAACCCGGCTGACATAAAGTGCCGATTGTCTAGAAAAAGTGGGAGCCTTAACCTCCTACTACCCCAAGGGCCTCCGGGTCTGTTGTGGGATCACTTTACTTTTTAAAATGTGTGTGTACATGCTCAAGAAAAGGGACCATTGTGCAGATTTTGAGGCAATTTTATTCCTTGATATGTACCTTTGATTAGATAACATTTTAAAGGTCCAAAAATAACCAGAATCATCATTTATGTAAAATCTCAATCTTACAATGAACTGTATAAAAATTCTCTACATACACTTGTAAATAACTACTAATCCATTGGGAAGATGCGCTGATGACAGTTTTTTCCACATCCTCTGATGTATTGTTTTCACAAACTACCATGTATAACTAACTCATTGTCACTATCAAACCAGGACGTTCATGGCAATCCGGATATTAGCTTTCCATATTTCCCTATCCAGAACTAATGCTTTTTATTCATTCCCCGTATAATTTACCTCCCTGAAATCATGGTTAATGTAATTCTCCCATCTCAACTACTACACATATATATAGCAACTATTAAAGAAATTAAGAATTAAATTAAACCTCATAGTGTTCTTTCCCTGTGAAAGTTAAATAGTAAAGAAATTGCATAGTAAAAGTTTCATCTCAATGTTCCTCTTTCCAAAATGAGACGCTGTTGTTAGTGACTTTACTGCAAGAACTAATGAATTGTTAATAACTAATGAATAGTGAGTTGTGAAATCTCATCTCATGATCTTCAAGCACAGAACTGCATTTTCAAGAGGCATCTCTCTCATCTTCAGCCATAGTGTTATTTTCCATAATTAATTTATGAAAAAAAATTTGAACTGGCTTAAAATACCAGACGTGAATTGAATATTGAAGAGAGAACCACTGATAATAGTAAAGCAGTGAGACTCAGTGAAACTGAATGCATCGCAAATTGATACCTTTTCCTCTGCTTGTTTAAACTGAGATATCACAAGATCCAGTTGACTCACAACTTTAATACAGCCTAAACAAGATAATTAAAACCAACAAAAATGAAAAAATTGGAGAAGAATATAATTCAGGAATATATCAGATCAAATGTCATGATTGCGACAAAATCTATATAGGAAAAACAAAAAGAAATTTAAAAACTAGATTGAAGGAACACCTTAGAAATGTAAAAAAGGGTGAAGTGGACAAGTCATTAGTAGCAGCCCATGCTTGGTCTGAAAAACATTTAATTGATACAGAAGCTAGCCTAATCAAACAAACAGATAAACTAAAAGAACTCACAGTCTGGGAAAAAATCCATATCCAAAAAAGACAAACTCATGAATTTTGAAACTCCCGCAAATTTTGACCTGATCCAGAGGTTCATCGGTCCACCGATAGAAGTAAGAAGGAAACCGCCAAGAAACGACATAACACGGTCGACCAGAGGCTACTGACGATGGAGATAAACTCTGAAACTGCAGTATAGAAGAAAAAGGATATGAGGTGAGGTAATAAAAACATTAATTTAATTATTATATATACATGTGATAGTTTAAAGTCTGAAGGTAACAAAAACACAGTTTACACCCTCACCTCATTTTTTGTGGTTATTATGGAAACTAAAAGCTGCCAGGAGGTTCCTTTTCATGTGCATGCACGTATATTGTTAGTCCAGAAGTGCATTCTGATTTTTTACAGTGATTTTTTAGTTTCATTAGTCGGTGTAAGTAACTTAATCTCATATTTTCAATTGAGTACATAGAATATAGATATTGTTTATTTTTTATTTCACTCACTATGTACTCATTATAGATATTGTTTATTTTTTATTTCACTCACTATGTACTCAATTGAAAATATAAGATTAAGTTACTTACACCGACTAATGAAACTAAAAAATCACTGTAAAAAATCAGAATGCACTTCTGGACTAACTATATACGTGCATGCACATGAAAAGGAACCTCCTGGCAGCTTTTAGTTTCCATAATAACCACAAAAAATGAGGTGAGGGTGTAAACTGTGTTTTTGTTACCTTCAGACTTTAAACTATCACATGTATATATAATAATTAAATTAATGTTTTTGAGTGAAATAAAAAATAAACAATATTAAAAAACCTCATAGTGTTATTTCCTGTCTACATAACTTTACATAGAATATAGATGTCCAGCTCTTACCACTTGGGTCTCGGTCACTCCTTCTGGGTTTTGCAGTGGATGAAACGGAGCTTGAGCAAGTTTTTTTCAGTGTTTTTCCCATTTTCCCCTACAAATTTAATTCCACATTCATATCATCAATTTAGTTTGATTTTGATCATCTGCCTCTTTGATGGTGCATCAGGCACCCTTGTCATTCACAGACAAATGGGGCTTTGTCTCATCTCATCCCTCAATCTGACCCTGAGTTGGACACGAGTTGAGGACATTATAAAAAGAATGGTAGCATAGAGTGTTTAGACCTATTTTACTTTATTGATCAGGATATTCATTTAAGTTAAATTAGTAAATTTAAAGTGTTGTTGGATGTAAAATAAGTTATGACAAAAGAAATTGGGGGGCAGAGTTAGGGAAACCTTTGCAACATGCACAGAAATATTATATTCTGAAAGTATTCAATAAGCTTTGTGTGATGAACTGTGGTTTGTCTCTAGGAGACATCAAAAGCTACTGCAGTGTCTGAATCATGTATGCATAGGAACAAAGCAAAGAAAACTCTAAAAAAATTTTGGAGTCAATCTTTTTTGGACTAAGAGTAGCAAATAAGAGAAATTATGCAAGTTGAAAAAAGCATATTAGGAAAAATAGAAAAAAAAAATTTATTTAACTTTCACAGGGAAAGAACACTATGAGGTTTAATTTAAGAATTAAATTAATGTTTTTATTACCTCACATATCCTTTTTCTTCTATACTGCAGTTTCGGAGCTTATCTCCATCGTCAGTAGCCTCTGGTCGACCGGTGTTATGTCGTTTCTTGGCAGTTTAAGAAACGACATAACACCGGTCGACCAGAGACTACTGACGATGGAGATAAGCTCCGAAACTGCAGTATAGAAGAAAAAGGATATGAGGTGAGGTAATAAAAACATTAATTTAATTCTTAGAAAAAAAAATGTTTGAAATGGTATGGACTCCTCATAAGAATGGAAAAGGAGAGAATATCAAAGAAGATTCTTAATTGGAAAGCAAGTGGAAGAGGCAGGCCTAGAGAACGATGGATGGATGGAGTAAAGAGAAGTATGAACACTAGAGATTTGAGGGAAGAAGATGCTTTAGACAGGAACTTCTGGTGACAAATCATTTTGGGTTGATGAAAAAACACTGTGTTGTGGAATATTCCTAAATAAAAAAATAGCAAATAATGATGCACGTGGTTAAGGAGGAAGATGATTTGTTTATTTACCCTACATATCAATCATTATGAAACCGATTATAGACTATAATTTCTCCCTGGATAATATTATTGTATTTTTTTTTGTATTCATATGTAACATATGCTTGTTCTGGTGAGTGGAAGAGAAGGCCACATGGCCTTGACTCCACCAGGCTAAATAAATAAATCTAATCTAATCTAAAATCTAAATCTATACCACTGATCTAAATACCTAAGTGCCCTCATTTAATGATGTGATATTTATGTTAATAGAATTTCCTGGATCGTTGTCTACAAGTAGATGTGGACCGAAGGGCATCGGCAGATGAACTTCTGAGGCATCCATTCCTGCAGAACTGCATGGATCTGGGGACGCTGACTCCACTGATTCGGGCTGCTCAGAAGATTCTTCACAAAACATTGTGAGCTCATTCCTAAACATTTAGCTGCTTAAGTTAGTAACTATTGGAGCTTGAAGTAAACAATTGCCCTCTTTAAGGAATGTAGCCATAATCATTATATATCTTATAACTTACTATATTTGCTGGCATATAAGATTTGATTTGTCTTTGAAAATAGGTCTCAAAGAAAAGGTGCTTCTTATTCAGGATGTCTGGACAAAATTTTCAAAATTTACACAAGATGTAGCATGCAACAAAACAAGAAAATATTCTTGTGAATCATCATCTTGATCCTTCCTCGTGTCCTCTATTCGAGGGCTGAGTTTTGAAGGAAAGTCCCTTCTCCTTCACTTCACTCCTAATTCTACATCTGTTATAACTTGTTCCTCCCATCTGGACCTCTTGGTCCCTTCCCTTATAATCTATATTCGTTTGTCTCCTAGTATCCATCCTTTTTACATCTTATTCTACAATCTTCTGGTACTCTATCCATATTCCTAATGGATACTTAATATAATATCTTCGGAATAATGGTTTATTAATTTTGTTGAGTTGTTTCTTGACTCACCTCATACTTCTTAAGTCTTAAGTATGAGGTGAGTCAAGAAACAACTCAACAAAATTAAAATAAACCTCATAGTGTTATTTCCTACCTACATAACTTAATGGTTTATTAATTTGTATTGTGTTAGCAATAATTTTAAGAGACACTAAGTAATGTGGCCTTAGTTATGTAGGTAGGAAATAACACTATGAGGTTTCTTTAATTCATGTTTAGTTGTTTTTCACTCACCTCATATATGAGGTGAGTCAAAAACAACTGAACATAAATTAATGTGGCCTTCTCATTCTCCTGATCTTAATCCTTTAGATTTTTGGCTTTGGGGATATTGAAAGTCTTAGTGTACAGTCCCATTAAATGATATATACATATTTCAAGAATGTATGTGTGGTAATCCAGCAACAACCATGGGTATTCCAAAAAATGTTTGAATTCCTCAGAAAAAAAAAGACAGGTTTAATTCCACTGAATGAAGGTAATGTGAGAGGATCAAGGATTTCACCGGAGAAACTTTCTGCTCATTGATAGTTCAGAAGATACTAAGTTTAAAACCCATGTTTTTTTCATGCTGCCTGCTGTGTAGATATTGAGAACTTAATATTAAGTTTCCTATTTCTGTTTAATTAGAAATATCCGGACACGTATACATTGTTTTTTTAAACATGTTGGTAACTGGTAGAATACTGCCATTTGCCGGGTGTGTGAGGATGTAAGAGTGAACAACAGAGGAACAGTATTTTGGTCAGTACTGTACTTAGAGTGTATCCACAATATAATTGAAGAGCTCCTTTGAAAAATGGTGTAAAATCAATTTCTGTGAAGGTGATTTTAAGATGCAATATCTTCCCCGACTTACTCAGTAAGTAGTTGTTATTTTTCTGAAATATGTGGCATAATTTACACTTGATTGAGCTGGACTATAAAATAGTTTTCCATCTAGAAGAATGAAGGTTACACCCTTATTCGAGTGAGGTACTTTGATTATCTGTGTGTGTACACTCATTGACTTTCCATTTGGTCTATCAGGTGTGTTGTAGTAAATATTTATCCACAACTTTACTGCAATTTTAATTCCTTCGCAAATTATGCATCTTATATTCTGACAAATATGGTAATATGTATATTTTATAAATTGTGCGTGGCTACTCCTCTGCCGTCCCTTAAGGTTGGATGTGGCTGAGAAATCAGGGTTAGTGCTGTGTGTGTGTTTATGTGTATGCATTATATTTAGGTAATGCATGTGTGCTGTTTCTACTTACGTTATTGTATAGTAAACAAAGATTATTTGTAATATGTAAAGGGAAAAACTTTGATCCACAGAAACCAGTTTGAATTTCACCACTGCTTCTGTGCATCTTTCTGCCAGTTTCTCAAAGATGGGATATATTTCTATCACAGCGTTCAATAGTTAACTCCATGGCGTGACAGGCCTTGGACTGCCAGCTGTTTTGTGTTGCACAAACACTAGGTAGCTCTGTTATATTGCCGTGTTCCCAAGGTACATGTGCACATGTTACGTTTATCAAAGATCATGTGACAACAACATGCACTAGATACTGTGGTGCTGTACAGTGATGGAGAATTGCAACTGGTTGATGTGACGGCCGGGAATGTTAGTGCAGATATGTTGCATCTTCAACATTAATAAATCAATAGATTAAGTTATGTAGGTAGGAAATAACACTATGAGGTTTATTTTAATTTTGTTGGACTCACCTCATACTTCTTAATTCCCTCGCAGATCTAGATTTTGTCACTGTATTTGTGACATTCTCAATGCTGTTCACGTTCACAACTGACGTCCAATGGTCTTCTTTCCTGCAAACTGACCTCCATGCCATCAGATGACGCGGAGGTCAGTTTGCAGGAAAGAAGACCATTGGACGTCAGTGTGAACGTGAACAGCATTGAGAATGTCACAGATACAGTGACAAAATCTAGATCTGCGAGGGAATTAAGAAGTATGAGGTGAGTCAAGAAAGAACTCAACAAAATTAAATGAATAGATATCTCTATTTTTGAGAAACTGGGCATTAGTTTTGGAAGTATTTTAACCCTATCAAAATCTTTCAAAAATATGTTCTCAAGGTGGAATTTGCAAGTCTAATAGATGTTTTTTCTGAAAGGAAATTTAAAGATTGGATTATATTGATTTTGTTAGTTGGTTCTCCTATGTGCATTACCTAGTATTGATAAGAGTATGTGTTGGTATGAATTTTGAAGGTGGTGCAATAAATCACATATGAAAAGACTTGATGTTATAATAATATTTCTCAAAGAAGGGCATTCTACTGATAACATTGTGTTAAACAGTCTGTTATCTTTACAAACTTCCATGCAAAGTATTACATGAATATATTAAAATTACATTTAATTAATGATACAATGAAAGATAATGAAGAAAGTGGCAAGATTTTTAATGCTAACATTTTTGGTACATCAATGAAATTTCAAATTTTGACTCTTGTACATTTGCATCTCTACTTATTACCATCAAAAACAGCTCCAGTGGCCTCTTAATACCTTTGTCTTGAATATAGTTAGTTTCTTACTTCATTGAATCAATCATTTTGAAAAGGGATCTTTTCCACTTTTTCAAATTTTGCAGCAAAAAAAAATATTTTTTATTTTTTATTTGTGTATAATTTTATCACTCATCTTGTCCACAACAATTCAACGTTTGTGGAAGTACTGACGATGGCACCGACCAAGGTGCCGAAACTAGTCTAATAAGAAAAAAAAATATGAGGTGAGTGATAATATTATACGTAAATAAATAATACCTCACAGTGTTAATTGCTTTAAAAAATTGATTTCTATTATATTTTAATATGAATTAAAACAGTATATTTATTAAGAATAAAACGAAACTGCTGATGGTGATAATAGTCGCTGATACTGCAGTGCTGCGTTTAAAAAACATAGAAGTATGAGGTAAGAAGAATTGACGTTTCATTTAATTCTTATTAATAAATCCTCATAATGTTAAAAATTCCCAAATGTATTATATTTAAAAAAAAAGTATATTTATTTTTTGTTTTTATCATTAAAGAAGGCTACACATTATGTAAAAATGCCTACATAAACATTTATAGTCCCACAGTAATCCCAAGAAAATAATTTTTCCTGTTCCGAGATGGTCTGTTTTCAGTATGAAACTGCATTGCATTGCATTCCATTATATTTAGAAGTAAAATAATACCTCATAGTGTTAATTCCTAAGAAAGTTTTTTTTTTCATTTAAGAGGATTACAAACTGTGTAAAAAATCTACATAATCATTTACAGTCCCATAGGAAGCCAAGGAAAACTATTTTTCCTATGCCAAGATGAGCCATTTTTAAAATTAATTTGTGTTTGTAAAAGATAAAGTCTGCTTTAATCATTAAAACTTTTAATATTATAAAAATGAAAACAAAGGCAACAAATTATAGTAGGAAACCTTACTAAAAATCTTTTAAAGTTGTGGAAGAGCTGTTTTTCAAGAGCAAAAAAAAAAAAATTGTATGAATTTGTATTACCAATGAGTTGTGTATCAATAGCTGGAGATGACTCATTTTCCAAATGAATGCTTGAATGAAACCCTGTCTAGAAGTTCTTTAACAGAAGGAATATGTGTTGATGCTGAAGGGCTTCAAAACCATTAAAAGGTGAATTAGTTTAAAATTTGTCAATGGCCCCTTTTCAAAATTACTGATTCAATGGTGCATTCACTGCCATGTTTGATTTCCATAAGTCAGGAGTAAACTATAAATATTCATTTTAAAATCGTTAGCAAGTTTCGTTACGAGGTTTAATTTAATATTTGAGTTTGTATTCTTTAACATTCTTACCTCATATGTTTATTTTGTTGGACGATTGTTTCAAAGCTTGTCTTCAGCTTGTCCCAAACTGGTTTTTTCTTTTCTTCAAGTTGTCGTCCCTGGATCTATATTCTAAAGAACTTGATAATGATGCTCTTTGGAACACAGATCCAGGGCCAACAACTTGAAGAAAAGAAAAAACTAGTTTGGGACAAGCTGAAGATGGAGCAATAGCTTTGAAACGATCGTCCAACAAAATAAAACATATGAGGTAAAAGTGTTAAAAAACACAAACTCAAATATACAATATTCATTTTTGTAGGCCTAGGAGCTACATGACTTATGTAATCTTCTCCAACTTACACAGTAAGTAGCCTGGCATTTACCACTCCATAGAGCATAGCTGGATATTGTTATTTGAGGGAGGTCTTCTCGTTAAATTAGTCAAATAAGAAGTTATAATTTTACATTAGAAATGAATTTTATTGGTGTGATGCATCATGTTCAATCTGTTATGTGTTATTAATATTTATTCTTTGAATGGCTTCTGCAACGCTCTTATTTCCAGTTTGTGTTTTATATAATGGAAAGTATTAGTAAACAGGATGTCCATTTTGACAAAAGCTCATTTTCAAAATGTCTCTTGTCCACCTTGTACCCAAACTGACTTTCTATTTGTTTTCATTCTTCTCAAGTCCCATGCCTTAGCCAAGCAGTTTAAGGTATGATGCCTTGGTGCAGAGCTATGGGTCTTGCGCTGGTTTGAGTCCCCATGGGGGAAGAAATTTTCTCGTTGAATTCTGGGCGGTATGGAACCGTGCCCACCTAGCTTCGTGATGAATTTTGGTAGTTCCAGGTTGAGAAAACCAGTTATAACAGCTGGGGGACCTGACATGCTGACCACTTGTCACTGCTCATTTTGGCTAGATGATTGTCCACCTCTAATTAATATATGTGGATGTGATTCCAGCAGCCAGCTTGTAGGCAAAGACCTGTTGTGCCATGGTCAAGAGAATCTGCATGAGCACTTTCTGCTGATTACACACTCGCCTTCCACTTCTGGGTACCAAGTTCGCACCTCAGTGGGGTTTGAGGTGGAAAAGTTCCAGTTAAGGCAGATATTTTCCCCTGTCACAATACTTCATTACACCACTTCTCCATACTCATGTCATCCATTTTGTTCCGTTTCATCTGTCCCTGTGATGATGGGCAGGCCCGGTCAGCCAACATCCTTTTATATATATCACAGACTTTCAGTAAAAGGGGCATCATCCCATCTCAACTTTCAACTTGGCATTTAGCTGGGAGATCCTTTGGCTTCTCCTTCCTAAATGTGAAATTTTAAAGAAGTTAAATATTTCAGTATACTTCTTGTTTTCCACAAACACACAGATTAATCTGATCATCATCGTAGGCTCAACAGCTCTTTATAGGAGTCTATGCCATTCCTCTCTATTTATAGACATAACTCTCCAGACAACATGCTCCAACAGTTCTTCCAAATTGTCTTCCCACATGGTTCTTGGTCTCCCTCTGGACCTACTTCCCATTAGGTTTGAAAGAAGCACTCTTCTCGCTGATCCTAAATCTTCCACTCTTATTAAGTTTCCAGACCGTTTTAATTGACAGAGTTTTATACAGCAACAATATTTAGTTCCTTGAACAGTTCATATAATTCACTATTGTATCAGTCTCTCCTTTCATTATTTACTTTTATTGGTCCATATATTGCTCTGAAAATGTTTCTTTGAAAAAATCTTGATCTAGTCTCATTTCCCCATTCTGGAGATCGAGTTTTGGACAAAAGTCTGCACCCATCTTGATCATACAATGTCTTCATTTTCATCCATTCGACTTCTCTTTTCACAACATTCTTCTTAACTTGTTCTTCCCATCTATATTCCAGTGTTTGTATTTAAAAATATTAAGTCTCTTTATATCCTGTTTATTCAGGGACAATTTTATGCATTGTAATTCTGCTTTGGAAAGTTATGAACATAGATTCGAGCCTAGAGTAGCATCTATTTGTCATATCTATGATGGTGCTTTCAAGGTTTCATTAAATGGCAGGATTTGATTGATTTTACAAAACAATTTGCATTTTTTCTTTCCTCAGAACACCCTGTTTAGTACAAACTGGTTGAATGCTTCAACAAGAGAGGTGAGGTGCTTGTGTGTTAATAACTGCTTTACATAAAGAATGTTAATAAACTATTCCTCGTGAATGCTGGCTCAAACATACCAAAAACATTGTCTTGAAATTTTGATTAATCATAGCTTTCATGCTTTATTAATGAACATAAATTTAAGTGTAAAATAAATAAAATAGAACTAAGTATTCAAAATACATTCTTCATATTATATGAGCATCATTAATAAAAAAAATACAACTATTGAAATTGGTTTTTTAAGAAGACTATATAGGAAATTGAGAACAGAAAGAATATGGAAGTAAGAAAATGGGAATGAAAATTTTTACGGAACTAAAAAGTCACAAAATAATAATCAAATACTAAAATTTATAAAAAGGCACTAACATTTTTAGAATGAAAATGGATCATCACATCACATGCTTCATATGTAGGACTCCAGTGGGTCTGTTATGCTCTCATGCCAGCATTTTCTGGATCTTCCCAAGTTTTTTTTCATGTTTGTAGTGTATAAGGAAGAATTTGTGTAGACCATCTTGTGGGATCCATCCATCTGACAAGTTCTTTCTACTCAAGTCTATAATAATGAACTACAGAGTCCCTTTTTAGTTCTTTTAGATACCCTCACTTTTACAGTGTCCAAGGTGTCTTTCAAATAAACTCATTTTAGCTGCTGTTAGAGCGTTCCTTCATCCAGCTCTCCTAATTGTCCATACCTCACTGCTGTAAGACAAGTGCTGTATGGACTAATGAAAATTAATTTTTAAAAATAAGCATTGGAATTTTGTTGATAATTAACAGCACCGAGCTTCTCTGTGATTTTTATGTTACAATGTATCCTGGAAATAAGAGGCATCATGTTTAAAAAGAGAACATTTTTCTTCAGAAGAGTAAAAAAGGGAAAAAAAAGTAAGGAAAATTAGATGAAAGAAAGTGATTTGATTTGTTTGTGAAATAATGTAATTGTTTAATAAAATAGTAGCATCTTCTTATTATACATAGTCAATAAAAACCCAAATCTCCAAATTAAAATTTAAAAGAGCCAACTAGTTTCAATAGCGATGCTATCATTTTCAAGACTAAAGAAAAACAAATTAAAATAAGTAAACAAAATAACAATTAAAATTACTTTGTGACATCATAAATGTAATCCTCTTCTCTTTTAATTAAAGAAAAGAGGGCGCTGACTGGGATAGGATCCTTGTCATTATTCATAATTTTTATAAATTTCTAAACTTTTGTTTACCTATTTTAATTTGTTTTTCTTAAGTCAATAATTGGTCTTGAAAATGATAATATCGCTATTGAAACTAGTTGGCTCTTTTAAATTTTAATTTGGTGATTTGGGTTTTTATTGACTATGGAATCATTAATTTTACTGCCTAATGAAATAATTCCAATATACTATTATTTTTTACGAAGTGAACATACCTACATTATTTTGCATATCCTCAAGGGAACTAAACAGAAATTTTCATAAAAATATGAGGCCTAGTTATTAATGTAGAATTAATTTAAAGTTTTCAATTTTGAACTTAAGGTGCTTTGGCACTGCTATTTTTTAAACTTTGCCAATCTCTTTGGCTTCATCACATGATTATAGAAGTATAGAGATAATTAGTAGGGAATGCATTAAAAGTTAAGATTGTAAACTCATGTTGCCTGCTTTACAAAAAGGTTATTCTAACTACATTTTTTTAATTTTCAGGATTTTTTTTATACTATTCAATTCACAATAATATCACTGTTTTACGGAAAGGGGTTTAACACTTTCCAAACACAAAATATACAATTTTATATGTGAAATTGATACAGAAATGGTACTAGAATATCATGAATACAAGAAGCGGGATTTTTAAAGAAGTAAAGTTGGAACAACCTGTTTGTAATCAGGGGTGTGCAATATCTGGATAATATTGTTAGGTCCTAAAGAAAATATCCATCAAGTTGTTTAGTTATATTTATAAATATGTTACTTAGTTGATAATACAGTGGAAGTCCTTTTAACTGGCCTATATGGGACCAAATAAACAGATAATCCAATTTATATGTTATTCTTAGCTAGTACAACAAAATAAACTTCTGCAAGTAGAGGTGAAGCCAAATAATTTGTCTGCGTCGCACAAACATAATGTTATCCAGACACACCTCCTCTCTCTTCCTTCTCCTCGTCTCCCAACAGTGCCAATCATATTCTCACATCAAGATCTGCACTTGCTCGTCCCCACCCACAGACCTTAAACATCATTAAACCATGCCTATTCATCATATTGCTATTTCTCTACTACTACAGTAACAAAACTGATTTATAGACAAACACATTGTATTACAATACTGACAGGCTTGTGATCTGCAGCATGTTATTGATTGCTAATTGTACAATGACAGGGCTGGCCAGTTAAGAGCGCTTACATTATAATATATAAATTAATATACTCACACAAATAATCTATAATAAATTTTGAAGAGAAATGGGACTTGAATCCAAAACCTGCAGCTTGACACTCTCTCCACCTGAGCTACTCAGGCAATTCTGTACAAAAAGTTATTTTGAATTGATTGTAGAAATAAATCATTATACTGTGTTGCAATCTTAACTATTATTACATAAAAACATTGTCTCTATTAATTAGATTAAATATATACGTATTATAATTGTATGGGTGCTTGAAAGCATACATTCCATATCAAAATAATATTAAACTTGTTTTTACACAATTTGAGGTGTAAAATGTTGGTCTGGTGTGTTGTACAGTTAAACCTAGATTATCCTGTGATGATTTACATTTCTTGTTGGCTGCGGTGCTTGTTATGTTGGAATGCTTTTAAACTACTGTTACGCCCTTACAAATTTCTTACATTTGGCAAATTAAAATATTTGTGCAAAACCCCATCCAGTTCTTCAAGGTTTCAAGCACTGAAATATAAATATTAGATTATAAGAAGCAAATGTTGGCAGTTCCATGGCGCACACCTACCTTCACCTCTGGATCCCTAGGTCACTCCATGTGTGATGGATAATTCAGAGTTGCTATTACAAACCTCAGGGGCACGCCGTAGCATAGTGGTTAAGGAACTGCATTACAAGCCGGAAAGTCAAGGGTTCGAGTCCCGGTGGGGTCAGGATTTTTAAACTGACCCAAACCTTCTGGCAGCACTATGGCCCTGTGGTCGACTCAGCCTGTAATGGAAATGAGTACCAGACACTTGTTCTGGAGGTAAAGACGGTCGTCATGCAGGGCTGACATCAAATGCCGATTGTCCTAACCTCCCATTATCCAGAGGGCCTCCTGAGGCCTGTAGTGGGATATGTATTACAAACCTCATTCCACCACTTCTCCATACTCATGTCATCCATTTTGTTCATTTCATCTGTCTTTACGATAGTGTGACAAGCCCCCATATCATAGACCTTAAAAAATAGGGACTCCATTTTATTTCATTCCTCGAACTAGCATTATGCCACACACAAGTAGAAAGAGGTTTTACTTTTTTATAAGCATTTCTTCGTAAAACATGCACGTGTTAATAATAGAGCTGGACAATCATCCAGCTAGTATTGGGGTTTATGTGGTCAGCATGTTGGTTTTTTCAACCTGCATCTGCCACTTATTGTAGCTCTTGAATTCTTCACAATGCTGGGTGGGCACCAGTCCGATACTGCCAGAATCCCATAAAATAGTTTGTCCCCCATCAGGACTCTAACCAGCACAAGTACCATAGCTCTGCACCAAGGCATGATGTCTTAAAATGCTTGGCTACAGCATGGGACCTTTCCTTTAAAGAAACTGTATGGTTCAGATAATAGTGAAATGGTTGAGATAATGTGAAAATTGGATAATTTGAGGTTTTACTGTATGTTGTAGCATTTTAGTATACATGAGAAATTTGCATGAATGAAACATGTAATTTTTATAGAAATTAGATTTACATACCGATATATATGGATTAAGTTATTTTTAATAACATTCTTTGAATTTGCATTTAAGAATGTGATATATAGAATCAAACTTTCAAAACTGTAATGTACATATTTAAAGAAATGAAACTTTTTTGTCATAAGAAAATGGTGACTGAATATTCGTATCATTTTGCAGAATCTTCATTTTCACTGTCATGATTGTTTATTTTACATAGGAATGCTAGCATAGGTTTCTAGAATCAGTCCAGAATTTTATGTATACACATCTTTATTTTATATTAGATAATTTTTTCAGTTAGTTTATAGCTTATATGGATGTATTGAAGTTACCAATTAAAAGATTGAAAGTGAAATTGTAGATACATTGATTGTTTTGTTTTGAAATAATTGTGTGAACAGTACACTGTAATGCAGTAGTTCCCAAATTGTGTTCACAGGGACTGTCACCAGTTATGAGGGGATCAAAGGTGTGTCATATATTTTTCTAAAAAAATAATTTTGAACTTTTATAGGAAAAATCACTATGAGGGTTTAATATAAGATTTAAATTAAAATTGTTTATACCTCACCTCACATCCAGTCTTCTAAATACAATTATATGAGAAGGAATAAAGAATTTGATTTAAATCTTAAATAATAATGTATTTATAGTTTTCTTCCACACGAATATACAATTTTGTACATTACTATGCTGCAGAAAAATAATAACAGTGTGTCTAGCAGAATCACTACCAATAAGAAATGAGAATATTAGCGATAGAATAGTAAGACTTAGTTTTTATGTTAGGACAACTCACAAACTTCAGTAGATTTCCACATGTGCATCTGTGGTACAGTTTAAACAAATGTTGAGAACTGACGTACAGAGTCAGAGATCCAGAGTTCGACTCTTCCTGGTTCAAACGTAATTTTTCTGTCTAAAATAAAATTATAAACATGTTTATTAATATTTATTCTCAAAATTGATTGGAAGTAAAACTAACAGATATGTTATCATAAGTAATGCCACGAGTGATTTCCAATTTATCTAGAGAATTTGGAAATCAAGAGTGGCATTTGTTAGGACTACTTAACAAATAAAATTATGCTGTTTACTTACAAATCATTATTTAAATAAAGTTATTTTAAAATATTTATATATGTAATGTAAATGGTGATGTTTGAAAACAAATGAGAAATGTTTGTTATGCTTCATTTGTTCATCACTGCAACCAGATCATATTATTCATTGCCAAAGGATCGCAATATTGTAAGAATGCACCCTAGTGGAGAAAAAATGAAATACATCAAACAGTTTATAACCAACATTGTAGGTTATTAATTAATTTTTGATGTCCTATGAAGTAAATTAAGTGCAAACAGTGGTTTCTTTTTATTGTGGTATAATCAATTACTAAAAAGTTTTCTATTTGTAAAAATGTGTATCCATTCAGGAGCAGTATGAAATGTAAACAACTCAATATATCTTCTCTCTGCAACCCTTCTATTACAAAGTGTTTTTATCTTTATTAAATTTACACTCTGTATATTGCTTTGTGTCTTAAATGTAGACTATGACATGTGGAAATTTGCTCATACATTTGTTGGAAGTGTGCACAAGATTGTTAATTGCTCAAATAATTCTGGTGAGTTTACCAAAGAATGTAAATTTGTGAGATGTTCCTCTTGATCTCTTATAAAGCGTCCTCATCCCATGCAGTAGCTGTGATGTAATGTGATCTGTTTTATGTATTACTGTATCACAAACAAAAAATCTAATGAAATATTTTTAAAAACTTGAAATGTGAAGTCAAATTTGTACAGAGCTCGCCAGATGAGTGACTTTCATTACTGAACAACTGAACATATTTTTTTTATTTTGAGAATTAAATAATTGCTACTTACTTAATAAGGTGAGTTGTGTGGATTTTGTATCATTGGTTAAAATGAGAGACCTTGTGAATCCAAATGAAAAGAAAAAAGTTTTAAAAAGTGTTTTAATAATTTACAACTTCCAAGTTCACACAACAATTGATTACAAAGATAAAATCATTAATTAGCAATCAAACAGAGCTACTTTCATAAAAATGGCTAATTTAGGAGACATGAGGTGTCTCTTCTTAACTGAATATATTATATATACTTTTCCTGACTGGTTATTGTTGATTTTTTAATGATGTGTTGATACCTTCATTGTAGACTGTGATTCCAAAACTTGCTCAGTCTGTTTTCTTTTTTTTTTTTTTTTTTATATATTCTCTGTTTGACAAGTGCATTACTATCCTGGATGCACCGTCAACTCATCTTATTGCAGACTAAGGGTCGTATGCAAATACATTACTCTCTACTCAAATTACTTCCAATCACTGGTGAGCTGAGATCGAATTAACGGCCGCCTTAACCGGTCATGCATGAATGTTGACGTTTTCGTAATATTGGCAACGAATTACCCAGAATTCTCAGCGATAAAACCACTTCCGTTATTTTCGTCTGCTATAGAGGAATGCATTTATGCTTGCATCCCGCAAATAATACTGTATACAAACACGTCTGCGACGCGCAATATTACGCCGATTCTCCTGTTCTTCCAGTTGAATTCTTTGGTAGACTCTATCACATTCCTCTTCTCTGCGTATACCGAAAACATGATCGAAGTCTTCAAGGTCCGACATCTTGGATAAGTTTCAAACTACATCGGTTACCATCCGTTCCCTTCGGGATTTTCACATAAGTTTATATCTTCAGCTACGATCTTAAGGTACCTTGTCAGGTAGCTTTACAATTATTACCGCATGAATTGATTTCTGAGTAAGAAAAATGTGTTTGAATAAAACTTTATCAGCAGAGAACGCCTTTTACTGTCTAATGTGTTCAAACATTCGACCCTAAGACTGCTGGCTTTGAGATGCACAATTCTCAATTTATATTCTATTAAAAAAAAGGGTTTTAGATGGAAAATTCTAGTGACCAGTACTCGTGTAACCCTTTAAAATCATTCAGAAAGGAAATAGTTCTACGGTCATTTGTCTTTTGAAACATATTTTCCCTTCTGTACGAAGAAAAGCGTCTGTTTCCCTGTCACCATGTACATTTTAAGTCAGTCCTGGTGGAAAAGAGATTTCCATGCTCTGCTCTGGGTTCAAATCCAGTTAATGTCTTTTGTTTTTTCAGAGCATAAAAATATCCTGAGTTTGGGTTCCTTCGAAAAAAAGCTAAAGCTGTTGGTCCCGTGTCATAGATGTACTGCAGAGCCCAGGGAAGGGACCTGTGACCAAAATTTATGGACCTTTCAAGGCAAAATTTGAATTGCAGCTGTTAAGTAAATTGGCCTACAGAGTAAATTTACTCTACAATATTTTAATGTAAACAATTGGAATTTTTGTAGAAAATAACTGGTACATCATCATATATTTGAATTACTTAGGACTTCTGGTTCCCTCTTTGAATGATTCAGTACTGAGTAATAGTTAGTGCCAACCCAACTAAACCCCTGATTTTAAAATTTGATAAGATTTTTAAAACATGAGTGTATAAAATTGAATGTATTTAAAAACATAGGTAAAAATCTATTCAATAAATCTAATTAAAAAAACAGAATTTCAAGTTAAGAAATCATTATATGTTTAAAATTTGGTAAATTACAAATTTATGGTTTAATTATATTTGAAAAAAAAATTATATGCTCAGACTTGGGTTTGAACCCAGGATCTTTGGCTGGTTTAATGTTTTCGTTTTATTGTGAATTGTTGAGGTCTTACTTTTTACATATTTAAATTATCTGAAATGTGATAATTAGAAGCTGTAAATGACAAAGAGAGTAGCCGAGTAGCAGGTAGCAGAATGTTTGACACCTCATGTAATATAAATAGAATAAAAATGTGAATTGGAAAGTTTACGGCTCCTTTCACCTGGACATGTTTTGGAAATCATCATCCCCATTCTCAACTATATTCTGTTTGAAATGGACCATTGGTGCCTGTTTTTCTTATGCCCCTGGTGGGGGAGATCAAATGTTGCTTCCCGGGAACTTAAAAAATCATGCTTCTCTTCCTGTTCTTCTGAATGTACGAATATCTTTTCCCTGTTATTCTTTACAAATGTTGTAATAGTTTAGTTTGTACTTCAATGTTGTAATCCTGTATTAATGCACTGCTATTACCAATTTTTCAATTTCTCCATTTTTAATATCCATGATATGTTCTTTAGTCCGAGTAGACAGTTTGTTGTTTGTTCTATTTATGTATACTTTACTGCAATTTACTAATTTGATAAATTCTTGAATTTTTGCCATCTGTAATATTCCTTTCTTATTTTTTTATAGATTACCTGAACAAATTTGCTTGTTAGTGCTACCATACTGTTGAATTTTATAATTTTTTCTGAATTTTATGGGTTTTCAGATGAGGATAAATTCATTTCACTGTTTTTCTTCTTTGTTTGTATGTGGGGTGGTATGTTCTCTCACAGCCAGACTAAATTATTTTGATGAAAAGATAATAAACAAAATAAAAATATTGTTTATTTTTTATCATTTCACTCACCTCATACTTCATAATTTATAGCAGACCCAGGGTTTCTTCACGTAATTCGTGACATTGTCAATGCTGCGTCATGTTCACAACTAGTGAGTTGTGAACATGACGCAGCATTGACAATGTCACGAATTACGTGAAGAAACCCTGGGTCTGCTATAAATTATGAAGTATGAGGTGAGTGAAATGATAAAAAATAAACAATATTAAAGAACCTCATAGTGTTATTTCCTATCTACATAACTTAATAAAATAAAAATAAATTACATCCGAGAGTGTAACAGGCCTACAACGTGGCAGGAAGATGTAGAGAGTGTAAAAGGCCTACCACATGTAGAGAGAGAGCATGTGTGTGTTGTAATGCCTCTCACTACAACTTTCATGCATTGGACATATAAATGGCATTAATGTGATCCATTTTCAATTTACGCACCACTTTGGCAGACCACTCTATGCAGATGTTTAATTTTTGTACTGTGTAGAGAGAGGAATGTACAATAAGAGCATGTTTATGTGTTTGTGTAGTGCAAACTGTGTTTTTTGAAGGTGAAGCCCAGTGCTAGCACATAATCTATTCCTGCCAAAAACTCCAAGGGTTAACAACCCCACTATCAACAGTACCACGATGCCTTTTAAACATTTGCATTATGGTGGGATTTGCAATTTAATGCAGGAATCTGGTGCACAAGCTAACAATTAAAAATTGTACACAGCAAGCCTATTGGCCCCAAGTTTGAAAGTTTTACAATTATTAAAATGTCCATCTCCACCAGGCCCACCAGCCCACAGGCATGAGCTGGTTCACTGGACTAATAGAGACCACCCTATACTGATTACGCTTTAAAATAACAAAGAAGATAAACTAAAAGCTCCAAGCATGACAGGCCCAGAAGGCCCATCTGGCTGCTGGCCTCACATCCACATGTGTTAATCACTGAGGTAGGTGATCATAAGCCAGTATAGGGGTGACGTGTTGGGTCCCCCAGCCGTTATAGCTGGTCTTCTCAACCTCGAGTTGCTACTTATTGTAACTACCCAAATGCCTCATGATGCTGGGTGGACACTGATCCCATACTGGCCAAAATTCCATGAGAAAATTTCTTCCCCCATGGGGACTCCTGTAGCTCTGCACCAAAACATTCTTCTGCAAACAATTAAGAAAGGAAAAACCCAGATAACAAATAATCAAGAATTTGTCAAATTAGTTACAGTAAAATGTATGTAGGAGACACAAAATGAAATTTGAATACTGGAACTAAGCAACGTATCAGGAATATTAAAAATGGAGAAATTGGTAGTAGTGGCTCTATATTAGTATATCACAAAATTGAAGCAACTAAACTATTAAAACATTTGGAGAAACCAATAAAGTCATCAGTATCTGAATAGATAATCATTCAGAAGAACAAAAGTAGAAATGTGAGTTTTGAAGTTGCAGCGAGTAAGATTTCATGTTGAAGTTGATTCACTCCTCACCAGGCGCAAGAGAAAGCTGACATCAATGGCTCATAATTTAGTTGAGAATAAGGATGATGATCTTCACAATACGTCCAGGTGAGAGAAACAGGTACCAAAGACTGAGGTGAATAAAAGAGAGTTTATCGTTCTTTAAGATTGATAACAGGTATAGGAAATTCCTTATATTCTACAGCATAAATGAAGTTCTTTATCTATTCTTCATCTATCCGGTTGTCGAGTTCCAGACAAAAACCTCCATCTATCTCGGTCATTTGATGTCTTCTCTTCCATTATTTCTATCCATTCAATTCCTTTTTTCTGAGATTCTTCTTAACTTCCCATCTATATTTCAGCCAACCTCTCAGTCTCTTCCAGTATTCATTCTACTTCCTCCATATTTTAATTTTTTTTATTCAACTTATATAGAATTTCTATTATTTTAGTGTTTGTGTTCTACCCATCAAGTGTTTCCAAGCATGCTTCATAAAGTTCATCTCTCTTCCTTGAATTCTTGTGTCTATTATTGTCTTAAATAAGAACAATTAAATCTATATAATTGTGTAAAGGATAAAGTTGCCTCAGTTTATGGTAGTTCGAGGAACTTTAGCTACAATAATTGTATACATCAATCTCCTTCCAAAAGAACTCAACTGTACCCTCTATCATATATTAATTTACATATTCTTTTCCTCCCAATTTGCTGTACATGTCCATACCATCACAGCCTCCTATTTTTCCACTATTGTGGATATATCTTCTTCCACTTAATTATGTATGTGTGTATATATATATATTTTTTTTTTTTTAATTTGGGTGAAGCTTTCCTCTGCAGACACCTATGTCTTGCAGTATTACAATTGTATGTACAAGTTTTATATATTGTAAGATACTAGTAGTGAATTTTTGTTTTTCACATTACAGTTTTAGAAATGCTCATTTTAGTTAATTTGTAGCTCATAAGTTGTTAGTGGTCATTATCAATACAGCTTGGAGCTCATGAGAAGGCTAGCGACATCTGAGGTACAGGAGGTCGTGCTAATGAAGTGACCTCTCATGTCTAGACCTGGATTTTTAGGCTCTAAATGTGGGCTGTAAAAGATCTAAAATGTGTTTAGAAAATACTAATATCATTAACAGCAAAATGGATGTAAGAATAAAGAAATTAGTAAAAGAAATAAAATTAATTAACTATAGTAAATTTATGTATTGATTATAAACTTTGTTGCAGACCATATGTCTTCATTTCTAAGTGTTGTGTATTTTGTATTTAGGGAATAGTCAACAGTTATTAGAAATACTGTTAATGTTATCAAGTAACATCTGATATATGTCAGAGATTGGTTTTTGTTTAAGAAAATTAATTTCATAAATTTAAAAAAATCCGAGATTACAACATAATTTTGTATTTTCAAGGAAGTTAAAATGTTTCAAAAGTCTAGAAATTTCCAAACACCCAGCAATGCTGAAGTGGGAAGAATTATGTAAATTTAATATTTATTACCGTATAGGCCACATGGCCTAAAACGAATTTGTTCATTATGATGATGATAATATACATTAATTAAATAAAAATAAAACTTAGTTTTATTTGATTTTCATATTTATTAAGATATAATTCAGTACATTTAATATTGAGAAAAAATAAAAATATTAGGCTTAAAAAACAAAATAGGTTCTAATTTATGCTCAGAAACACAAAATATGTGCTGATGGGTAAAATAGATATTTTTAAGCTCAGTCAAACTTATACTCTCATAGTTGATCTTTATTTATTCCTTCAAGAAAAAAAAAAGAAAAAGGGCATAAAACCAAAATTCCGAAGTTTACAAATGAGTGTTAAAAGTTTTAGAAATAAATTCTCTAGAACATCGTGTTGATCCTCTCTTAAAACCGTAGCGTGTATCACATAATTTTATTGACGTCACTTAAAGAATGGAAGTGACATATTTTTAATGCACATTATCTATAATTATTAGAGCTCGGATTTTAGGTGTGATGCCTATTTTTTTCTTGATGTAACAATGATAACTAATTACATAAGTGCAAATTATAGCGTCTGGAAGAGTTTTATGTAAAATTATAAAATAAGTACATGTTAAGAACCAGTTTAATACAATTTAAATCCTGTGCAGGTTGTTACGTTACATGTGTTTAAAAGTTTTAAATAAGTTGACAACTGCATCTCACTTGTTTTATATATATTTTGTCTGATACCTCAAAAGAATTTTATTTGTACATCCCAAAAGCCATGCCTCACAAATGCCCGCATGGAAAGAGATCTTTGGCTTTGCGAAGAAGAGATGGGTTGTGACATGCATGAAACAGATCATCTTATTAGTATGAAGAAGGTTCTTTCACACATGTTTTTAAGCTTGAAATTGCCTTTTTTAATTTCATTTACATAATTTGTCCCAGTTCAGTGTTGCCAGGTCTCCAAAAATTCCCAGATATCTTTAGACATTATCAGAGCATCAGACTAATGTAAAATTATATTAATTTTACTTTGTGATAAATAAATGGATTTACTTTGTCAATTTTTAATAATTTTATAAATTGAGGAATGTGGGCAAAAACTTGACAACCCACAAAATGTTTTTTACTGACATTGAAGTTTGATAACGTGTTTTGAAATTTTTCTTCGGCAACTGTTCAGAAACAAATTTCATTATACAAACAATAACATATTTCAAAACTTAAGAGGTCGTTAAATAAAAAAGAAACATTTTTTTAAATATATGGGTTGTCAAGTTTTTGTCCATACCTCAATTTTTACATTGATTTTTGTATTAATGTTAGTGATACAATGTGGTATTACACATTTTAGAAACATAAATCTGCATTGCAGAGCCTGAAAATCCGCAGTCTAGTTGTTAGTCAACTGTATCAATATTACAGGTCACTAGCTCTCGACTGTACGTTATCTACTACCTTAATTGTGTAAACTTGAATTTTGTAGAATTATATGTAATGCCTTCTCTCTATGCAACCCTTAAAAATATATATGTGAACATTCCTGAATATTGTATTACATTTGTTATTGACAGTGTTTTGTTAGTGTGTATTCATTTATCAAATCAATTTCAGCTTTTGTTACCTCAAACTTATGATATAAAAATAAACAGTGTATATTCATAAATTGACTATATATTGGAATTCATTAAAATTTAAAGAAATCCAGATGTTCTTTGGTGCTTCACATAAGATTGCCATTTGTATTTTACCTGAACCAGGCCCATCAAGTCCCTGTTCCACATCGTTAGGGGAAGATGGGTAAAGAGTAGCTCATATAAAAAAATTATATATATATATTATATCTTCATTTATTACATATTAGTCTTTAAATAAGTGAATTCAGTCACACACTTATATTGAAATAGTTTTCTCTTCTTCTGTAGCGAAGTGACATTTTAACAAGTAGTTGTTACATATAAAAACCTGCCCTCTGTTTTATTGTTTTATCTGTAATATTTTGAAAGCAGGATATGATTGAATTTGAATTTTTTTCATAAAAACTGTTCACACACACATATCCATCCATAGTAATTCTGCCTGAAGGGAGGTCCTTCACTGCAATCATAGCATTTTCATGCTATGCTTGCAGCTTTACTAGGGAATTGTAGGTGCGGTAGCTTCCCGTTGCTTTATATATATACACACACTATCTATTAAAAAGTAATTGGGCACCCATGAGTTTGGTTACTTCAGTATGTTATTTGAGTGTTGTGGTTGGTACGTGATGCAGTGAGTCAGAGAACCAGTTTAGAACGAGATGTCACGTGGTGCAGAGCTATCAGACTTTGATAAGGGCATAATTGTGGGCTGTCACCTCAGTGGACTGTCTAGCAGGGCAATAGCTGCTAAGGTAAACAGGACCAAATCAACAGTCACATTCATCTTACGTAAGTGGAAGGTCGATGGACATTGTGACAATGGTCAATGTTCAGGGTGGCGAAAATTCTGACCAGCAGATATTGCAGAACCCTCAAATGTGAGATGATAAAGAACAGGACAAAACCAATGGCTGCCAACAGACAGGAGTTTCAAGCAGCAACAAACTGTGTCTGTTTCCATTGGAACTTTTACAATCAGAGGCCCACGGGAGAGCAGCAGCACATAAGCCGCACATCACAAAGTCAAATATAGGTCAGAGATTCAGGCGTTGTTTGGACCCTGGAGCAATGGACACCTATTCTATGGAGTGATGAGTCGAGATTCACATTATTTCGATCTGGTGAATGTATTTGGGTGTGGCACCTATCAGGGGAAAAGCTTCTACCAGAGTGTAATAGTGCCTACCAAGAGATTGGTGGTGATGGAGTGATGGTGTGGGGGTGTTCCTCGTACTGTGGTGTAGGACCACTGGTGGTTGTTCATGGTAAAATGAACTCTGAGGCATACTGTACAATTCTGGATAATAAAATGCTCTGAACACTGTGGCAGGTTTATGGAATGGACATTTGTTATCTCCAGGATGACAGTGCTAGGTGCCATGTTTGGGCAGATACTATGCGGTGGTATGCAGAAAATAATGTTCACCGGTTGGACTGGCCCGCTCAGAGTCCTGATCTCAATCCCATTGAGCACCTTTGGGATGAATTGGACCGGTGAGTGAGGTCTCGGGAAATGCGGCCTACTTCCATTGTCCAACTGTGTGGCATGTTGCAAGAGAAATGGCGACCCATTCCAGAGGATATTCTACACAAACTAGTGGAGAACATGCGTAATAGGGTAGCTGCAGTTATAGCAGCCAATGGTGGCACCACGAGGTTCTAGAGGACAAAACAAAGTGACCAGTTACTTTTTGGTAGATAGTGTATATACAGTTTTTGAATAACTATTTTACTGGATCAGCTAACGGAAATTCAATTAAAATTATAGTGGGAGGAAACACTGAGGTATTTACATTAATAAATGAGTTGTAGAAAACGTTTTAACATCTCACCTCACACAGTGCGTGTCTTCGTGATACCGGTTTCAAAAGTATAGTTGGAATTTAACTGAAGATGGAAGTAATACTATACTTTTGAAACCGGTATCATGAAGACTCGCAACTTTGTGAGGTGAGATGTTGAAACATTTTCTCCAACTCACCTTATGGTGAGTAGATTGTCTTGAAAATGTCATAGTCCTATCTGAAGTAAAGCCTGGGAAGTGAAGCAATATGTTCAAAAATGTGATTTATCCAGAAATGTTTTAAGGAACCCATAGACTGAATGGTTTAATATATATATATACACACACACATCAATAAAACTAAGTATGATCATATGTAGAAATGCATTATACAATGGATATGGACAGTTAATGACAAATGAGGGAAATTTTGAAGAAGTGGTTGAATTCAAGGAAACAATAATTACAAACAGGAATGAGGTGCATAAAGAAAATAAATCTGGGCTCAGCTTTGGAAACACATGCAATTTTCCTTTACAGGGACTCTTGATCAACTTTTATAAGATTCATGTTGTTTTCCGTTGAGATATTATTCAAAATTATGGAATATTCACCTGAAAGGTCCGTCTCCTCTTGACATCTTAATTTCTCTCAAAATCATATAATAGTTATTCTTCCATTTAAATTACATGAATATGAAACACGGTCTCTTACTTTAAGGGAGGAGGAAAGATTATGAGTATTTGACAATAAAAGTTCTTAGGGAAATTTTTGGACCAAAGAGAGACAGCAAACAGGTAAATGGAGACGACTATTTAACAGTGAGCTACATGATCTTGTTGGGAAACCAGATGTAATAAGAACAGTTAAGTCTTCTAGACTGTGACTGGCAGGACATGTGGTATGAATGGAAAATGAAAGGGGGCATGAAAAATTCTTGAAGGGAAACCAGAGGGAAAGTGATCCCACTCTAGGCCTTAGATGCCGTTGGGATAAGTAGGAGGTTAGGGCTCCCACTTTTTCTAGACAATTGCCACTTGATGTCAGTCCTGTGTGACTGTCGCTTTTACCCCCAGAACAAGTGTCTGGTACTCATTTCAGTTAGAGACTGAGTGCTGCCAGAAGATTTTGATCAGATTGAAATTCCTGACCCCACCGGGACTCGAACCCTGGACCTTCTGGCTTGTAGCATATTGCCATAACCATTATGTTATGGTGTGCCTCGAAAGCACCCAGTAGGTAGACCAAGAATGAGGTGGGAGAATAACATTAAATATGATTTGAATGAGGTGGATAACATTAACTCGGGATAGAATTCTATGGAGAGCTAACATCTGCATGGGAATGAACTTCCAGGCTTGATAGTGTCAGCTAGTTAGAGATATTATTAAAATTCAAAAGCATCCTTAATTAACTCAAATATTGTTATAATGTCAGGTTATTATAATCAAATACTTTTTTTATTACAATCTACTTTTTAACTCTCTTGGCTACCAAACTCTACTTACATATACTTCAAGTCTTCTCTATAAAGTGTTATTTGAATAGAAAATAATTATAATGATCTTCATTATGAAGCTTCCTCCATTCTCGTCTCTTAAGGTTACACATCCTTAAAATCTACTTTAATATTATGAATAGAGCGAAGAATTATATGAAAATATTAAATCGTAAAGACAAAATATGAAATTATGACGCTACTATTTTCTAAACTTGTTACATATATTCCTATACATAGGCCCAACTGTAAATTATAAGTGTAAATACCAGCACATAAATGAGACAAACAGAACTTATTTATAGCTCAAGAAATCAAGATGTTCACTGTATTTCGATTTTAATTATCTTTTTCATTAATTCTAACCCAATATAAAATATCATAGTCATGATCTGAAACAATTTTAATGGATCACGCCATAGTATAGTTGTATAAGGAAACGTGGTACAAACAGGAAAGTTGTGGGTTCGAGTCTTGATATGGTCAAGATTTTTAGCTGGACCAGACCTTCTGGTGGCTTTGTGGACCTGGAGGAGTCCCGACTCAGATCTTATTGAAAGTGAGTACTAGATGCATGTTCTGCGGCTATCAGACAGATCCAACAATCCGGCGGACATCTCGTGCCTATTTGTCTATAAAGATGGGAGCTTCAACATACCACTACCCTAAAGGCCTCCCAAGACTGAGAGATTGTATATCCATCCATCCATAGTAATTCTGCCCGAAGGCAGGTCCTTCACTGCAATCATTTTCATGCTATGCTTGCAGCTTTACTAGGGAATTGTGTAGGTGTGGTAGCTTCCCGTTGCTTTCCACACCGGTGAAGGATGATAATGATAAGGATGATGGCCATATGATTTCGGGGACCGTTTGGGCCTTAAAGTTTTCCTGAGATTTGTCTTACAGGTGAGGAAAAACCTCACCCAGAAAAACTGACCCGACCGGGGATCGAACCCTGGCCCGCTGCGTGACAAGGCAGCACGCTACCTCGAGACCACAGCGGTGGACAGATTGTATAAAATACAATTAATTAATGTATTGAATGATATTTAATTATGAAATCTAAACATATACAAGAAACAAAACATTGTAACCAAACAAACTCCTAGCACGACAGGCCTACAAGGCCCTTAGCCTACTATCCGGCTGCTGACCTCACATCCATATATGTCGATCACAGAAGTAGATGATTATCCAGCCTGTGTAGGGGTGACATGTGGTCAGAATGTAGAGTCTCCCAGCTAATATAGTTGGTTTTCTCAACCTGGAGCCGCTACTTATTGTAGCTACCCAAATGCCTCACGATACTGTGTGGACACCGGTCCCATACTGGCCGAAATACCATGAGAAAATGTCTTCCCCCATGGTGACTCGAACCAGCTCAAGTCCCGTAGCTCTGCGCCAAGGCTTCTTACCTTAACCTCTCGGCTACAGCATGTTAAATTCTTGTAGATACAAATGTAACAATAACATTAAATTGGATGATTTTAGAATACAAGTAAACCATTCCAGTATGTCATATTTGGAGAAACAAGGTGTTAAATGTTATTAGTCCATAATTGATTTTAGGGATTGTTTCAGAACTCTCTTTGCAATTACAATTACATCTAATATTGAAGTACAGACATGGTGAAATGTAGTTCAGAATTATTTAAACATTTTTTTAATGAAATGGGTCTAACATAGTGTCCATAGTCTTGGTCTAATTGTGCTTTGAACAATCCAATTGTCAATTCTGTTTGTAAATCACAGTTATAAGTTTTTTTAAAATATTTTCTGATAGTACATTATAAGGCCTGCCTGACAGAATTGTTTTGCACGATAAACTGAATCTGCAATTGTAAATGGGGCCTCAAAGTATTCGAAAGCTTGAAGGGCTGTAAAATATAAACCCAAAATAACTGTTAGGAATAATCCTTGAAGGGATTGATTATAATTATGGAAAATTATGCTCAACATCACACGATGTTATGGCATACTTGTATCATGCTATATTTGATAGTTTGACGTCCTTACCTACATGAACTTTACTAATTTCACAAAGCACTGCTTCAAGTTTTAGCAGCGGCAGTCTTTCCTACATGTAAATGCTGTAATCTTTTCACAAAGTATGGACTGCTATCAGGTAGCAATAACGAGCTGACAGATATTCTACCTGACTATAGAATATTCCAACATTGGTCTTCTACTTATTCACCTAGGCTCATGTTCTTGTCTGGGGATCGAGTTTAGGACAAAAACCTCCATCTAACACGTCACTCTGTGACTACTCATCCAATTATTTGCTTTTATGAAATCAAATCCTGTTCAGAAGGGATACTGAAGAATTTTCACTTGTCTACCACAGAACAGTGTCAAAAATTACATAAATACATTCATTTCAAGAAATATTTTAATGAATTCCTAGAATTTTTATTGAAAAAAATACCGGAATTTCAAGGTTGAAAAATATGAAGGAGTATGAAATTTACACTAAAATATGAACATTTTGTTAAAATATTATGAATAGAGCTAGGAATTTTAAACTATTTGACAGAGAGCACTGAGTCTAAGTATCTTTACATTTTATGATATGTAGGGTCAAATAAGACCAACAAAAAACTTCATATTTCATAATATTTTAGCAAAATGTTCATATTTTAGTGTAAATTTCATATTCCTTCATATTTTTCAACTTTGAAATTCCGGTATTTTTTTCAATAAAAGTTCTAGGAATTCATTAAAATATTTCTTGAAATGAATGTATTTATGTAATTTTTGACACTGTTCTGTGGTAGACAAGTGAAAATTCTTCAGTATTCCTTCTGAACAGGATTTGATTTCATAAAAGCAAATAATTGGATGAGGAGTCACAGAGTGACGTGTTAGATGAGGTTTTTTTCCTAAACTAGATCCCCGACAAGAACATGAGCCTAGATGAATAAGTAGAAGACCAATGTTGGAATATTCTATAGTCAGGTAGAATAGCTGTCAGCTCGTTATTGCTACCTGAGAGCAGTCCTTACTTTGTGAAAAGATTACAGCATTTACATGTAGGAAAGACTGCCGCTGCTAAAACTTGAAGCAGTGCTTTGTGAAATTAGTAAAGTCCATGTAGGTAAGGACGTCTAACTATCAAATACTCCGTATAGCATGATACAAGCATGCTGCCATAACATCGTGTGATGTTGAGCATAATTTTCCATAATTATAATCAATCCCTTCAAGGATTATTCCTAACAGTTATTTTGGGTTTATATTTTACAGCCCTTCAAGTTTTCGAACACTTTGAGGCCCCATTTACAATTGTAGATTCAGTTTATCGTGCAAAACAATTCTGTCAGACAGGCCTTATAATGTACTATCAGAAAATATTTAAAAAAAACTTATAACTGTGATTTACAAACAGAATTGACAATTTGATTGTTCAAAGCACAATTAAACCAAGACTATGGACACTATGTTAAACCCATTTCATAAAAAATGTTAAAATAATTCTGAACTACATTTCACCATGTCTGTACTTCAATATTAGATGTAATTGTAATTGCAAAGAGAGTTCTGAAACAATCCCTAAAATCAATTATGGACTGATAACTTTTAACATCATTCTAAATCATCCAATTTAATGTTATTGTTACATTTGTATCTACAAGAATTTAACATGCTTTAGCCGACTGGTTAAGGTAAGAAGTCTTGGCGCAGAGCTACGGGACTTGAGCTGGTTCGAGTCTCCATGGGGGAAGACATTTTCTCATGGTATTTCGGCCAGTATGGGACCGGTGCCCACCCAGCATCGTGAGGCATTTGGGTAGCTACAATAAGTAGCGGCTCCAGGTTGAGAAAACCAGCTATAACAGCTGGGAGACTCGACATGCTGACAACATGTCACCCCTACACTGGCTGGATAATCATCTACTTCTGTGATCGACATCTATGTATGTCAAGCCAGCAGACAGAATGAGCCGGATAGTACAGGGCTTGTAGGGACCCCCCGGCCTGGTAGTGCTAGGAGTTTGTTTGGTTCCAATGTTTTGTTTCTTGTATATGTTTAGATTTCATCCTATAATACACTTCAATACATTCATCATCGTCCCTTTCAAGTATTAGGCCAAGTGGCCCGTTCAATACATTAATTAATTGTATTAAATACAATCTCTCCAATTTGATTATGAGAAGGTAAAGTGATTCCACTAACACTCCACTAACATCTCGGGAGGCCTTTAGGGTAGTGGTAATGTTGAAGCTGCGCAGCTTCTTAGACAATAGGCACGAGATGTCCGCCGGATTGTCGTATCTGCCTGATGGCCCGCATTTGTGCCCAGAACATGCATCTGGTACTCTCCTTTCAATAAGATCTTAGATACGGGACCCGCCCCCATGTCCACAAAGCCACCAGAAAGGGTTTTTGGTCCAGCTAAAAATCTTGAACCATATCCAGACTCGAACTCCACACTTTTTCCTGTTTTGTCACCACTTTTTCCTTATACAACTATACTATGGCGTGATCCATTAAAATTGTTTCAGATCATGACTATGATATTTCATATTGGGTTAGAATTAATGAAAAAGATAATTAAAATCGAAATACAGTGAACATCTTGATTTCTTGAGCTATAAATAAGTTCTGTTTGTCTCATTTATGTGCTGGTATGTACACTTATAAGTTACAGTGGGCCTATGTATAGAAATATATGTAACAAGTTTAGAAAATAGTAGCTTCATAATATTTTTGCGTCATAATTTTCATATTTTTCATATTTTGTCTTTACGATTTCATACTTTCGTATAATTTTCTTCATATAATTCCTCGCTCTAGTTATTGCCCATGCAGCAATTGTAATTTGCTGTTACATATTCAACGCCATATTGACTAATGACGTAAGTTCTACACTGTTTTGTTTTATTCCATTGTTGTAATTTGAATAATTGTCTTTCCAACGGTAATTTTATATTTCGTGTAATGGTAATATTTTCATCACACAACGGGATCGAACGTATAGCCATATTTATGATTCACCCCGTATATATATATATATATATATATATATATATATATATATATATATATATATATATATATATATATAGAACGAGGATTCTAAGCGATTTTGACAAAAAAAAACTATGTATAGATAGCGTCAACAGTTTCGTTATAATAAATTATAAGAAAATAAACTTAAAAGCTAACACTATAACACTGGTCTAATGTCATTATCTTTTTTACGGACTACCTTTTGCTACTTATGTCGGCATGGTACAGGCTTCAACCATCGCTATTTTTTTATTCCATTTAAAGCACTGGCTCTCATACACGTCATTAGTTTTCTATAAAGTTTCATTTGCTTAGAAAATAGTTTATGATCCTGATTGTGAAGGTTACTCCATTCTGTAGCCGGCCATTCACTCAGCCTCCTTAAAACGAGCAACCGAATAATTAATAAATCGGGATGTAGGGAATAAATTTATAAACAATCAATTACCGGTAAGTAATTGAAGTAATAATCGGACATACACCTCATTTATATTCAAATAAACCAGAAAGACACGTAGAATACAATTATTAATCTTAAATTAGGTGATCCCGAGGAATTAATAATATAAAATAATAAACCTTTAGTTATGACAAATCTAGGAAGAGGTAGATGTCTGCAACCCTTCTATTGTATACTGATGGGCTCCAGACATGTCCACAATAAGTTAAAGATCTCTAGAAATCGTTTCTGTTCAGAGGATTACATGCTTTTTATTCAGCGAGTTAGAACCAACAATGCCTAAACTCGTACTTTAGACAGCTACAGCACAATGCATGATATAATAATAATATAAAGGAGCACTCAGAAGAGCATTAGTTTCGAAAGTTTTACGTTCTTTTCCACTGATCACTTGCATTCACTCTTTGCTGTATTCATTAATTGATTTTGTTCTGTTTTTACACTCTGTGATATGATAAAGTTTACACTTATCACCGCACAGTGCACATCTGCAGTCTTCAGTTGGCTGGTGGAATTTTTTATTTTCGCAGACCTTGTGATGAAAGCCATGTATCGCTAGTCTGGTTACAACGTGTCTCAGTGTCTGACATTCTCTTGTCCAGTTTCTATCTGTCATGGCACTGGAAGTGTAAAATTCCTCATTTATTTCCTTCCGTTACTGTTCCCTCACTTTTACTGCTTTTTGATATGGTTCTGTAGATGGTAGGAGGTATGTTATCCTGATGTCTTCTATGAAATATGTTTCTCGCATAAGTTCATAAATTAATCTGGATCGTGCTGTTTTTCCAGTTCCAGTGATTCTCTTCATGAAGCTTGCTTTCACTTTTCACAGTGCATGATATGGGATTTGGAAAACTTCAATCCGACGAAAACAACGCGGGCCTAGACGAAGATGATTCTAGGCTGTAAACGTAATTTCTACCGGGGAAATCCACAGGCTTTTGCTGCACAAACTTTGATCCAGCTGTACAGGCCATAGTTGGAAGACGGCCCTAAGACAATCGTTGGTGTCACACCAAAAGCATTTGTCACAAAATATTCTCATTGTATTAACTGAGTGAAATGTACCTATGATCTGTAATTTTACATCTCAAGGGGGCGTATCATATGATCTCAAGATATGGAAGGAGAGAACGCGAGCTCACCTCATGGCTAGGAAAGCGAAACAAAAATTAATATCTCTCGTGGTGCCAATCCGGGCGCAAGCACTTCTTATTGTGCTATCTAGCACGAACATAACTTATTCTACTAAAAGTAGGGACTTGTAAATTTTAGGATCGTCCTTGTTACTGGACTTAACCGCGTGTGCAACGATTCATATAAGTGATCGTCATAAAGTTTGAATAACAAACCTCGAGTGAAGTCTCCCACGAGGATAGGAAACGATATTATGTATTAATTGGCAGTAGATCAAAGTCTCCATACTGTTGAACGGGACCAAATGATAATTACCGCTTGTTGTAACGCCGTGTGTGTATCATTAAAGTTAAGCTAAATCTACAACCTGTCGTCTTTTCTCAACGAAACATAAATCGTATCCGCACGATCCTTGTGAATCCTGGAAAAGAATCTCAAGCCTACCGCAACCCACTGAGCTACTCGAGGTCCTCAACTAAAGAGGAATCCTGGCGCCCACTAAATCCCGTCTTCACCTTTTACCTTAAAACAAGGAGACCATTAAAAACTTTCTCCAATTCTCATTTCATTTAGTCCTCACAGTCTTGGAATTCAACCCCCAGAAATTAGGGGCTGGTGGTCAGTGACGTCCTTAAAAAAATATCTAAATAATTTTCATTTAATGTTAACAATCTCTAGATGAGAGAGATTCATTATTGTTCTTTCAACTTTGTATGCATTCTGTTTTCTTGATGTGTTTTGTTCTTTTCCTCCAAAATTATTGTATATTTCATTAATTAAAAATAAACTCCATAGCACAACAGGGCTAGAAGGTCTATCAGCAGGCTGCTGGTTTCACATCCACATGTGTTACAATGAAGGACTCATACAGGCTGTATAACGGTGATATATGGTCAGTATGTCGGGACCCCAACCGGCATAGCTGGTTTTCTAAACCTGGCGCTGCTACTTACTGTATCTACCCAATTCTTCATGATGCTGGGTGAAGACTGGTCCCATACAGGCCAAAATTCAATGAGAAAATGTGTTTTCCCTTGGGGACTCGAACCAGCACAAATCATGTAGCTCTATGTATTTATTATTATTATTATTATTATTATTGTTATTATTATTGACCAACTCACTAGCATTATCAAACCCGGAGAACATGGGTGTGCGGGCATAAGCTCTCCATACAAACCTATCCTGAGCTAATGTCTTCCAATCATCCCTTTTATGATTCACCTCCTCCAAATCATGGTTAATATTATTCTCCCACCTCATTTTTGACCTACCTACTGTGTTTTCCCTCTGGTTTACCTACAAGAAGATTCCTTATTGTTATAAAAAGTATCATCATCGTTTATTAAACATGTTTTGTAAAGATTTAATTGTATATACACATTAGTATATTTATTTATTAAATCTCCAAGATTTGGAGCCCTATTTAACAAATGTATGTTAGGGCTGTAGTTACATATAAAGGAAAATGAAAATACATATAATTACAAAATATAAATGAAACAAAAATTATGAATTGGTATATATAGTACACTTTTAATTGTGACTGAGGGCACGCCGTGGCGTAGTTATAGTAAAAGCAATAGGCTGCAACCCGCAAAGTCGTGGGTTCGAATTTCGATCAGGCATGGATTTGTAAACTGGCCTAAACATTCTAAATTTGAAGAGAAAATATATACCTAAATCGGGATTTGAACCCAATATATCCGGTACTATACACCAGTGCTTTAACAATTTAAGCTATTAGGCATCACGATTTTAACATCGATTTTTCTCTTATACTATGTTTAAATCGTGATGCCTAAAAGCTTAAATTGTTAAAGTACTGGTTTACAGAACCAGAGATGTTGGGTTCAAATCCCGATTTAGGCATATATTTTTCTCTTCAAATTTAATTTGTCATTGAGTGAGAAGTGATAAACATTCTTGTGGCACCATGACATGGGGTCTACTCAACCTCCAACTGAAATGAATATCAGTAGTATGTTCTGGAGGTAAAGACGGTCGTCACGCAGGGCTGACATCTCGTGCCGATTGTCTAGAAAAATGGGAGCCTTAACCTACCTCCGAAGGCACAGTTTTCTTTAGTTGTGACTGATTGAATGGAAGAGAGAGCTTTCTGTCCTTAACTTTGCCGGTATAAATAAAGCTTCATTATTAAAAGATGAAGGTGAAGCGAGGAGGGAGAAGGGAAGTAATACTACTCTTCCCCTAAGATTCAGAAATGTTATTTATATGGAGATTTGTCCAACATATTGTGCGTTTTAGAACTGAAGTTTATAACAAGTGAATAGCATTCTGTTTATTAGTTGTAATTGGTTATGTAACAACCAATAGGAAGGCGGATTTGCTAAGGCGCGGCGTGCGACTTGAATAGGAAGTAAAGCACGGGACAACCCTGAGTGAGAAGTCAGTCTGCAAGTACTCGTGGTGTGTTGTGGTCATCTGGCTGTGCATCTCATCGCTATCTTCTTTCATTTTGTACGGTGAGTGTGCGTCTTTCTTTTAGCAATCACAAACTTCTTATTGTGGTCTAGTTCTGTACTTTGTTTATAAACAAGTATTTCTGATGTTGTTCGACACAGTGCATCAGTTGGAAACAAATATTTTATAGGTGTTTCCATACAGAAGCTGTAGGCATATATATTGTGTGTTAGAATGAACTTTTTTAAAGACATTTTGCAAATTAACTATACACAGGTGACAGCAATATTGTTATAATAAATTACATGGAAATAGACTTAAAAATTCCACCTCATAGATTTGAAGGGACGCCGTACCCCCTCAAACTAAAGCATCTTACTTACTTACTTACTCACTGGCACTATCGAACCCGTAGGTTCATGGCCGCACGGACATAAGCTCTCCATACGTCCCTATCCTGAGCTAATGCTTTCCAATCATTCCCTGTATAATCTACTTCCCTCAAATCATAGTTAATGTTGTTCTCCCACCTCATTCTTGGTCTACCAACTGGGCGTTTTCCTTCTGGCTTTCCTACAAGAAGTTTTCCATGCACGTCTTTCATTCCCCATACGCGCAACATGTCCTGCCCATCGCAGTCTACGGGACTTAACTGTTCTTATTATATCTGGCTTCCTATAAAGACCATGTAGTTCATTGTTATGAAGTCTTCTCCATTCACCTGTCTGTTCATCTCTCTTTGGTCCAAAAATTTTCCTAAGAACTTTATTCTCAAATACTCGTAATCTCCTTTCCTCCCTTAAAGTAAGAGCCCATGTTTCGCACCCATATAATATAACTGGTAGAATAATAGTTTTATATATTTTCAGCTTAACGTTTTTTGAAAGGAGTTGGGACATCAAAAGTCTCTGCAATGCATAATAGCATGCATTTCCAGAATTGAGCCCATGTTTAATTTCTTTGTGCATCCCATTCCTATTTGTGATTATTGTTCCTAGGTATTTGAATTCAGCCAATTCCTCAAAATTTCCCTCATTTGTCATTAGCTGTCCATTTCCATTATATAATGTATTTCTACGTGCGACAATATATTTAGTTTTACTGATATTTACTTCCAGTCCTAATTTCTTAGTGTTACTCAATAGTATGTGCGTGTTGGCCTTTAGTATCTCCTCGCTATCGGCCAGTAGTACTACATCATCAGCATAAACTAACAGCTTATTAAACTAAAGCATCACTTAGACAATAAAACATGTTTACACTAATTTTAAAATACTGGTGCAGCATCACAACGTTCTAACAATGCGTGTGCGGTAAATCGATCGATATTAAACTATGATGTAACTGAACGTAATTTTAAAAGTTTTAGGACCGAAGATATTTCATATTTTCAGATAGCATAACCTTCAAAATTGTTTCTTGTATAATCTCGCCGTACAGAAGTTTCTTCCATTTCCTTTCATCTATTTAATTTAATTAGGGTACTCGCTACAAAACATATTAATATGTTAAATTAGTAAATATATACAAAGAAAGGGCCAATTAAGAAACGTATGTAAAAGAAGACGTCACTCCTGTATGTTTAACCGCAATGAGGCATACAAGTTACGAGTTACAAAAACACTCCTCCTGTGTATTTTCGTAAATGTAATTTACTTTCTTGCTTTAATTTTTTAATTAGATCCTTTCAACTTACACAGGATAAGGGAGAAAAATTATAATTGTATTTGCTTTGAGTTTCATTAAACGCGGGCATTTTATATTAACTCCTAAAACAACATAAACTATTTACAAAAGACAAAAATATTGGAGAGAAAATAAAAGGAAAAGGTAACCTATTTCATATATAAATGAAGTATATATATATTTTTTTTTTAAATTCTGTGTTAAAATATTGGAATCATATAGTTAAAGGAAAGCACTGAAGGTCACCAAATAAATTTACATGGAAAATGTATAGAATTTTAAATCAACGTACCGAAATTGAAACATTCTTCTTTCGCCTCTTGATAGCCTGAGATTTATATATTTTGTGACATGCTTGTAGATATTGCTTAGGCATATCAGGACTCTATGATTAGACTTAATTTTTGGTACGTTGATTTGAAATTCTATACATTGTCCTTGTAAACTTATTTGGTGACCGTCAATGCTTCAGTTGAAAAAAAAAAATGTTTTGGGGAACGAATTCGAAGCTTCCATGAAGAAGTACAAACATCGTTATGTGGGAGAATTAGTTTATAAAGACAGTTTGGCAAGAAAAAATGCACAGATCGTTTTGGCAATATTGTTATAGTAAATTATAAGGAAATAGACTTAGAAAATCGACCCCAAATATTTGAGAGTAAGCACACCTCTAATTAAAACACTGGTGACAGCATACTGAATATTTGCCCAAAATCACACCCATACATCCATAGTAATTCTGCACGAGGGCAGGTCTTTCACAGCAATCATAGCATTTTCATGCTGTGCTTGCAGCTTTACTAGGGAATTGTAGGTGTGGTAGCTTCCCGTTGCTTTCCACACCGGTGAAGTAGGATGATGATGATGGCCATATGATTTCGGGGACCGTTTGGGCCTTAAAGTTTTCCTGACATTTGTCTTACCCCGATAAAAACCTCACCCAGAAAAACTGTCCCGACCGGGGATCGAACCCGTGCCCGCTGCGTGACAAGGCAGCACGCTACCTAGAGACCACAGCGGTGGACCCAAAATCATATAATATGTACATAATTAAGCTAGAAATAAATGATGCAATTTAATCCAGGAACTTTGGACCGAATTAACTGAATAATGTAATGATAGATATCGTATTTTCCAGTAATGAACGGTAGACCTACAAATTTTATAGGAAAAAATGATAAATTGTCATTCTAGTCATGTTTCGAAATACCGCCATACAGTAATGTAATTCCCATAAAACTGTATATCCTGTTCCTTGTATTTTTGCGCATGACGAGTTATTATTGGTGATTAATAACAATAAAATTATATATATTTCTACTTCCGTAGTATGACGAGAGAGCCAGGAAATCCTACGCGCACAAATGCTTGTAGTTGGGTGTTTTATAAGTCTATGGATTCTACGGGAATACAAAAACGCATCAGTCGGAAATAACGCAATGACGTACTTACCCAGAAATAATCGCATTATCAAAGTTTATAGCAACCCTACCTGCTGCGTTTCAACCGCTGGTTCAAGTGTTGACAGTCGTCTGATAAAATTGTGATTTGAAAGGATTTCTTCTCTTTCCGAACTCACTGTGTTAATTATTCATTTCATTTCATTCTTGTTATTTCTATTTGGAAGAAATGTCATTCGCAAGGCTGTCCAGTAGGGTGAAAGGTGGCGATCCTATCATTGCAAATCCTTGATAACCTCTTCAGGGGAATTTCACATTACTCCAAGAAGTTTGAAGAAACAAAGCCGGACGATCAACTTTAAAATACAGCAGTGTAAATTGGATTTTACACTCGAAGAACAAATCTCGGTTACACGCAGCACAAATGAGTGTTATGTACGCTGCCAGATTTAACTAGACTAGACAAAACAAAGTTCTTAGGATTTTTTTGAAAAAAAAAAAGAGAACGGACAGGCGAATGGAGAAGACTAGTGGGCTGTATTATCTTTATAGGAGACCAGATATAATAACAGTTAAGTCTCGTAGACTGCGAGAGGCAGGACATGTGGCACGAATGGGAATGAAAGGGGGACAAGGGAGTTTCTTGTAAGAAAACCAGAGGGAAAATTCCCAGTTGGTGGGAGCCTAAAGTTAACCATGAATTGAGTGATGTAGATTATACAGGGGATTATGGAAAAACATTAGCCGTGGGTTATAGATAGTGCCAGTGAGTTAAACAAAATAATGTAGCCGAGCGGTTAATGCATCATGACTTGGTGCAGAACTAAGAGAACTTGCTCTGATTCGTACCCCCACGGGGCAAGACATTTTCTTAATGGAATTTCAGCCAGTTTGGGAACGGTGCCACCCAGCATCTTGAGGAATTTAGGCAGCTAAGGAAAGTAGCGGCTCCTGATTGAGAAAACCAGCTATGACAGACGACCGTATGTCGCCCCTTTACTGACAAAATGGTCGTCCACCTATGTGATTAACACGTGCGGATGTGAGGCCAGCATCTGGAGGGTAGACCAAGGGCCTTCTAAGCCTGTTGCGCCATGAAGTTTAGTTGTTTAAACAAAAAGTAAATAAGAAGGGAAACATTTTAGACATATCAGAGTATTTGTCAGGATATTTTACAGCGAGTGGACTCAAACTACCGAGAAAATATTTGTACTAACCTAAAGTATTAAGAAACACAGATAAACTGTCTACCACATTTGTTTTATAATAGTAAACATTTAGATTCCCCATGAGGTCGAAATTTTGAAACTGGCCAAAGCTTTGTAGCTGCCCCGTGGTACTGGGATCGACTCACCCTCTAAATTAAATTAGTATCAGGCGTATGTTCCGGAAGTAAAGGCGGCTGTTGCGCTGGGCTGACAGTCCGGCTGATATATCGTGCCGACTGTATGTAAAGGTACGTACACATATGCGCGCCGCGAACACGAACGAACCTCCTGCGATCCATAGGAAACCCACAAACCTTCAGTAGACATTTTGAAGAGCAGGTGTAACCAACGATGTCTATTCCCTTTCCGTTCTCCCGCTTGTCCTGCATTCTTTCCCAAAAATAGGGACATTTTTTTTAAATGACGCGGGACAAATTGTTAAAAATCGGGACTGTCCCGCCAAAATCAGGACGTCTGGTCACGCTTATTACTTATTACATCTTATAACTTTATTTATACTTTTTCAAATATTATAGCATTAAAGGAATTTAAAAAAATATATGATTTGTATATCCATCCATAGTAATTCTGCCCGAAGGCAGGTCCTTCACTGAAATCATAGCATTTTCATGCTATGCTTGCAGCTTTACTAGGGAATTGTGTAGGTGTGGTAGCTTCCCGTTGCTTTCCACACCGGTGAAGGATGATGAGATGATGATGATATGATAATGATAAGGATGATGATGATGGCCATATGATTTCGGGGACCGTTTGGGCCTTAAAGTTTTCCTGACATATGTCTTACAGGTGAGGAAAAACCCCGATAAAAACCTCACCCAGAAAAACTGCCCCGACCGGGGATTGAACCCGGGCCCCGCTGCGTGACAAGGCAGCACGCTACCTCGAGACTACAGCGGTGGACATGATTTGTATATATATGTTTAAAATGATTAAGAATCTATCTCACCATAACATGGCCTTAATTTTTAATAAAAATGTACATGATTATTATACTAGAGGTTGTACTTTATTGCACAAAGATACTAGTTTCTAAAAAAAAAAGTATAAAAGGGATTCGTTATGCATTAATCAACCATTAAAATAACTACTTACCTATTGAATATCAACATTTCACGAATGTTAACCATTTTTCTAATTGTATTAAAAAATATTTTTTCTCATTGCTTTCTTAGTTAATTTTGTTAATTTTATTATTATTAATATAGTGCCAGTGAGTAAGTAAGTATTATCCTGTTTAAATATTGTATTTATATGTGTATATATATTGTGCATCTATAGTAGTTTGTATTACTTAAACTTATGCCTGAATTTGTTTTCTTGTTTTTATTGTTAATTGTTTTATGGCCATTATTTTTTGTATATTGCCCCTTAACATGAGCAGTCTTGCTCTTTGGAGTCTTTGAAGAGATAAGTAAATAATTAGCAATAAATGTGTTTATATATTGTATTGTTTTGTGATACTTCATACATAATATTATGAAATGAACGTCTTAAATAAATAATGTTTTCTAAATAATTCTAATTTATTTATACAATTACAGTACACACGAAAAAAAAACACATCATTGAAAAAAAAAACAGGCATCTCCTTTCAATGATTTTTTTAAATGATCCTTATCTTGTGGATCCCACAATAATTGCTTGCTTCTATAAATGTCAACAAGTTTTAACACGTTTTCCTCTGACCACTCCATACTCAAATAATAGGTGCGCACCGAAAGCAACGAACCTCTCAGGTACCCGTCCAAATCTAAACAGCGAACCATCAAAGTGTTCGTGGAAAAAACCGACAATGAGTGGATCGTGGTGAGAGAAGCGCGCGCGGCGCGCGCGCCGTTCGCGCGCACCTTAAAACCCCGTCCAAATCTGACGAACATGGTGCGGCGCGCGCGCCGTTCGTGTTTGCGGCGCGCAGGTGTGTACGTACCTTTAAGAAAACCAGCTATAACGGCTTAGGACCAGACGCGCAAACCACATGTCACCCCTGTAGTGACTGTATGATCGTGCACCCCTAAATGACATGGATGTGAGGCCAGCAGCCGGATGAAAGACTAAGGGCGTTCTAAGTCATTAGCGCCATAGATATTTAAAAAATGGAAGGTTTAACTTTATACCATACAAAGTGTCTGCTTAGGCCCGTAGTGGGATCAATCACGAGGTTCCATCTACATTTGTTATGTTGTATTAAATTAACCTTAACCTTAATGTTTACATTATCTGAGTTTTGTAACTTTACACGCTGTCCTATATTAATTGAACATCCATGGACTGTCGTTTTGGATTGAAAATTGAAAATTTGAAAAAAAAGAGTTTTATGTATCTGCCCGGCTGAAAGTAGATTTTTGGTCCCCATTCAGTTGGATAGTTCACCGCTGTAGTCTCGGGATAGCGCCGTTGCCTCGTACGCAGTGGGCCCGGTTCAATCCCCGGTCGAAACAATTTTCCTGGGCGATTATTTTTTTCGGGTTTTTTCCTCACCTGTAAGACATATCAGGAAACTGTGAGGCCTAAACGGTCCCCGAACATAATCTTCAACATATTCGCCGTTGTTTAGTATGAATGTATGTGAGTTTGATTAATATTGTCCGTTGTCTCGGGGAGGCCCTCCATGTCCTTGTAAGGTCAAAAAAGTGTGTGAGATCCATAGTTTAAAATTCTGAATACAAGCTACTGCTCATTGGGGTATCGCATTTATGTCTATGCACATTATATTGTAAAAAAAATGAAAAACTAAAATCTGAATTTTACAGGGGGCTGAAAAATCTTTAAAACATGATTCATATCATACAAATGTAAAAACCTGTTTCAACCAATATGGTCAAAATGTGGATTTTATTCTCAGACCCTCAATCTTTGTCCTTTCGTTGTGGTCGATGCAATAGTTGCATTGTGTTATGCATATTTTAGTGCGCTCATTGGAATATCGTAGCTGCAGGAATGCAGTGACCTCGATAAATGCTTTCTTTATTAAAAAACTTGAAAATATTTTAATTAATTATATATCTTGGGATTAAAGTTCCAGAAGACAAAGCGCGTCCGTGTACATCAATTATCAACATCACATTTAACAAAACTTAAATAAAATAAAAGGTTGCAATGAAACGAAAACCCAATCGTCTTAAAAGTATTGTTAGTATATTTTATTGAATGACGCCTTTAAACAGCTCAGGCAATATCAAACTGGAAGTTTATGGCCGCGCCTGACACTCTCCATCCATCCTTATCCTCAACAAATGTTTTAATTAATTCCCTTTATACTAAAAAAAAATCATGGTTAATATTATTCTACCATCTCATTCATGGGCACTTAACTACATGCCCTCTTGCCTTCCCCATTCATGTTACATGTCCTGCCATCGCAGTTCAGGAGACGATCTCGTTAAATCTGGTTTCCCATAATTACACATCCATCCATAGTAATTCTGCCCGAAGGCAGGTCCTTCACTGCAATCATAGCATTTTCATGCTATGCTTGCAGCTTCACTAGGGAATTGTAGGTGTAGTAGCTTCCCGTTACTTTCCACACCGGTGAAGGATGATGATAATGATAAGGGCCATATGATTTCGGGGACTGTTTGGGCCTTAAAGTTTTCCTGACATTTGTCTTACAGGTGAGGAAAAACCCCGATAAAAACCTCACCCAGAAAAACTGCCCCGACCGGGGATCGAACCCGGGCCCGCTGCGTGAGAAGGCAGCACGCTACCTCGAGACCAATAAAATATCCTCAACTCGTGTCTAACTCAGGGTCGGATCGAGGGATGTGATGCTATAAAGATCCCTGAATGACAAGGTGCCGGCCGACCACGTCTGACGCACCATCACAGGGGCAGATGAACGAAATGGATGAGATGAGTATGGAGAAATGGTGGAATGAAATTGTGACAGGGGAAACGGGAGAAAACCCCGAGAAAAACCTGTCCAAGCCCTGTTTCGTCCACTATGAAACCCACATGGAGTGACCGAGACTCGATCTCGGGACCCCAGCGGTGTGAGGCGAGCGTCTAACCGCTTGCGCCACGGAGCCGCCAGTAACACCAATATTAGTAATACATTTTTCTTCGGGGAAAAAATATTCCAAAGTTTCTTCGTGCATTTGGAACCGGTTCAACAATATAAACACATCTTTCGGTGTCCAATGTTCTCCGTCTCACATTTATATCCGAGTTTTCTCTGTTATTACATCGCCCTTCATTTTACTTTACAATGACAGTACTGTCCTGTTTTCAGACACTGGACGTAAAATGGAACGTTTGTCATTGTTACTCATTAAATAATATGGGCTGCAGTTCACCTTATGTAACGTTATTAAAGTGTTTGTTTGTCTGTTTGTTTGTTTTGTGGTGAGCTGATAGTGAGATGAAAGCACGCGGGGAAATTTCCAGCAAATCGTAACACGGAATTTGTTTTGAGCTTAAACTGACATATGGTAACCTCATAATAGCCAGTGTATGTTGTTGTCATCAGGTTCTTCGTTCCATTTAACATGTTTCGCGAACTTACGTATGTACAAATCTAGTGTAATTAGGCGATTTGCTAATTAGATTAAAAACATAATTATTACAGACATTTTATCTTAATTCTAGCCAAGAGCCAGTGGTATCACTCAAAGTAATGAAACTGCATTAACAATATATACTGCACCACACATGCTTCGGTCCCGATGGTGTAGTGGTTATCTTGTTTCCTTGGTTGAAAACAACACCGTGGTCTTTGCGTATAAACTGAGAGTTGGGATGGTTCCGTGTCATAGATTTACGGCAGATACTTATTCGAATGCACATCTGGTCTAATAATATTTATAGCTAGTCTTGGCGCAAATTTTGAATATGACTTAAAGAAAATTATTTGGGTTGCCGAACAGTTTTCAGGTAATTTTAAAATTCCCAGTAGATTAAAGCAAGGAAATGCACTATCCTCTCTACTATTCAATTTTGTACTAGAGTATACATTAAATTATTAGAGGATAAAAGGGCGTACACCCTTAGACAAAAAAAAATGAGTCGTCTCTTGATTCTATCAACCGATCGGGGAACTTCGTGACCACTCGCAGAAGCCTTATTCACATTAACACGTTTTCGGTAATTGTACTGTGTTGTTTGCTAGTTAACACAGTGCACACTCAAGTAACATGAAAGAGAGAATCAGCCTCTGTGTGTTTCCGTGGTCGAGAGGTTTAGCACACAGCATCTGCGTTCATAACCTCACGGGTTCGATCCCCGTTCTACTTTTTTTTACTGAATGTTAGGATATCATTTCGCCTGTAATATAGTTTCATATTTAATTTTATATTTGAGTTTTATGGCTTTAATGCACACATAAAACACATAAATGAAAACCTTCTAATAATTAAATGAAGAAAGATAATAATATCTTCTAAAATGAAAACTTTAACAAAATTAATATCGGATGTATGAACCCTTAGCATATATTACCGCCCTCAATCCTCGGGGCATTGATGCAATAAAATTTCTACGGGCACATGGACAATCGTAAGAGCATCCCAGGCGTCTTGAATTTGTGCCATAAGCGATCATTCGTCTTTCGTGCATCTGCAGGCCAATTAGCGTTCATCTCTATTTTCATCTTAGCTGACACATTTTCGATTGGATTCATATCAGGTGAACAGCAACATTTGATTTGCCTTCTCCTTTAACAATCAAATCAAATTTTGCTAAACAGATTTCAGAAAGCGGCCACAGTTTCAACAATATCCATAATACAATGCCAATTTTACACAGGGAAAACAACAGACACAAAATTAACATTTTAGAAGAAATCGAAATTATCAAGAAGGCCAAAAATACAAACATTCTCAACGAAAATATGCCTAATAAGCAAAACCCTCTATTAGACATACAGTTAATTCAATACTACTACAACAACTCCAGAAGATGAAGTATGCATCGAAAGGCCTAAAGTGAAATCAACGAAAATTTTAAATAGTTGAGGAAGACGGTAGTATACAAGGTAAAAATAAATAATAGTTTAAAAAACTAAAACAACACGCTTTATTAGAAAACCGAACTAAAAATGGAAAATAATTTTAATTTCCAACACGCTTGGGATAAAATTAAAGTTGTCAACAAAAAATCATCTCCAACATATCTAGAATAAAACTAGAGTTATCTACAAAAACAAATTATTTTTACCATCAAAAGCATGGGGTGCCCATATATCAATTAATATATTTGATAATAAACATATATTGATAAAATTAAAGTATCTAAGAAGAAAACGTAAAAACCATAAAAAGCACCCCACGCCTTTGATGGTAAAATTATTTTTTTTGTAGATAACTCTAGTTTTATTTTAGGTGTGTTGGAGGTGATTTTTTTTGTTGACCACTTTAATTTTATCCCAAGCGTGTTGGAAATTAAAATTATTTTTCATTTTTTAGTTCGGTTTTCTATTAAAGAGTCTTTTAGTTTTTTTAAAACTATTATTTATTTTTAATTTTTTAGTATGGTTTTCTAATAAAGCGTGTTGTTTCAGTTTTTTTAAACTATTATTTATTTTTTAATTTTTAGTTTAATTGATTGTCATAAACTGGAATCCCATGAAAATCTAATTGCTTAATACTCTTCTAAAAAAAATCCTCCGGCCTGAATTTGAACCAGCGGCCTATGGTTTACTGAAATTTTATACCACTACAGTTCACCGCTCTACCAACTGAACTCTTAAAACGATTGACTAAAAAGTCGAGAAGTCCGTAACCTATTACACCGGTTTTTTTTTCTGATGATTCTGGCCAGAATTTAAAATAAATAATGAAATTATTGTATTGTTATGAGTCCTTTACAAGTATACAAAGTTTCAAGTCGATCTAATGTTTTTAAGTGGGTGAAAATCGTGTTCAAAGATTCCGTTACAAAGATACAGGTCCGTTACATAGAGAGATACAGGTTAAGTTAATATAAAGCTTTAAAAATATGTAATTTAGCATTGTTATAACCTCAACGGTATAAAAAACAATTATGAACTTAAAAGTATAGATTAATTCAAATATCACGAAAAAAAATTGCGTACTAGAAGACGCGAACCCGCAATCTTCATTAACAGAAACAGTGACCGCATGCTTTACCGCTGAGCTATCACGACACGTAGGAGAGTTTTCACTTTATGCCACATAACACAGTAGCTCAGGGACTGCACAATTATGACTAGTTTCCTAGTTTGAACCCAGCTCTGTGCCGAGTATGACTTAGAAGAAATGTGCGTTCAAGAGATGACTTTTTTTTTGTCGAAGAGTGTACAATTCAATGATATTGGTTTATGCTGATGATGTAGTATTGTTAGGAGATAGCTAAGAAATACTAACAGCAAACGCACAGATTTTATTGAATAACTAGTGAACATTGATGAAACTAAATGCATGGCCACACGTACAAATCCATTATATGAAGGAAATGGACACATGAAGCAAATTGTGTAGTGGCTGAATTCAAATATCTAAGAACAATAATTACAAACAGGAATGAGTTGCAGAAAGAAATTAAACATAAGCTCAACTATGGAAACGCGTGCTGTTATGTAGTATAGAACTCTTCTGTCATAATATTTAAAACAAAATTCCGCCTATGAAAAAATGGTTGGATAAAAAATGTAGACCGTAGCAATTCTTCTTTCAGAACCACAATATTAAAAGATAATAATAATAATAATAATAATAAATAATAATAATAATAATAATAATAATAATAATAATAATAACCGCAGAGAGTTCTGGAGTGGATCACAGATGAGAGCATTTGCCAGGCATAATGTTTGGGAGAACATTTCCACAAAAACTGAACAGTGGACTCCCATTCACAGAACATTATTTCGCTGCGAGCTAAAGAATTGAACTTCTGTGGGGAAAGTCAGAAGTGGACTAAGATACTTCAAAGTTACTCTCCAACATAATTATGTCCTATAGTATCATCATCATAGTACATTCACGAATTTAGGCCATTTGTTGACCTGTTTCGGCCTCAAGAGAAACACCATCCAAAAGTCTTTTGAGTGGACGTCCTGGTCTTCTTCTTCCTGCAGGTTGATATCTTAACATTTGTTTGGGTATTCTGTGATCTTCCATTCGATGAACATGTTACAGTAATTTATAAGAAACTAGTTTTTATTTATTCATGGTTATATTGCGTAGGAATATTTTTTTAAGTACCTATATTTTTGTTGCATTTTTAATATCTCAGCAGGAGAATCCACTTTAGGATTAGATCCATCCATCCATAGTAATCCTGCCCGTGGGCAGGTCTTTCACTGCAATCATAGCATTTTCATGCTATGCTTTGCAGCTGTACTAGGGAAATTATAGGTATGATAGCTTTCTGTTGCTTTCCACACCGATGAAGGATGATGATGATTGCCGGATGATTTTCGGTGACCGTTGGGCCCTAAGCTTCCTGACATTTGTCTTACAGATTAGGAAAAACCCCGAAAAAAAGTCACCCAGGAGCCTGTCCTGACCGGGAATCGAACCTTGGCCCGCTGCGTGACAAGGAATCACGCTACCTCGAGACCACAGCGGTGGACTATATTCTTCCAGTTATATATGGATGCGAGACGTGCCTATGTGTTTAAGGGAGGAAAACATATTACGAGTACAGTGTTTGGTTTGAGAATAAAGAACTCAATGAAATGTTTTGAACAAAGAAAGACGAACTGACAGTTGAATGGAGAAGATGACGCAAATGAGTTAGATGATATTTATGGAAAACCAGATGTAATACGGGCAATCAAGTCAATAAGCGATGGACAGGGCACATGGCACGAATGGAGAATGAAAGAGAGGCATGGAAATTTGTAATAAAATGACAGAGAAAGCGTCCAGTAAGACGAGGCAAGAATGAGGTGGAAGAATAACATTAATCATGATTAACAGTTGTGCCCTTTCCCACGCAAGTTTGTATTGATGTAAGTGCGAGCACTGAGACCGGAATGAGCAGTGCTCGGTCTCAGGTGGGTTCAGGTACAGGATGAAATTAAAAAGAAAAGGAAAACGGAAAATTGATACTTAGGAGCAAGATTCAAAATAGAAAACGCACTCTGACGCTGCATAAAAAGTAATAAAAAGGAGAATAAAATAAGCAGAACAATTTAAAACAGACAAATACCAAACGAAGAAAGAAGGGCATTAGGATATTGCTTAATTTATTGGTGTTTAATTTATACTTTTTCACAGACTAGTTTCTTCTCTAATTAATTGATTGTCCTTCATCTCGTCTCGTGTCTCCGTTCCAGGGGCGAGTTGATTTCCATTCCACGGCATCAATGCAGTTTAACCTCTCACCTTACAGGTACTGTTACGTGCCACCCGACCTAACAGTGCAGTTGATTAGAGTTCAAAAAATTATTATCTATAGCACTGTATGGTGTGAACATGGTATTTTATACTATGCCAAGAAAATAAACTAATATTATTCGAAAATATTAGTCTAAGACTAATGTTCGTTCTTACTAGGAATGATTTTTTTAATTAGATACTATTGACCTAATGTGGCACGCCGTAGCGTAGTGGTTAAGGCACTGCGCTATAAGCCGGAAGGTCGAGGGTTCAAGTCCCGGTAGGGCCAGGATTTTTAAACTGACCCAAACCTTCTGGCGGCACTATGGCCCTGGGGTCGACTCAGTCTCTAACAGAAAGGTAAAGGCGGCCATCACGCAGGGCTGACAACCCGGCTGACATCAAGTGCCGATTGTTCAGAAAAAGTGGGAGCCTTAACCTCCTACTACCCCAAGTGCCTCCTGAGGTCTGTAGTGGGATCACTTTACTTTACTGTTGACCTAATATTGCCAAGATTATTATGTCTAGAATTGTATGGAAAGATTATGTGTGGCTGTGGAGATTTATTAAACAACGCTTGGGGAAACATCGTTATGAAGATACAGGCTGCTGGCCTCACATGCACGTGTGATAATTATAGAGGTGGACGATCATCCAGCCGGTGTAGGTGTAGGGTGCATGTCGGATCTCTCAGCTGTTACAGTTGGTTTTTTCAACCTGGTGTCACCCATGTTCCTCACGATGCTGAGTAGCCACCGGCCGAAACTCCAAGAGAATATGTCTTCCTCCGTGGGGACTCTGGTACCCGGCGGGGTAGAGGATCTTAAATCTCCACCTTAGGTGCGGTTGTTTGTCCTCTGCTCGTGTGATAAAGAAAAAATATAAAAAGCTGAACAATGTGAAAACAAAAGGGGAAGACATTGAAAACAAAGAGAATATAAATAAAAACTCCTGGCGCGACTGGCCTAGAAGGCCCTTGGCTTACCAGACGGCTGCTGGCCTCACGTCCACATGTGTTAATCACAGAGGTAGACAATCATCCAGCCAGTGTAGGGGAGACATGTGGTCAGCATGTTAGATCCACCAGCAGTTATAGCTGGTTTTCTCAACCTGGAGCCGCTACTTGTTGTAGCTACCCAAATTCCTCACGCTGCTGGGTGGGCACCGGTCCCATACTGACAGAAATCCCACGAGAAAATTTCTTCCCCCATGGAGACTCGAACCAGCGCAAGTCCCGTAGCTCTGCGCTAAGGCTTCTTGCCTTAACCACTCGGCTACGTCGCGGGACTGGGAGTATAAATAGTAAATATAATATCCTCAACGTGTGTTCAAATCTGTGTCGGGTCGAGGGACGGGATCAGATTAATAGCGGTCTGTGCCGGCTTAACGCACCATGACAGGGGCGGATGAACGAAATGAAACGAAGTGGATGAGATGAGTATTGAGAAATGGTGGAATGAAATTTGTAGCAAGAAAAAACTGGAGAAACCCCGAGAATAATCTCCCTAAGCTCCGTTTCGTCCACTACGAAACCCATATGGAGTGACCGAGAATCGATCTCGAGACCCCAACAGAGAGATGCGAGAGTTCGCTAGCGCATGAATAGTTAAACATATATATATATATATATATATATATATATATATATATATATGATGTGGATGTATGCTCCGATGTCACGTTCTCACGAACACAGCACCCTCTGACTCGCAGGGGTTTAGATTTGATTAAATAGGCAGGTGTGCCCAGTCAACTATAAAGAAATTCACTGGAGAGATTAAACGAAACCTGTTTTCAATAATAGAGCGTATTCTATTATGTCAAATGCCAGGAAAACTCTACAACGGGAGAGCGAAAAAAAAAAAAAAATCGGGAGAGACGTTTGTGAGTTGGGATCACAGCCACTCACTCAACGCTGTTTGAATGTACAAGCTAAGTTACATTTCACTTTTTTGTTTCTCAGAAATTAGCTTAACCTAAAACATGGTCCTTGGCCTACTAAACTTCTGCTGGCCTCACATCCACATATATTAACCACAGAAGTGTATGATCTTCCAGCCTGTATAGGGGTGACATGTGGTCAGCATGTCGGGTCCCCCAGCCACTATATGTGGTTTTCTCAACCAGGAGGCGCTACTTATTGTAGTTACCCAAATCACAACGATGCGATGCTGGGTGGGTACCGGTCCCATACTGGCCGAATTACCATGAGAAAATTTCTTCCCCCATAAAGACTCAAAACCAGCTCAAGTCCAGTAGCTCTGCACTAAGGCATGATGCCTTATACCGCTCGGCTACTGCGCGGACCCCGTGTATAATTAACTTCATTCAAATCAAAGTTGATATTCTTCCGCCTCATTCTTGGCTCATTTACTGGGTGTTTTCCTCTCTTTTCCTGCAACAAATTTCTAAGCCTCCCTTTCATTATTCATTGGTGCCACATGTCCTGCCCAGCTAGAATGTTATTACATAAAGATAATGGATCTATCAACATTGCAATTAACTCCATTTACCTGTCTTGTTTCCTCTCTCTTCGGCCCAAAAAAATTTTCTAAGTACTTAATTTTCAATAATCGTAATATTTTTCCTCCCTTAAAATAAGAGACCATATTTCGCATTTATCTAATGTGACTGGAAGAATCGCTCAATTATATATTTTTAGCTGAAAATTTGTGGAGAAATTCAAATGATAAGATTCGCTTTAATATAGGCCTACGTAATAATAGTTGGGGGTAGGAATTTTTAACATTTTGAAATCAGAAATGTATCATTTTGTAGTGTTTGTACATTTGCAAATTTTGTGTTTTATAAATTTTGGAAAAACAAAATGCAACTTGTTTATTCTAATGAGTTGGATGTGAAATTAAAATAACATTTTTAAAAGGTAAACAGAGAAATAAAAATGCATAAATTAAAGTATGCATTTATTTCACATTAATATAGGAGTTAAAGTAGCATACAGGCTAAATCATAACACAGAAAAAAGATAAATGTATACCGTACTGATGCAAAACTAGAATAATATAAAAAATAACCATAATCAGAATAATTAATAGAAAAATGAATAAATTAGTTCAAGCCGTGAAAGTCCAGAGATATTGTAATGAAATCATAGAACGTACTGTATTTCAACATTTGTTCTGTAATTCAAATTCTTCTGTTTCTTACAATTAAATTGTACGCATATTTACTGAAATATATTTCAGTATCTGTGCTGTAGGTAAAACCCCCAAATACATTGCAGAGCTGCTTGGACAAACTCTGGTTGAGTTTACCACTTGAAGGCGTCTGCACACATATTTTTCTTAAAGTTTTTAGAAGAAAATAAATGAGTATTTCAAAAATTGTCTATTTCGTATTTGCATCAAATTTTGGTAAATGTTCGCAGTATGAGTCATGTTCACGTTTAGTCGTAGGCCTACTTTTAAAAAGCATTAAAATTTGTTTACAGGTTGTGAAAAATAAAAATACAAGAGTGGCCTGCAAGCCTTTAAGGGCATTTCGTGAATATCGCATTTGCGAAAAAAAATACCCTCTTTTAACCTCTTAATTGGCGACGCGCTAATTTCTCATTTCATTTACTTAAATGTGTCTGACCGCAGTGGAAACAAAATCATGTATAACTGTAAGTTATTACTGCGTATTGTGTCATTCAATAGAAATTAATGTAATTTCTATTTATTCGTTTTCTACTGTTTTATTCTTCTTCTCCTTGATTGTAGTTTAACCTCTTTAGGCCTACTTTATATGTCATACGGGAGAGGAATAAACATTGAAAGGAAGTTACATGGAGGAGTAAAGGAACAAGATACGTGGAGAATTAGAAGGAACCAGGAACAGAAAGAATTAAGGCCTCTAGGGATTGACATCTAGTAGGAGATATTAAAAGAAAGAAACTGGACGTGTGTTGCGGATGGAGTAGAAGATCAATGCAAGAAGCGAAACCAGAAGGAGGAAGAAAAGTTTGAAGACAAAAACTAAAATGGTTGGATAATGTTGAGCAACTGAAGGTTAAAAAATCGAGACAGAAAGCTATGAATAGAGAAGAATGGGCAGATGTTATAAAGGAGGCCAAGGTAGAGCCAAGGGAAGAAGAATAAGAAGTCGAGAGAGGGATTTTAAACATTGTATCGCATACACACAAGGACATGGAGAGCTTCCCGACTGAGAGATCAGCTCAATACAGCGTCTCATCTAATACAGTACATTAAGACGAAACACACACTTGATACTAAACATGACGAATGTGATGATAATGATGGTCAGACGATGTTCGTGAACAGTAAAGCTTCCTAACATTTGTCTCACATGTGAGGAAAAACTCCAAAGAAAATCATGACGCAGGAAACTTGAACCGACAGCCCCTCTACGTACAAGGCAACGATATTACCCTGAAACTGTTATATTAGAAATGTTAAATAAATGATACCAATGTATCTTACAAGATATGTTGTCTCATAAGTAATGTCGGTTTGACTCTAATGTTGTGTGTCTGGTTGAATTTTTGGGAGTTTGTTCCAAACATGAAATTCTGAGGGTAGCAGGTACAAACCGACCGGAATCCATACTGCAGTGAACTAGGAATTGGGAAGAATGGAACTGTTACCACACCCAGCGTATAGTCCTGATCTTACAATGCAGATTACCATCTGTTTCGATCCATGGTCCATTATTTCGTGAAATTTCGATAATATTGAAAAAACATTTGAAGGTTTGGAAGTGGGTCTCAATGAATTCAAAAACCAGACTGACACCGTCGAGCGGTAATAAACCTCTCTGAAATAGCACTCAACACGATGGAATCTAATCTACTTTGAAGACTAGTTGAATTTCTTGTCAGAAACATTCAAAATAAAATTTGTAAAAAAAAAGACATTGCTTATGACAGAGTATCGATATATGCGTTTCCAGAGTTGAGTCAACCTGCTAAATAAATACATATTTTTTTCAAGAAAAATTCTACCGTAAGTAGAGTTAAAATAGATTGTGTGAGACAAACGATTAAGCAGAAGTGCGCGTGGACTTGTGAATTAGAAATGAATAAAGCCACGGGTTCAAGGCAAATCCAGTTTGAGGAAGGGACTGTGTTGTGTGGATTCCGAGAATACGTGCTGACTTAAATCATTTTTATTAACTCTCCTAAAACAAAAACTATACTAACATAAACATTGACTCATTTTGCAGCGTTTGTTGAGATCATTATTGTGACAAGAAGTGATTCCTTTTCTGATGCTAACTTAATTTGGGCAGTAAAGGGTTAAGATCAGACCTAATATTAATGTTCCAACCGTACATAACATTAATTTTCTCATGAACAATGTAAGGTTACAAATATAGACAAGGAAGATGATTATATTTGGCCTTCCTTTTATATTTATTGAATTGAAAGTGAATATAAGGCGAAGGGTAATTCGACAACATGGGCCTTCGTTAACCAATACTTCTCTGTGCACGTTGGCCTATTTTATGTCAAATTCAGGAATTAACTTCACAATACTAATACGTAGGGTATTAGTTGGGGAAAGCGTCCAATAGGTAGGTCATGAACGATGTGGGAGACTAATATTAAGCATTATTTGAGGGAGGTGAATTTTACAGAGAATTATAGGGAAATATTAACTTAGGATAGGGTTGTATGGAGAGTTTATAAGAGCACGACCATGGACCTCTGGGTAATGACTAACTACACCACCCTGTCAAGTAGTAGCCCTAGCGATCTGTTACGATGTCCTGTGGCACGTAGTGAAGCATCTGTCATGTTCCGTTCGGATTTTAATGAGGAAAGTGTTCACTAGAAAATGACCAAAAGGGGAAACATTTTTCTAAAAATAACTTCAGGTCAAAAGGAATAAAAAAAGTAAATGTATAATCACTGTTACTTTGTCTATGCTGTCTTTTAAGGCATGATCCTTTGGTGCAGAGGTACGGGACTTGAGCAGGTTTGAATCCCCATTGGACAAAACATTTTATCATGGAATTTGAGCCAGTACGGGACCGGTGCCCACCCCGCATCATGAGGAATTTGGGTAACTATAATAAGGCTCCAGGTTGATAAAGTTATAACGGCATGTCACCCATATACTGGCGGGTATGATCGTCCACTGTGGATCTGAGACCAGTTGCCGGCTGGTAGGCGATTGGCCTTCTGGGCCTGCACTCCATACATTTTTCACTATATTTACCAACTGAAATTATTACACCTATTTATATTGAACATTTCAACATATTTGCGTCTATTCTATACCAACAGAAGCCAGTGGTGAATATGTGGTTTTGACTCCAAATCAGCACTTTACTGCTGTTTCAGGGTCTGGATATTTTAAAAGCTTTGTTTAAGTTTGTCATTTTTATATTTTCTTCCCGATTTCAATTTTTTTTATTTAACAAAAGAAAACTAGTTTACAACCCATGTTTCACCGAGAGGCATATCACGGATTACACTGGTCAACATGGTTTTTGTCTCATGAGTACCAATAGTTGTACTTAATGCAGTTTTTTTATCGTATTTTCAAATATGTATTCGGAATTTCTCCATCAGCCACAGTTTTTTTTATTTCAATTTCAATTAGTGGATTTAAATAATTATTATTTTAATAAACGTTTTTTCGTTCATTTGTCCATTGTAAAACAAAACCAAATGAGCTAACTCAAATGGTACCGTTGCTACTGTTGTGCAGGTTCAGACATGTGGAGACATGCACAAACATGATCTAGGGTAGCATGCATTCATTAGAACGATGTTAGTTGTGAGATAGCAGTGAACCAGTAAACATGTAATTGTGAGTGCGTTGTGTCTGGATTATTGTATATTACATGTTTACAAATTTATTTCTTTTAATTTGTTGTTAGTTACAAAATGCCTAGAGTTTGTTTCAATCATCCTAACAACTTTTGTTATATATGTGGTGAAGTGACGCTCAAGTCCCAAAGGCGTTAGTAATAAAGTTTTATGAACTTTATTTTGGGTGTAAATTGGGGACCAAACAAGGACCTGTGCCCCACATATCTGTTGTTCATCGTGTAGTAGGCTTCTCACTGCATGGAAGAATGGCACACGCCACATGCCATTTGCTAACCCTATGATTTGGGGGAACCCACAGATCACTCTGACTGTTATTTCTGCTTAACAAACATTAAAGGGATTACGTCAAAATCAAAGCATACAGTGGTGTACCCTGACTTGCAACCTGCAATGAGACCAGTTCCACACTGCGAAGAATTGCCCATGCCAAAGCCTCCAGAACATGTGACATTAGATGAAGAGAGCTAAGATTCTGATGGAAGTAATGAAGAAGAAAGAGATTTTGGTGATACAACTTTTGAACAAAGCTGTTCATCTGAGCCTCATTTATTGACTCAAGATCTTAACGATCTCATACGAGATTTAAAGTCATCCAAAAACCAGTCTGAAATGCTTGGTTCCCGGCTAAAAGGATGGAATCTTCTCCAAAAGAATACAAAGATATGTACATATCGTAGTCGTCATTCTCAATTTAAAGACTATTTTTCTGAAGAAAATGGCTTAGTATTTTGTATTGACATTTCTTCTCTTATGGAGACATTTGGTATTGAACATAACCCAACAGAATGGCGCTTGTCCGTTGATTCCTCCAAAGCTAGTTTAAAAGCAGTGCTTCTGCATAATGGAAATAATTTCCCATCAATACCTGTGGCTCACTCTGCTAGTATGAAAGAAACATATGAAAACTTTAAATTTATATTGGCAAAACTTCAATATGCAGTGTATGAATGGAATATATGTGGTGATTTGAAGGTAATTGCACTTATTCTTGGTCTGCAGCATGGTTACACAAAGTACTGTTGTTTTTTGTGTCTTTGGGATAGTAAGGACAGAAAACCCCATTACATCAGAAAAGAATGGCCTAAACGCGAATCATTCATTCCTGGACAGAAAAATGTGAAACATGACGCATTGTGTAATTCTAAAAATGTGTAGCTACCTCCGTTATATATCAAACTAGGATTAATTAAGAATTTCGTGAAAGCCACGGGCAATACTCTTGGTTTCATGTACTTAAGCAGAAGTTGTTACATATCAAACTAGGATTAATTAAGAATTTCGTGAAAGCTATGGGCAATACTCCTGGTTTCATGTACTTAAAACCGAAGTTTCCTAAAATTAGTGAAGTAAAAATTAAAGAAGGGAAATTTGTGGATCCACAAATACGATCAATAATGCATGATCACATGTTTGAGGAACTATTGAATCCACTGGAGAAAGCAGCTTGGCAGGCATTAAAAAAAGTTACATATTTTTGGGGAATCTAAATTCGGAAAATTACCGTGAAATTGTCAATGATCTTATAAAATTTTGGGCTGTAATATGTCCTTAAAAATACACTTCCTGCAATCGCACCTAGATTTCTTCCCGGAAAATCTTGGCTCTGTGAGCGATGAGCACGGGGAACATTTTCATCAGGAGATTTCAGCAAACTTATGGAAAAGAGATATAAAGGCAAATGGAATCCTAATATGCTGGCCAATTATTGTTGGATCATCAAGAGGGATGCTCCACAGGCGAAATATAGCAGAAAATAGTCATTTCTTACTTTCTATGTGAGTCCGAATGCTCGAATATTATATAGTTACGAATGTAGATAATATTAAAGTGTTCTTATTATTCTTCCTTTCATGCGGTAGACCTAGTGGTCTGTTACGTTCTCGATCCAACGTTTGAAGGGTCTGCCCAAAGATCTCTTGCCTGGTGGCTGGTAATTTAAGATTTGACGTGGTATTCTTGTTCTACTCGTTCTTCTTACATGAGATTTCCAGTTGTTTCTGTATTTTTGTACATATTCCATGATTGATTCTGTTTGTAATTCTTTGAGAATCTCAGGGTTCCTTTTATGGTCTTTTCTTGAGTAACTTGCAGTACGTCTCATAAATTTCATTTCTGCCGCAGTTAGTCTTTGTTCATCTACACTGCGAATTGTCCAGGCCTCACTGCCGTAACATAATATGGGTCTGGCCAGTGTTTTATAAATTCTAGTTCGTGTGTTTTGCTGTACTGTGTTTGGCTTCCTGGTAATCTGTTAAATTTTATATTTTTTTGACTAAAATCTTTTTCCTGTTCGTATGTAACTTGGTAGGGGGCACGCCGTAGCGTAGTGGTTAAGGCACTGAGCTACAAGCCGGAGGGTCGAAGGTTCAAGTCCCGTTGGGGTCAGGATTTTTAAACTGACCCAAATCCTCTGGCGGCACTATGACCCTGGGGTCGACTCAGCCTCTAACGGAAATGAGTACCAGACGCTTGTTCTGGGGTAAAGGCGGCCGTCACGCAGGGCTGACAACCCGGCTGACATCAAGTGCCGATTGCCTAGAAAAAGTGGGAGCCTTAACCTCCTACTACCCCAAGGGCCTCCTGAGGCCTGTTGTGGGATCACTTTAAAATATAACTTGGTATCGGAGACAGTTAAATGTGTTGGTTTGTTCAAATATTTTATTATTAATAACAATTTTATTTCGAACTGGGTCTTTTCCTAGAAAGCCAGGACTTTAGATTTTTCTGTTGATATTTCCATGTTGTTTATTGCAATTTGGTGAAAAGAGTGGAGTGAACGTTTGTAGGTCATCTTCTGAATTCGCCATAAACACAATGTCATCTGCAAATAATAGAGTATCTAAATTATATAATATATTAAGTGGTATACTGCCATGTGCTTATAGTCTCCATCCTTTAATAAAAACAAAAGTTTCTTTTTTGTTGCTCAGTGCTATTTATAGAGATATGTTCCAAGAGTTATCAATTACACAGAGTTATAAAATGCGGAAAAAGTGTGTCAATCATGGAGAGCGATGAAGATGTTTTATATTGATGTGATGGCCTCTTTCACGGCAATTACATAGGAAGGAGGTTGATTTGTTCATCTTGTAGAGATGAGAATGGAAGCGTCATTGGTTTGTGATGGTGACCCACAATAAGTATTAAGGGGCTGTACTATAAATGTGATTCCACGTGGCGACCCTGTTGTTCGTTGCACAACACCTATTATTATCTATGTCAACGGAGTTGATAGAAGAGACGTCATTTTACTACCCCCACTACTGTAGGGATGTATACAATAACTAGGCCAAAGCTAGGAATGTGGCTGTTACAAGTTATAAACCAGCTCCCCCAAAGCTGTGAGAACCGGAGAATAAAATATTATAATTTATCCTTTTTTGAGAGGATTTTTGTAAAAAATATGATATATGGTTTTTAATTCTGACCTATTTTGTTATACTTTGAATTTATATTAAGATTTCTATAACTAATATAATACAAAACACACAGTTCTAGTATGACTATTTAACTCATGTCGCAAATGGTAGTCAATGACCAATCACATTTCAATGAATTTTGTTTTACACCAATGAAAGTCGTGTTTCACATCGCTCTTTATCGATTTCTCTTTATCAGCTCCTGCTTTTGTGATAAAGAAAGCTCCTTTTTTAATATTCTGAACAGGTTAGACCATTATTTTTCTCCAACAAATACATTGAAAATACATTGAATATAGTAAATAATGAATACATTCAGTGATTTTACTGAGTTGTTTATTCAAAGTATAAATGATTAACCTATAATGTTGATTATAATAGTTTGATGTGTTTCATTATTTCTCCACTAGAGTGCATTCTTACAATATTGCGACCCTATTTGGCAATAAATAATATGATCGAGTTACAGTAAATATAATAATAATAATAATAATAATAATAATAATAATAGCTTTATTTTACCTGGCAGAGTTAAGGCCTTAAGGCCTTGTCTACCACTCAACCAGGTTTAAAAAAAATACAAACAAAAAATAGTCTTAAATCTAAATTACAATATATATATAAACGATTACAAGTTATGAATACAATACAATTAATATTTATAATGTATTTTGATTTACTCTAAATTTAACGAATTAAATATATAATATGTACAATATATATAAAAAACAGGAAAAGATTAATGACATAGTATAAAATTAAATAAATAGAGAAAAATTAATTATTAGACAACAGGTAACTGTATAAGCGTGACTTAAAGGTACCAAGTGTGCGGCAACCCCTGATATCTTGAGGAAGGAGATTCCAGGAGCGGGCAGAGGCTACTGTGAAGGAAGTAGAATAGGAGGAAGTGCTATGAAGAGGAATTGTTAGCAGACTGCTATCTTGTGATCTAGTGTCAATATTGTGGTAAGAGGATAACTTCTCAAATCTAGACGCCAGGTAAGTAGGGATGTAGGAATTCAGAAGCTTGAAAAGTAGTGAAAGAGAGTGCAATTTACGTCTGTCAGTAAGACGGAGCCAAGAGAGGTTATTAAAGTGTTCGGAAATATGGTCATAACGGCGGATATTGAAAATGAATCGAACGCAAGCATTATGAACACGCTGCAGTCTCTGCGACAAGTCATAGTTTAGATCATTATATATAATGTCACAATAATCGAAGTGTGGTAACACAAGATTCTGCACAAGGATTTGTTTTAACGAAACTGGGAGAAAATTCTTTAAACGTCTAAGATAATGTAAGATGGAGAAAGTCTTTTTACATATGTGTTTCACTTGTGTTTGCCAGGTTAAATTTGCGTCTAGATGTAGTCCAAGATCTATTACTGAAGAAGAATAAGGGATGATTATATTATTTATAGTAATGTTTGGTAGTGTAGATATGTCAAAGGTTGTTAAGCAGTCTTTGTTGTCCCATTAGAATTACTTGTGACTTGTTAGGATTTAGATTTAGACCGATACTTGAAGACCAGTTAAAGATGGATATGAGATCGTCATTCATTTTTGTCAAGCTGTTATAGAGAGAATGAGGAGGTGAATGTAGGTAAATTTGGAGATCATCAGCGTAGAGGTGATAACGGCAGTGCTTTAGTACAGTTGGCAAGTCATTTATGTAGATTGAGAAAAGAAGAGGTCCGAGAAACACTGCCCTGGGGGACTCCAGCCGGCACGTTGCGCCAAGACGAAGATCTAGAGTTTAATGAAACGTATTGTTGACGACCGTGCAGGTATGAGTCGCAATCCAGGATACAGCGCTGTTATAGACAAGTGTAGGTGCTTGCGCTTTTATACATAAGATAAGTCGTGGTCTAATGTGTCAAATTGGCTGTTCGCTTGAAGTCAAGTAAGGTTAAAGGAGTCTAATTGACTCCCCGCTGTCACGGCTTACCGAATATGTCTTCAGTAATTTTTAGCAAAGCTGTGGTTGTGCTTCATGGACCATATTTATAAAGCCGGATTGATAAGGATCAAGGAGTTGGTGCTGATTTTCTTGGGAAGATACGTCAGTCATTTGCTTTCATGTACAAGATGTTCCCAGGGCTTTAGATTAATGTCGGAAGGGAATGCTAATCGGTCGGTTTATAGTCATTACAAGTTAGCAGTGTGTACTTATTTTTTGTGTGTATAGGCCGATTTATCTCTAGACTGTTTCCACACCAGTAGGGAGCTTTAGATAGAAGTTATATAGGGAAGCATGTAAATTAATTATGAGTCACTGTGGGTAGTATAATGTCAAGGATTTTATTTAGCATTAAAATGCTGATGTTTATCTGTTCCTTGTGCATTGGATTTAATCCGCTTGAGTGCTTTTTTAACGGTCGAGAGGCGCGCATGGGGTGTCCGTTTTAAAGTGAAATTTATCTCTTCCTATATGGGGGGATGGGGGGCATAAGTCTTTAAGAATGTCTGGTTTAGTTGTTTGTAAGCGCGAGGTGTTCTGTGGGTATTGTAGGTTTAAAAATTGTTCATTTAAGATCATCTACAGAAAGGTCTATAGAGCGTCAGTTGAGGGAATTTTTCAACTGTCTACATGTCCCATTGCACGGAGATTTCGCCAAGTGTCCCGTGCACTTATTTCAGGTCCGATTATACTGTGGGCGTGTCGTAGTTTGGCATTGCGTATAGTTTGTGTAGTTGTGTTTCTAAGTTGTTTGTACAGTTGCCAGTTCTCGTCATTTTTATGTCGTCTGTATGTTCGGTATGCTTTGTCTCGTTTTGACATAAGTTCACGTATTGAGTCATTCATCCAGGGTGCAGGGGGGCGGGAAAATCGTCGGGTTTTTTACTGGTGCATGTCATCATATAGTTTTAATATCAGTGTATTAAATGTGTCTACTTTTTCATCAACTGATCTAAGATTCCATATTGTGTACCAAGGTAGTTCTAAAGCGTCTGATTTTAGTTTAGTATCGTCTATGTTTTGTAAATTTCTGTACGTAATCAATTTAGAGCGTCTTTTAGGACATTGGAGTGAGTATTCTACGAATACAATGTCATGAGCAGATATGCCGGGAGCAGGAATTTGTCCATATGACAGTACTTTCTGTGGATGTGTAGTCACAATTAAGTCCAGTAGAGTGTCGGTATTAGCAGTATGATGTGTGGCAGAGAGAGGAACAATTGTCATATTTAAGCTTTGGAACATATTTTTAAGTTGTATGGCTGGTGAGTCAGTCTGAAGAAGATTTGTATTAAAATCGCCTGCGACAATAACGTGTTCATAATGAGGTAATGAATCGTTCAGAGCGTTTTCTAGATCCGAAAGGTGCCTTATTTTTGGAGGTTTGTATACAATGCATAAGAGACATTTTTTAGACTGGCTTGAATTTCTACGAATAAGAACTCGGGGCGAGCGGAATATACAGAAGGGGACTTGTGGACAATTCTTGGATTAAGCTCATTTGATATAAAGGCACAAACTCCTCCACCTCTTTTATCTATTCTGTCATTTCTGAGCAATGTATATCCGTCTAGGTGAACAAGGGACGAAGGTATGGAAGGGTCAGCCAGGTTTCCGAAATTAAATGGCGCTCAGTCCAAGAGATGAAAATATGGTTTCAAACTCATCAAAGTGGGACAGAATGCTTTGTGAATTTACGTGAGCGATTTTAAGTGATGATTTATCAATAGAAAATGCATTCTTAAGTAGACTAGTAGTATTTGTTGTTGGAGGGGATGGTTGGGATTGAGGAATGTTGCTACCTGCGTTAAAAGTTGTCTGCACAATAAGAGGGTGATTGGAGAAGGTGAGTGAGTCAGAGGTTGCAAACATGTCTTCATTTGTCAGCTCAATGTTGCCAATAGCAGAAAGTAAAAATAAACTATGTACTGTAATAACTCTAATAAAATTAAAATAATTTAGCTAAACAAAGAACTTAAATTAAAATAAAACAAGTAAGTTGTCCTAAATAAAAAATAATAAACTTAAAACTTACCTAAATTAGAAATAAATTAACAATATAATTGTTAGCAAAGAAAAGACAAAGTAAACATATTTTACACTCAGGTCCTATCTAGTTGATATCCGTAGAAGATCTAATTTTGCGTTTTTCGCCATTCACTTTAGCTATGACGGCACCGTCCATTGTCCATACATTTTGAATACCGTATTTCTGTATACTCTCTTGTAGCAGGCGATAGCGACACTTCGTTAGGTCCTCGCGAACAGTGACCCCACTTCCTTTCAACTTTTTCTTGCTTAGAAAAACTTCACATAACCTTACATTTCTAATTTGTTTTCAAACATCGCCAATTACATTAACTATATAAATATTTTAAAACACCGGTAACTATATTCAAATAAATAATTAATTTTTAGTAAAGAGCTTAATTTTATTCGTTAAATAGTCCTAACAAATGCCCTCTTGATTTCCAAATTCTCTAGATAAATTCACTCCTCACTTCGTGAGTCGTGAATTTATCGATAATTTGGAAATCACTCGTGGCATTACTTATGATAATTTGCGGGGTGGCAGACCGGCGGAGGGCCATCTATTGTTAAGTGTTGTTCAGTACTGACATTGTATTGACAGCACAAAAACATTTGTCTTTCTTAGTAGACTGTTCTTAGTTCTAGCAGTGTGGTGGATTTTAGAATTGTCTTGAAAATTCAGTTAATACATAATTTATTTAGTAGAATTAAGTGTTTAGTTAGCGTTTAATAAATTATTTTTATACATTTTTAAAAATATTTAGATAATTATTTTTAAGTAATATTTAGTGCGTAGTTATTGTGTGATAGATATAAGGAAAACATAGTTAAACGTTTGAGTGTATATATATATATATATATATATATATATTAGCTTCAGTGTACATTTGAACATAATTTAGACACAGTAGAAGCTGGGATTTAAATATGCATACAAAGATGTTAAACAAGTAGAAACAAAAAATGTATATATAGGTATAAGTTTTAAAAATAACTATTATAAATTATATTACTATTATAAATTTTCGAATTGTTCAGTATATAATCCAATATAATTTTATTTTCATAACATAATTTAGAAGACTGATGTATTTGCAACAAAGAGTAGTACCTTCCCCATTAATAGCTGCCTGTACCTGCTAGTGGAGTGAGTGAAGGGAGGATCTCTATCAACTGGTTTGAAATAGAGAATAGTGTGTGCTCAATAATTTCTGCTGCCGCCAGAATTCGTGCAAGAAGATTTTCCTCCGACTCGACAGGTGTAGTACAACCCCTAGAAGTCTGTAATACTTATTCTAAAACACGAGAAGCGCGATATCAGCCCATTGTGTTTCTGACTTCAAACTTAATGTATACATCAAAATGGTACGTTTCCGGACATGGGTTCCTTATCAAAACTTTATCTACTAAGTCCCCTCTACAACCCTAGAAGTCTGTAATACTTATTGTGAATCACTAAATTGTGTTTCACTAAAATACCACATTATTACAGAAATATGACTTTTAAGACCAAATTTTCATGAGAGAAAAATGTTATTTCCTTACCTGAAACTAAAAATAAAGATTTAATAATATGTGACGTGTCATGAGAATCCGCGCCCTTGTAATTAGTAAGTTAGTCTCATTCGAATTTGTTCTTCACTGTATTTACCCGTACAGCAAAAGCTTATCCATTACAAATATGAGTTGGTGGAATACTTTGAAAGCCCTTATCCTTCAAGTATGCAGTCTGAAATTTTCGGTTACAGAAGAACATAGGATAGGATGAAGAAATTAGAAACCTATTTACAGATAAATGCGTTTGAAGACAACATGACAGCACGTTATCCACAAGATACCAGTGGGTGACAAGTGTGCACCCCGAAATTAATGAAGTGGAAATCCTTTGATACATTCTCATTAGTCAGGCATTGATTTCCTTTTTGGGAAAAATTGAAATGTCATCATCATCATCATCCATGCAAGTATTAGGCCGTGTGGCCTGTTACGGTCTCAAAGAGGAATTTTTCCATCCAGCGCTTTTTTGGACGTCCCAGCAATCTTTTGAAAAATTGAAATGTAAATAATTTAAGTGTTACCAAATCGTCCTCAACTCATTGGCACTATCGAACCCGGAGGTTTATAGCCGTGCGAACATAAACCGTCCAACATCCCTAACCTGAGCTAATGTTTTCCAATAATCCCGCGCCACGCGGACCTTACTGAGACACGACCTCTTGGGAGAGAGGATGTTAAACTCTGGATCACACAAATACATGGATGACCTCCCATTATGAGTAATGCTAGAGCCACCTCCGAAACAGAACATTTAAGACATATCACGGGAAAAATCAGTAATGACCCAAATTTGTCCATTTCGAGAAAAGCTCAATTACTTTTTTTCAAGGAAAACACAACTTACATAATTGATAAGTTCAAATTATAAGATTATTGTCTAAAGCAAGTAAACATTTACCGACGTAACTAGTTGGGGATATCACAGGTGCCCAGTGAGAGGCTACTTCAGATATAGCGAAAGGAGAGATCTTGTAGGGCCGAAGAAGGATTGAGAGGGCCAGCTCTCCCGGGGCGGAACACGCCAGAATATCTAATCCTCGTGTTTGATGATTATTATTTCTAAATCATGAGCATATAAATCACCTTGTTCGTGATTCACTCTCCTCGTTCCTATAATGGTTTTACCAACATTTATAGGTTTTACAACGTCTTCCTGTGCCCATTTCTGGATTCAATGTTCAATCTCCATCCCCTTCTATTTTTCTCAAGTCTCTTACATTGTTCTGAGTACTACTCGTGTCCACGTTAGAATTGGTCTACCCCTCTTTCTTCTTCCTGTCAGATTACATGCATAAATAATCTTCTAAGAAAATCTTTCTTCTAACTTCCATTTCACATCTCCAAATAGTTTTAATAGTGTTGTTTTACTAGTTTCTACTTTGCTCTTTCATTTTTTCTATTATAAAATTATTTTTAGTTTTCTCTCTTCTCGAAAACCTTGTCGATCATCGCCAGAACTCCGTTTCATAGTAGGAGTATAATTTACTAACATTGAAATGCAGCCTGTTTCTGAGTCCTGTGTTATTGCATAAAACACTTTAATCCTGAAGTTGCTGTCCTACGTTTATTTATTCGTAAATTGTCATTCTCAGATGTTTTGATACCAAAGTATGTGTAGGCCACATTTGTCATCCAACATGGCTTTTTAAAATATCTCAGTGCAGTTCCAGCATTCTCGAGTTACATAACCGGGTGTAATTTGGTAACGCTTATTTCTCTGTAGATTTCAGGGAGTGACAAGTTGTTAGCTGATCTTCACAACGAGCTGTGCAATAGGTAACAAACGTATTATTTGGATGGGAAGGGCCGGTTACGTTTTGCTCATAGGCTCTAATTTAGGCTTGAGGTTCTTTATGAGCCCGAAAATCTGGGACAGAGACCCATGGCTTAAAGTTTCTCCTGAAGGAACATTTTTATTCTAAAAATTCGACGATCCTCACCGAGTCCATAGGCAAGGTTCATGTCTTCTGTACAAACAAGACCAATTACGATAAAATTGGCATTTTTTTTCTTCCGATATTTTTCATAAACCAAATTGTCTTATGAAATAACCTTAATAAATGTTATGAAACCACATCATCAGCAGCAGCTTGACGGGGTGAGCCACGAAGTCCGTGCCGCCTGCTCTTTCCATCTGAGTCGTTGTCTACTGACGTCTCTTCTGCTTGCAAATTGATAATAATTGATCATAGATTTGAAATTGTGTCGTCTGTCCTATGTATGATTTTTTACGGTTATCTCTGGAGTTCTGTGCATTTTGTAGGAAAACCAGAGGGAAAGCGTCTAGTCGGTTGACCAATGATGAGGTGGGAGAATAACATTAGCCATGGTTTGAAGAAGATGAATTAGACAGAAAGTGATTGGGAAATGTTAACTCAGGGATGCAAGTATGGTAGAGATTTTATCCCGTGAATCTCCGGGCTCGATATGTTCGTTGCACCACCGAGACAGTAACTGACTATCGAACCCGGAACTTCATCGCCGCGTGGACTTAAGCTCTCCATACATCGCTATTTTGAGCTAATATTTTAAAATAATTTCCTGTAGGGCCTTTAATTCAACTCTATGGCTGTGTGATTCTCGCCTTCCTACTGGGAGCTTCCCCATTGATTGTCCTAAAATAAGTTTGATGCTCGTGGGACATGTCCTGTTACTGTATCACAGACTTGACTCTTGTTGCTGTCTCCAATTTCCCACAAAGATCACGTACTGACAATTATTTTAACGACGCCCCCCCCTTCGTCTTTGAAGCGAATTCCGAAGCAATGTAAATATTGAGGTTGTTCTCATGAAAATATTATTTTAAAAAATACAAATGTTGATCCGTCCTAGTCAACAGACACCGGAAGTGTGTCAATGTTCTAGGGACGGCAAGTTTTTGTTTTTACGGAACCAAACTCTGTATATAGCAATCAATTAAGAAAAATAAGACCAAGTTCGTTAACCAGCAAAATCGGATATTTCACTGTGGATTAACCTCTAGAGAAAATTTAAAAATCGTTCCAGCGCAGCGGCAGAAATTTTCGATTTTCCCATTGAAAACAAATATATGCCATTGAAATAAAACAAGAAAGGTGTTCTCTGGATATCAGCCAAATCGAACCATTGGGAGAGGAGCTTACACGAAAACGGGAATATAAAAAAAACTCTCTAGCTGCCGCCATGTTTGTTTCCTCCCAACGAAACTGGATATTTGCGATTTAGTTAACAGAAAAAAAATACGAGTATATTCCGAAAACCTGCAAAATGGGGCCATAAATTCGACTTTGTGAGGAATTCACTTTTTTACACAAGTTCCGCGTGACGGACTACTTGTGCAATTAAGACGCAGGCCGGGTTCTTTTTACTTTCCTTACCTTAATGGTGCGATAAAATTTCCAAATTATTCAATACACGACGTAGAGTAAATATTTGTGAAGAGTTGGCAATCTTTACATTTGATATCCGGCACATTCAGTGGAATAGTAAAAAATAACTGTTCAAATATTTGTAATTTCAGTCTAATCTAATGGTGACATTTATATTTCTCATCAGTTTATCGTTCATTCTATTTAAATCGATTCAAGTAGAAAATGTCTCCGTCCATTCTTTGTTTTTACAAAATTGAGATATTGTGTTGTGCATGTGGAAGAATAACATTTACTATTATTTGAGGGAGGTGAACATTAGTTGAGGATATGGATGTGTGGATAGCATATGAAACCCTGAGATCGGTGGTGCCAGTGAGTTAGTTATCTTATAGATATGTTTCCAAAATTGGCACTAAAATTAATTTATGAGTATTAACAGCGGATCTTCAAGATGTACACGGCTTAAATATTTCCGAGAGAACCACCTCAATTGCTTCATTCCTTCGGTATTATCTTGTATTACAAACACAATCATCAAACTTCTAGGGCAGACTTGTATTTATTTTATTAACTAAAATGGAAGATTTACCCCACACAGCATCGTGAGGAATTGGGTAGCTGCAATAAGTAGCGGTTCCAGATTGATAAAATCAGCTATAACAGCTGGGGGACCCGGCATGCTGACTACATGTTACCACTACACTGACAGGATGATCGCCTACCTCTGTGTTTAATATATATAGATGTCAGGCCAGCAGCGCCGTGGTGTTTGAGATGATTGACAGAGCTTGGCTTCACCTTGTTGATTGCAGCTCCGAGATTTTTTCAAATAAACACAACAACAAGTGCTATATGTTCTGGGAGAACAGTTAAATCTCGTAGACTGCGATGGGCGGACATGTGGCACGAATGGGGAATGAAAGAGATGCATGAAAGCTTCTTGTAGGAAAACCAGAGGGAAAACGCCTAGTTGGTAGACCAAGGATGAGGTGAGAGAATAATATTAACTATGATTTATGGGAAGTATATCATTCAGGGAATGATTGGAAAGCATTAGCTTAGAATAGAGGTGTATGGGGAGCTTATGTCCGCGCGGTCATGAACCTACGGGTTCGATAGTGCCAGTGAGTAAGTAACTGCTTTGGAGACCAAGAGGAGCCGGTGAACATTTTTGTTTGTTGATTATACAAATTGATGTGGCTTTTCTCAAGCTATTTTATTTTGTAAAATAGATACGTTCAGTTATGTTTTAATAAGATGATTTATTTCTTTGTATCCGAAGCGTTAGCTCAGTGGTACCATGATTCTCTTTAATTATAGAATGCTGGATCTCAGGACTAGGGGGATGATAGTGTACAAGTTTCACATCATACAGTATTAACGCTCTCCCTATCCACTTAGCGCGAAATTAAATTACTAAATTCAACTTATATAAATCTGTCCTTACATACGGTAGTGAGTATTGGACATTGCCAAAATGTAATGGAGAATATCTCAAGGTTTTTGAGAAGAAAGTTGTCAGGACTTTTGGACCAGTGAATGAAAACAAGGTGGCGAATAACATAACTTACTAACTCACTGGCACTATCGAACCCGTAGGTTCATGGCCGCGCGGTTCCAATCATCCCCTGTATAATGCCGCTATTGTATAAAGTCCTAACATTCCATGTTCCTAGGAACATGTCCCTATGTTTGAGCCTTTGGCATGGATTCCCTGAAGTATTCCCCGCCCGGAGAACCGAATGGGGGACTATTTGACCTCCGGAAAATTTTACCCCAGTTGAACCCATGTCCGCATTTCTTGACGGTTGTATTTTTACGGTGAAAGGTCGTCACTCTTTCGACCAAGGTACTTTTTTCGTCTGGCTTATCACCTTCGACCAGTCCGGCATGGGTAACCCTATCGGCAGCAATGCTACCGCCAGCATAGCTCTCAGGATCATTTAAGCACGCAAGCCACTCCACCACGACAAGGTAAAGATACCATACAATCGTGAATTATATCCCTAATTCAAATTCACTGATGTTCTTAACTCCATTAACTTGATTACGTCGAGATGACAGAAAATAGGTATATTAAAAAAAAACTCTGTACTTAAACCTGAAGGAAGTAGAGGAATAGGCAGACCAAAACTGAAGTGGTCAGGTGGAATAGAAGAAATTGATATAAGAGTGTGAAGATGGAAATTGTTGTATAGGAAAGAATGGAGCAAGTTCTTGCCAGCGGTGAGGGCTCAAAATGGACTGTAGCATCGTCCTAGCGTGAAATTCGAAATCTAACAAATGCTGAGGGTACAATTGGGGGAGGTTTAATTTTTGTATTGATGAGTTGAAGGAATGTGTCAGTAGCGAGCGAGAGGTAGCCCAGGTGAATCAGTACAAACTTCCGCATCACGATGACATCCAGGAAACGAACTGAAAAACTCAGCTCAAGCGAACTTAATTTGTTTCTAATATTATTCTGTGTCCAGGTAGTTAGTACTATTTTCCTGGAATGTGGCACGCGACCAGCGTTCACCCCAACCAAAAACTCATGCTAGGATTTGTATGCAATTACACGTTCTTTCCCTTTGCTTATAAAAAAGTTACATGGCGCGACATGCCTAGAAGGCCATTAGCCTACCAGCCGACTTCTGGCCTCACATCCAGATGCCTCTTTGTTTATATATTGCTAAAAATAATAAATGTCCACGAATTATAAACTTACCATATATGAAAATGTATCAACACCTATTTTTGTCATCATCATCATCATCCATGCAAGTATTAGGCCATGTGGCCTGTTACGGTCTCAAAGAGGAATTTTCCATCCAGCGCTTTTTTTTGACGTCCCAGCGATCTTTTGCCTTGGGGCAGTATCGAAGTATGGCTTTTGAAATTCTATGAGACGGCATTCGTTGAAGATGGGCTGTCCAGTTGTTCTGGTAGTTTTGTATATGGTGAAGAATGGGTTCTACATCCAACTCTTCCATAATTTCCTCATTTGCTGTTATTCGGCTTTCATCTCTTCTTCGTATTGTCCAAGCTTCTACCATATCTTAATACTGGTCTTGCGAGAACCTTATAACGCCGTAATCTTGTGTTCTTCTGTACTAAAGATGGTTTCAGTATACAGTCATTTATCCCCGTTTTTTTTTGTAAAATTTGTGATTTTCTTTGATATATCAACTTCATCTTGAAATGTTAAATTATAGCCCAAATAATTAAATTCGTTTACTCGTTCTAAAATTTCATCATCCAAAACAATTTTGCTAGGTATAGGGCATTTCCCACAAAATGCCATCAATTTAGTTTTCTTTGTATTGATTTCCATATGGTACCTTTTTGCAATTATATTAAAATTGTGTATAGAATACTGTAAATCTGTTTCTGTTGGAGCTATTAATACCAAATCATCTGCAAAAAGCAGAGAGTCTATTTTATGGTTTCTATTAATTTGGATAGAACCGTGTCTCATCTGTCGCCAATCTTGTAGTATTCTATCCATGTATGTGATAAAGAACAAGGGCGAGAGGCCACATCCTTGTCTTACGGCCCTATTAATTTCGAGTCAATAACACACAAACAGAATGGACCTATTTTTGTATATTTTATTACACAGTGGGATCAGTATAGTAATGAACAGCAGGCGCGGAGTTTGCGTTGAGCGATGACGATGGCTTACACGTGCAGGCACGGGAATTGAAATGTGCGCTGACTCAGCAATGTAAGAATACATCCCACGCATTCAGGTCACTGTCAGATAGTGTGCTTCTAGTAGATAAGGTGCTAGGTCGTTTTTCCCTTGTGAACTGAATGACGGGTGCATAACTGTATAATGGCTAATATATTTTTCTACTGAACAACGTATATTTATTTATGATCAATATTTGTTAACTCAGTCTGCCAGCCAAGTACGAAGACTTTGAAACACGATTCCCGGTGTAAAAATTCCGTCATTAATATACACATTGTGTTTAATAAATATATAAAAAAAATTCCGTCACGTTCAACAGTCCATAATCTGAACAACATATTTTATAAAGAGGTGTCAAAAATGCATGGACAACGAAGGTGAACAGTTCCAGCACCTGCTTCAATAAAGTTGGTAAGTATGGCAATTAGTAAAATAGTTACGAAAATGTGTTGTGGTTGTATCACCGCGATCCTACGCTGTCCGTTTCCCGCGTCTGCCGTCTAGTGCTATACTGATGTCACTGTAGTTACATATTTATCATATTTTTATATGTGAAAACTACATTTTCTGTCAATTAAACAACAATTTTCATACGTGGAATATAATTGAAAACTGTACGAAAATATTTGTTCACATTAGGAACTAGAGTGCCTGATTGTACGTTCTAACATTATATTAAATATAGCTTCAGAGATAGGGTCATGTTAGATTATTATTAATTAAAGATAGGTACAGCGGTACAGGAAGACTCAGCATTACGAGGTCTCACAACAAACCACTCTGATTGAATAATTACAATTATGACAACACCATCCTCTTCTAATAACTCAATGGCACTGTCGAGCCCATAGGTTCATGGCCGCGCAAACTTAAGCTCTCCATACATTCATATCCTGAGCTAATATTTTACAATCATCCCCTGTATAATCTACTTCCCTCAAATCATAGTTAATGTTATTCTCCCACCTCATTTTTGGTCTACCAACTGGGCGTTTCCCCTCTGGATTTCCTACAAGAAGCTTCCATGCACGTCTTTTATTCCCCTTTCGTGCCACATGTCCTGCCCATTGCAGTCTACGAGACTTAACTCTTCTTATTATATCTGGCTTCCTATAAAGACCATGTAGTTCAGTGGTATGTAGTCTTCTCCATTCACCTGTCTGTTCATCTCTCTTTGGTCCAAAAATTTTCCTAAGAACTTAATTCTCAAATACTTGTAATCTCCTTTCATCCCTTAAAGTAAGAGTCCATGTTTCGCACTCATATAATATAACTGGTAGAATAATAGTTTTTATATATGTTCCGTGTTAATGTTTTTTGCAAGGCGTTGGCCGGTCCCGAGGTCTCTGTACTGCATAATAGCACGCATTTCCAGAATTGAGCCTATTTTAATTTCCTTCTGCATCTCATTCCTGTTTGTGATTATTGTTCCTAGGTGTTTGAATTCAGCCACTTCCTCAAAATTTCCCTCATTTGTCATTAGCTGTCCATTTCCATTATACAGGGTGGACCGCTCGAATGGACCTAATTTCAATTGCTTGTTACTGGCAAACGGTTGAAGATAGAAACTTAAAACAACGTTCATAGTACAGAAAAACTCACCAAGTTTCGAATCCTGTCGGTAGATGGCACAAAGATACGTTTCTCGTTCTTAGATTTAATTGTTTGTGAAAATGGCGACTCGCAGATGAAAGCGCAAGCTGTTTTTGGTATGCGGAGTTTAAATCAATCATTAGAGTTCAAAGGGAGTTTCCGCGTGTGTTTAATAACCGTGATGCTCCAACTGCTAGAAGCATAAAGAAGTGGCGTGATACATTATTAGCTACAGGATCTGTGTTGAAGAAGCATGGTGGTGGTCGCAGAGCATCCGATGAAATGGTAGCAAATGTTCAAGCCGCATTTGAGCGAAGCCCCCGGAAGTCATTAAGAAGAGCTTCGCGGGAACTTCAAATACCAAAATCGACATTACAACGGATTGTCCACAACGCCTCAAACTGCACGCATATAAAGTGCAGTTAGTGCAACGTCTGGAGCCGAATGACATGCCGAAACGAGTGGAATTCGCCAATACGATGCTGGACCGTCTCGGCGCTGATCCTGACTTCATGACCAAGATTTTCTTCTCGGACGAAGCCACTTTCCATTTGTCAGGCAAGGTAAACCGGCATAATGTGCGGATCTGGGGATCGGAGAATCCTCACGCTATTCAAGAGCATGTTCGTGATAGTCCGAAGATGAATGTTTGGTGCAGTTTGTCACATAATAAGGTCATTGGACCGTTTTTCTTCGCCGAGAAACTGTTCGTGGTACCACATATCTTGACATGCTGGAGCAGTTCTTCTTTCCACAAATTGAACAACTGCAGCCTAACATCGTTTTCCAGCAAGATGTGCTCCTCCCCACTGGTCCAATGAAGTTCGTACGACTTTGGACAACATTTCCCTGGCCGTTGGATTGGTAGGGGAGGACCAATCGCGTGGCCCCCGAGATCTCCCGATTTAACACCACTGGATTTCTTTCTCTGGGGCTATGTCAAAGATAAAGTTTACACCACCCCAGTCAAAGACCTTCGTGATCTTCGTGAGCGCATCATAGAGGCTATTGAGAACATTCCAGAAGACATACTCCAACGTACTTGGCAAGAAATTGTTCATCGCTTTGATATCGTCACAGTGACTGCTGGGGCTCATATAGAGATGTGGTGATCTGGATATCAAAACTTGGTGAGTTTTTCTGTAATATGAACGTTGTTTTAAGTTTCTATCTTCAACCGTTTGCCAGTAACAAGCAATTGAAATTAGGTCCATTCGAGCGGTCCACCCTGTATAATGTATTTCTACGTGTGACCATATAATCATAATTGTATTGATATTTACTTCCAGTCCCAATTTCTTAGTGTTACTCAATAGTGTGTGCGTGTTGACACCACCCTCTACCCCTATATAAATTGGGTCAGTATGGGACCGGTGCCCATCCAGCATCGCGAGAAATTTGGTTAGCTTCAATAAGTAGTGGCTTCAGTGTGAGAAAAACCAGATAAAACGGTTGGTGGCTGGACATGTATATTGGTTGTATGATCGTCCACCTATGCAAATTGCACACGTCGATGTGAAGTCAGCAACGGAATAGCATGGCAAGGGCTGTCACCCCTTATCATATTTTACAATGTAGGGGCTACTTTATTGTGTGAAGGCAACTCCAACAGCTGGTTTCATAAAGGGGAGATTTTTACAGGGGCGGAGAATAACTTTTAATCGCCAGTAGACTAGACTAGACGAAAAGAAATGCTCGGAATTCAGGCAGACAATGTGTATAAGAATGTTTCCAGAAGAAGAAAGTGACGTCTTAATGTCTCTTAGCTATGATTTAATACCACATCACTCATACAACCACTTAGTCCCCCCCCCCCTCCATTAATACGTTCTTTCGAGGAAATGTAAAAAGGAACACACAATTACTTCAGAAAATGTTCCATGAACTTGTACTCTAAACACTAAGCAGTGCATAGAAAATATTTTTAGAGGCAGAAAGAATACTTTGTATGTTGTGTTAAATAATCGTACAATTAAATCTTAAGATTTGTCACGCCCAGCTAAGTTAGTTACAACGCTAATGAACCTAGTTGTTAAAGAGCGTCGTTAAATATAATACATATCTACCTGAAACATGAGGACTCTGAACAACAATTATCGAATTTTTCTCGTCCAGCTTAAAATCGCGGCGCCAATAACCTGAGCAGTTAAAGAGCTACGTTAAAATAATAATAATAATAATAATAATAATAATAATAATAATAATAATAATAATAATAAAATTCTAACAATTTTAACAATTCGAGTTTTCATGAAACCGGAACGAGCCAACAGATTTAATCCCTGGATGATGATGATAAAATTCTATATTAGACTTGATCGAACATAGACAATTAAAATGGTATGCCCAAGCCAGAAGAATCCCGAAGCAAAGATTACCTAAAAAATGTTTGATTGGACTTCTCAGGAAAAATGAAGGAGGGTTGGCCAAACTTTATAAGAATACAAATAATTAAATCAATGGTGGAGATTGGATTGGAGGAAGGAGGTTGGGAAGACGGGAATGAGGAAAATAAAAAAACGCTACCGCATAATTATAATTTGATGTTGTAATCCTGTTCAATAATAATTTCAGGAGGAGGTGTCCAAAAAGTACGTGTGGGAAATGTTTGTGGCTTGAAAACCAGCATAGTATCGCCTGACTGATTCATTATGTTCCTAATTCAGTTTGTTGCGCCAATGAAGATAAGACAGAATTCATGCAAGTCATAAAATACCAATAGACATTTAAAAAGTATATATATAAATACGAAACTGTAATTTTGAAATCCTCGAGGAATTTTAATTCTTGGGAATAATTATTACTCTCTCTCTCCTCTCTCTCTCTCTCTCTCTCTCCCTCCCTTCCTCTCTCCCTTCCTCCCTCCCTTCCTCTCTCTCTCTCTCTCTCTCTCTCTCTATCTCTCTCTCTCTCCCTCTCTCTCTCTCTCTCTCTCTCTCCCTCTCTCTCCTCCCTCTCTCTCTCTCTCTCTCTCTCCCTCTCTCTCTCTCTCTCTCTCTCTACTTCTCTCTCTAGCCTAGTTTAACCTCCCCACTATAGGTAATTTTACGTTCCCAACCACACGGTACAATTATAACTAATGGTGATGATGATGATGATAATAATAATAATTATAAAATATAATTTCCTTGGTTAAGAGATGCTTTTGCGTTCTTAAAAAAATCATATTTGACGAATTAAAAAACTAAATTCGCCTTGCATAAATCATTATTATGGCCAGTTCTTACATATGGTAGTGAGTGTTGGACCCTAAAAAAATAATGAACAATTCAGGGTTTTTGATAGGAAAGTCCTCATGAGTGAATTATAATGGAAGGTAGCAAATAAAATACAATGATGAATTGTATTCCTGATGCACAACCTTTGGTAACTAGGAAAGTGGGAAGGCCTAAGTCGAGATGGGACGATGACATAATTGAGGATAATAAAACACTGGGATTAATACATTTGAAGGAGCAAGTCAAAGACAGGAAGGTTTGGCGAGAGTTTTTCTTAAGAAGGCCAATGCCCACGAAGGGTAGTCGTACCATTTATTACACTGGTCTGCATGATTTTTGTCTCATGAGTACCAATAGTTGTACTTAATGCAGTATTTTGATCGTGTTTTCAAATATGTATTCGGAATTTCTCCATCACCCACAGTTTTTTTATTTCAATTTCAATTAATGGGTTTAAATAATATGTAATAAATAACTTGATAAACAGTACCAACTAAATTGGAAACACCATCTTGAACGAATGAGTTCAAATCTGATCCCCAAAGCTGTTTATAATTATATACCAAGAGGACGAATATCTCTGGGCCGTCCTATGAAACGCTGGAGGGAAAATTCTCTATAGGATCATAACATGTCTTGGTCTAATACTTGGAAGGAAGGAGGATTTAAATGATTATATTTTTAATAAACGTTTTTTCGTCCATGGGCGCAGTGAGCGATGAGCACGGGGAACATTTTCATCAGGAGATTTCAGCTATGGAAAAGAGATATCAAGGCAAATGGAATCCTAATATGCTGGCCGATTATTTTTGGACCATCGAGAGGGATGCTCCACAGGCGAAATATAGCACAAAATCGTCATTTCTTACTTTCTAGGCGAGTCCGAATGTTCGAATATTGTGTAGTTACGAATGTAGAAAATATTAAAGTGTTTGAAATTATAAATGCCTGTCTCGCAAAACCTTGCGTGATGGAGAAAAACCGATATCATATTTGAATTCAGGAGAGAAAAAAAATACTATCAGAATCACATATTTTTCTTTCTGAGACAAAAAAAAATTTTTGTTCCTCAGTGTTATTATTATTATTATTATTATTATTATTATTATTATTATTATTTCCGAGGCATGTTGTTTGGTTTTTTAGCATTTTTTTCTTTTTATGATGAACGAGGAGCTGGCCCGATGCATCAACCCCCAACCTGGGGGACGGGTAATTTTTGTTCAAGGTTTCTTCCTCTAGCCTTTGATAGTCCAGTATCTTACTGCAAGGCAGCAGCGCTAGTTTTGGTCCGCCCTGGGTATTTTATTTCCCCAGTACCCGCCATATCTGGTGAGCATTCCCCTATCCGCCACCTGGGGAGGCGTCCGATGGGAGATTGGCAACTCCACACGGAGAAATGAAAAGAATTTTAAGTACAGAAATGGATGTTTTAAGAAGATCAGCTGGAAAATCTAGAATGGATAGAATACGAAATAAAGAAATAAGGGAAATTATGGGTGTACAAGAGGAGCCAGACATTATAGAAAAGAAAAGATTGCAGTGGTATGGTCATGTCAAACGAATGCCAGAGCAAAGATTGCCAAAAATGGTTATGGAATGTATCCCAATGGAGAGGAGGAAGAGAGGAAAACCGAAGAAAACTTGGATAGAAGGGGTACAAGCAGCTATGAATATCAGAGGAATGGAGGAAGATCAATGGATGGATAGAGAGGAATGGCGTTTGGTTTCCGGAAGACGGCGGTAGCTGTCATGATACCGGATTATTATTATTATTATTATATTATTATTATTATTATTATTATTATTATTATTGCCACATCGAGATGGCAGAGGATAGTCCTATAAAACGTGCACTACTTAAACCTGAAGGAAATATAAATAAGCCAGACCGAAGCTAAGATATTTGGATGGAACAGATAACTTTAATCCGTAAGTGGGGATGTGGGGTGTCTGTACTACCTCATGCTGAAACTTTAATCATTTTTTAATATATATATATAATTTTATGTTTTGTATTTTGAGTACTTTCTCATTAATGTCTATGTAATTTATGATTTTATAATTATGTCCATGAGAATACTGGACCCTTCTAAAAAAATGTTTAATGTGGTGGAGTAATGGAACCACCGCACCTCACCACTTATATAACAATATGTCTTCAAACCAGTTTCCACCAGTATTTCAGTGTCTATTTTTGATGCAGTATCTCAAAATTCTTAAAATTAATTAGGTCTATAGCTGATAGGTAACGCTAAATAATGAAAGTTTTTGTATGCCTACTCTGCCATTTTTTTAAGAATCTTTATAATACTAGATATTATTGCAGCCAATGCCTATGTAGAAAGGTCTTACAGATGTCTGTTATCGTGGTTCCAATGTTTTTACACTGTGACAGGTGATATCGGTCGCAGTGCGATCCACATAGTTTGCACTTGCACTTTTCTTCTGGGTTATAGCGCTTCACTGTTGTGCATATCCGGTGGTGGAAACCATGGACCGCGACTCTTGTCACGGTGTATCTGGCTGCTGTCCATTCCCTGTAGATCGTCGCATCCGTTGCGCAAAAGAATCTTTATAATGTCTACAATTGAGAGAACTAACAACACGTACTAATAAAGATATTCTTCTTAATAGAATTTCAAGAGACTCTTCCTTGACGACCAGAACAATATGAATTGGGTTGCCTTTGAAAGTTAAAAAAAATCCTGTTATTTCCGAACTCAATGTATTCATGAGATTTCCTTTATTAAAATGTGTTTCTCCATAGCTTAATGTACCTTACATTGTTAGTTATCATCGTAAAGCAGACTAAATTAATGGTAATAAAAGATTCCGGGCTATGTGGCCGTGGTCTATAACTGGCGTTTCTTCCAGACGTTTCTCCCTCAACTGCGGAGGGCATCTTCAGTGGCGAGCGCTTCCAGCTGTTGTTTCCCTGTCGTAGACTCGAGCGAGAAACGTCTCGAAGAAACGCCAGTTATAGACCACGGCCACATAGCCCGGAATCTTTTATTACCATGATTACCGGCCGTGAAAGCCTGCATTCCAAGACTAAATTAATCTTCATTCAAATTGACGAAATAATAGAAATATTCACAACACTAGACTTCAGTAATTATTTTAATTTCTAGAATATTTATAACACATATACAGGAACTTCGGTTAATTTGGACCCCTGAAGTATTTTGAGAATAAAGTTCTTAGGAAAATGTTTGGACCAAAGAGAGATGAACAGACAGGTGAATGGAGAAGACTACATAACAATGAACTACATGGTCTTTACAGGAAGCCAGATATAAGAACAGTTAAGTCTCGTAGACTGCGATGGTCAGGACATGTTGCACGTATGGGGAATGAAAGACTTGCATGGAAGCTTCTTGTAGGAAAGCCAGAGGGAAAACGCCCAGTTGGTAGACCAAGAATGAGGTGGGAGAATAACATTAACTATGATTTGAGGGAAGTAGATTATACAGGGAATGATTGGAAAGCATTAGCTCAGGATAGGGATGTATGGAGAGCTTATGTCCGCGCGGCCATAAACCTACGGCTTCGATAGCGCCAGTGAGTAAGTAATTAAGGAATTTTAATTTTAATTACAGTGATTATCATTATGTTAAAACTGTGGAATAACATTGTTATTTTATTCAAATATGGAAACATCTTCATAAATTTGAACTTTTTTACATTACAAGAAAGGTCCACTTTAACCTCCTTATTCGGCTAAAGTGGACCCCAGAGTCCATCGTTGCTTTTAGGCTATTTTTAAGCTTATTTAGTCATTTAATTCATACAGAAAGGCACAGATTAATCCGACTATTTAACTCATGCCCCAAATGGGAGTCAATGACCAATCACGTTTCAATGATTTCTGTATTACAACCAATCAGAGACGTGTTTCACGAAATAATTATCAACGTTAGGATTATCATATATTAAGCAAAGCTCCTCCTTTTTAATATTCTGAACAGGTCTGACCGTTATTTTGCAGTGACTGAGCCTATAACAAATACGGCTACCAGATTGTATATAATAGTGCTTACATGTCAACATTTGTAGCAATTGATTATACCACCAAAAAAAAGAAACCACTGTTTGCACTTTCTTAAATGTATACGACATCAAAAATGAATTAATATACAGATTGATGTGTTTCATTTTTTCTCCACTAGAGAGCATTCTTACAATATTGCGTTCCTTTGGCAATAAATAGTATGATCTGGTTGCAGTGATAAACAAAAGAAGCAGTAGAAGCGTAGGCTACCTATCGTTTCTCATTAGTTTTCAAACATCACCGTTTACTTTAAATATAAAAATATTTTTAAATAACTGTAGTTAAATAATGATTTGTGAGTAAACAGCTTTATTTTATTCGTTAAATAGTCCTAACAAATGCCACTCTTGATTTCCAAATTCTCTAGATAAATTCACTCCTCACTTCGTGAGTCGTGAATTTATCGATAATTTGGAAATCACTCGTGGCATTACTTATGAAAATATATATCCATCCATCCATCCATAGTAATTCCGTCCGAGGGCAGGCCTTTCACTGCAATCATAGCATTTTCATGCTATGCTTGGCAGCTTTACTAGGGAATTTTAGATGTGGTAGCTTCCCGTTGCTTTCCATACCGGTGAAGGACGATGATGATGATGATAATGGCTGATCGTAATTTAAAAGCTTTTAATTCTTATTTAATGTTTTAAAAAAACTGTTGATTATAACATTCACACATCATTCATCTGCAGACAGCGACGGTCTTTGGGTTTAGTAAAATTAGAAGGATATTAAATAAAATTAAGTGAATGGTTTTTACAGATAGCATCCCCATGATAAAACATGCGCATTGGTATAAAGTGGGCCGAAGTCCACTTCTACATAATGTAATATACTTAAGAAATCTCCAATATTTATGATATTCAATAGCAGAAATTAATAATCAATTCTTAGCTTGAATAACTTTTAAAATGGTCGTTTTCATAAATATCACAAATAAACCCTTAAGCACACAAAGAATAAAACAAACTGATCCTAAACACGTCTAAGTTGATGAGGGGAAGAAATTAAAATATTATCTGTTCGAGGACAGCACCAATTAAAAAATATATTAACGGGTCCACTCAAGCCGAAGGGTCCACATTACCCGAACTTCCTCTACTCTAGTTCTAGGTGAATAAAGTAACAATATTAGTGCCGTTTTGAAGTCACAGTGCTTTTTAAAAAAAATAATTCTCTCTGGGTCATTGTTACCACCGCATCTTCCCATTTGAGTAACATTCTATCACCTCCCTACTGAAGTGTTATGAAGCTGAGGTCAAGAGGATTGAGGAGGATAAGTGGCCAGGGCTCAAAATGGACTGCAGTGCAAACTATGATGATGATAGTGACAGATTCTGTACAAATCGTAATTGTATTAGGAGTTTAATTTCTCAATCGTCAAATTTTTGTAAGTACTTAATTTGTTTTTAGGCCAATTTAGAACTGCGTCGGATTTTTTACTTTCCTATTATTAACAATACAAATAATTTGGTGACACTTGGATATATTTTGTCCTACCAGGAATTTAAACCAGTCTTAGGTAATTAGTAATTCTACAACAGCCATTCGATCTGTTGATAATTTTAGTCCTCCTATACATTTGAGAAACGTGCTGACGATGAAATGCAAAATCGTTTATCAAATGTTATGCCCTGTGGAATGACTGATAACCACACGCGGGAAGAGAGGTCAGTTCCATGATCTTCCAGTGGCGTACCGGCATTGTGCATTAAATCAGTTATAGGTCTAATACAATGTATTTGCTTTTTTTTATATATAATTTGTAACTCCAAAATATTTATTTTTATTCATTTCCAATTTTTATTGTATTTTTCAAATGGGTCTATTGTTAGAATGTTGCGCCAAATAAAATCTCACCATATATTCCCTTATTTTAAGGTCTTCAACATTCTAAGATTTGTCTCGGTCTTCAACATTATTTTGTTAGAAACTATGGTTAGAAGGACTGAGGGATGAGGTTGATGTGCGCTGGGTGATATTTTCCACGTCACAACTTGGCTCAAGTTGAAGTAAAAACGAACGTAGCAACACGTGGTGTAAGTTGTGCACTTAACTTAATGAGTTGCAAATCTGTTAATGAACTTTGCGTTTCCGTTGACAAAGAGAGTTTTATATTCTGCAAATGAATGAAACGAGAACCTCGCTTAAATTCAAACTCGTGTAATCTATGTTCTTCTCACTTCAATCAGCAAAACATCTGTTTTTTCTCCACCGTACATCAACTTCTCACCTTACTGGTACTTTTACGTGCCACACGCCGCGCCGCCCGGACACGAGGGGATCACACAAGGACATGGAGGGCCTCCTTAAGTGAGCGATCAGATCAATCCAGGATCTCCGGAACAACACAACACATGGTGATAATGATTGTGATGTTCGGGGACTGTTTGGACCTTAGATTTTCCTAACATTTCTCTTACAGGTGAGGAAGAACCCAGGAAATCAGCCCCGGACTGGAATTGAACCCGGGTACGCTGCATACGACGTTACCCCATAACATCTCTGCATTATTTAATTTTATATAAAAACTCCTGGCGCGACAGGCCTAGAAGGCCCTTAGCATACCAGCCAGTGTTGGGGTGACATGTGGTCAGCATGTCGAGTCCCCCAGCCGTTATAGCTGGTTTTCTCAACCTGGAACCGCTACTTATTGTAGCTACCCAAATACCTCACGGTGCTGGGTGGGCACCGGTCCCATGCTGGCCGAAATTCCCCCATGGAGACTCGAACCAGCGCAAGTCCCGTAGCTCTGCGACAAGGCTTCCTGCCTTAACCACTCGGCTACGGCGCGGAACTTTTCATTTTATATGTTTGTAGTAAATTCTGAAAGTTCTCCTCATGAAAGAATTTTTAAAAAAATTGATCGATCCCACAAGCTCAGTTCGAGAGTTCTCGACGGAGCCCCGGGCGTATTTATTTATTTTCACCTGATGTAGTTAAGACCGTAAAGTGTTCTCTTCCACTTCACCAGGTTAAATTATACATATAATAACAATTATGAATTATCTACATGATTAATGATATATAAAAGATACAGGCTATACAATATAAAGTTGACGAGGGAAAGAAAGGAAAATAGTAATAATAATAACCTATAATTAGATTAATTTTGACTTGGTAAATAAAAGAACAAGTATACATGGAACACGTATATATTATATTGTGTAAGGAAATGTGTAGTGTGTCTTTTTAACTGTTTTTGAGTCTGGCAGTCTTTGATATGCGAAGGGAGGGAATTCCAGAGTCGAGTGGCTGATACAAGTAAGGATGAGGAATATTGATGTATATACAAAAAGTAAGAGCTACCAACGTCTTCCACGTTGGATAATGCAAACATGTCGCCAGGAAGATGCCCGGGGATGCTTTTGTGTATACTGCATATAGATTGTTTTGTGGTTTGCAATTTGTGTATTTAGATTTATTGGTCGTACACATCAGTGGTATCGGAGTAGCCTCGTATAGTTTATTTCCTGGATGTTTATTTTTTTTTTCGCATTTGACAAATATCATGTAACGTTAAGGTCCAAATGGTCCTCGAACATCATCTGGCCATCACAATTACCCAGACCACATTTGCTCGTTTAGAATGAACAAATGAGTGAGCGATGTGTCATGTTTTAAATGTTCGTGTCGTCTCGGAGGTGTCTTTGAATTGAGCTGTTTACTCATCCGGGAAGGGCCTCCATGTCCGTGTGCTACAAAAAAGTAGGCCTATATTTGACTCAGAAGTTTGAAATCCTCTCCCGACAGGTGATGGATGGCCCGGGTGGCGTGGAGCTCGTAGAGAGGGGCGAAAATAAGGTGAGAGAGAGAGAGAGAGAGAGAGAGAGAGAGAGAGAGAGAGAGAGAGAGAGAGGAATAACTCACTGGCACTATCGAACCCGGTTGTCCATGGCCGCGAGGACATTAGCTCTCCATACATCTTATCGAGAGGTGTTGTTTTCCAGCCATCTCCTGTATAATTGTTCATCAAATAATGCTTTATGTTACATTCTTGGCCTGCCTACTGGGCGCTTTTCATCTTTTCCATGCCCATCTTCCATTCCTCAATTCGTGCCACATGCCCTGTCCATTGTAGTCTACGAGACTTAACTGCTCTTATTATATCTGATTTCTCCTAAAGATCATGTAGCTCATCTAAAAATAGTCTTCTACATTCACCTGTCCGTTTCTGTCTGGTACTAAAATTTTCCAAAACCTTATTCTCAAATAGGGGTTTTTCCTCACCTGTAAGACAAATGTCAGGAAAACTTTAAAGCCCAAACGGTCCCCGAAATCATTTGGCCATCATCACCGTCACCACCATCATCCTTATCATCATCATCATCATCATCATCCTTCAACGGCGTGGAAGGTAACGGGAAGCTACCACACCTATAATTCCCTAGTAAAGCTGCAAGCATAGCATGAAAATGCAGTGAAGGACCTGCCCTCGGGCAGAATTACTATGGATGGATGGATTCACAAATACTATTATTTTTCGTCCTAAAAAATAAGAAACGATGTTTCGCATGGTTTTTAGTGTAGTCGGCATTGCAAGAGGCCCTATAATGCGTAACTGCATGTGTTGAACCTAGGTTCTACACCTCATTCCTGTTTGAAATTATTGTATTACTTTTCTTAGATATACATGGATTCAGCTCCTTGTTCAAAATTTCACTCAATTGTCATTTACTGTTAATTTTCATTATATAATGTATTTCTACGTGTGACCATATAATATTTGATTTTACTTATATTTCCAGCCCCAGTTGTGTCGGATTATATTATCTGTGACAATTTTGTAAGTTTCCCGCGCCGTAGCCGAGTGGTTAATTTTTTTACAGTATCTGATAAACTGAGTTACATAAAGATATTAGATTTCTATCTCTAAGTCACACTGAATTGATTCTTTTTAGGATAATTTTTCTAATATTCTGATAGAGATAACCGACTTACCAATATCATATAATCCTTAATGATTATCCTCAGGCCTGGTGTAGTTCTGGGAGTTTCTTATACAATTTTTAAGAAAATGATATTCTGACTATTTATTAAATGAATAATTTAAGACATTTATGAACACTGGTAAAATGTTTATTTTTTTAAAATTGCAAATAATGTGTGGTATTGTAAAATTGTTGAGTTTATCATCATCTTTACTTGAATCATTGGTTTTCTATGGGTTCATTTATGAATATGAATTTCAGTGCCCTGAATTTTGGAGCGATTCTTGTTTTTCTTTGCCTAAGTTGTTAATTTGTTTTGTAATAAATATTTTTTTGCCATATTCAATTGGCTTTAAGTTTGATTATTTTAATAGACTATTGTGAAGACAATCATGTTACCTTAATTATTTTGGGATGCTTGCATATTATAATATTGTAATCTTGTTATTCTAGTGCAAAAAGTAGTCTGAATCTTCAAACAGAAAACAAGTTACTAATTACATGAATACTTGAGTTGATTTCAGTTATATTTTGTGCTACAGACGTGTCTGCCAACATGTTTATTTAAATTTCTGCCATATACTTACTTCATGTACTTTTTTTTCCCCTACAGCTTATATGAGTCATTGCTGCCTTCTTCCAGTCTCCTGTTCTTCATTAATTGATCTTACTTCTTGATTTTTGCCCTCAGGGGGGTCCTCATCTAGGGGATATGTGGATGGCGACCACAAGGTGCCCAAGCTGAGCAAAACATTTCTTCCACTTACTTGTGTTTTGCACTCTTTTAACTTTACTATCTAACCTCTCTTGGTTAACTCTTGTTTTTTTCGACCCCGACGCTATTAGGGCATCCGAGGGATAGGGAGTCTTTCCTTTCTTCCATTTCTTCTTTCCTTTATTTTCTTTTCTTCTCCAGAAAAGCCTGACCAGAGGCTATAGGATGGCAGCCCCCATCACTGGTCTTGCCTTCCTTTGGCCAGCAACCAATCGAAGGGACTAGTATTATGCTTTCAAGTCTTATACGAGAATTTCCCGGAAGGATCAAACTTCTTGATTTTACACGTTTTATCATTCACTAGCAAGTTCCACCGTTAATTAGTTCCTGGGTTTTCCACTTGTCCATTGTCCTTCCGACTGGAAAAAATAAACCTGTATATGCCTTTCTGTTTTTATCCATTCTACTAACTAGACCAATCCCCACTAACTCACTGGCACTATTGAACCCTTAGGTTTATGGCTTCATGGACATAAGCTCTCCACACATACCTATCCTGGGCTAATATTTTCCAATCATCTCCTGTATATTCTATTTCCCTCAAATCACGGTTAATGTTACTCTCCCGCCTCATTATTGGTCTGGTTTTCTTACAAGAAGCTTCCATGTCCCCTCTTTCATTCCCCATTTGTGCCACATGTCCTGCCCATAGCATCTATAAGACTTGGCTGGTCTTATTACATCTGGCTTCCTATAAAGACCATGCAGTACGCTGTTAGAAACTTGTCAGTTTATCACAAACAAAATACGGCAAAATATCCAGTGGGTGCTAAAAAAAGTATTTCGGACGCTGCATTGGACAGGACTGATTTGGACAATTAGCCTGATTTGCATACAAACATCATACAGCTTAAAAAGTAGTGTTCATGATGCAACACATTTGCGTTGTTGGTCGCTGTGGGAAGGCACGATTATACCAGAAAAAGGGAGGGTGCGTTGGAATAGAGGTGGTTACTGCACAAGTACATATAACTGGAGGTCATAGATTCAAATCCTGCTTCAGGCAAAAAAATTCCTTTTCAAAAAATTAATTTTTGCTGTTTACTCAGCAAACTACTGCCATTTTATAATGCGCCTGGTGGCATTATAATGAAATAACAATATTTTGTGTGACTATTTAACTCATGCCCCAAATGGGAGTCAATGACCAATCACGTTTCAATAAATTTTGTTTTACAATCAATCACAGTCGTGTTTCACCTCGATATTTATCTACTACTGTTTATCCTCCTTTTTAATATTCTGAACAGGTCAGAGCATTATTTTGCAGTGACTGACTCTCCAACAAATATAGCAAGTAATGAATATATTCATTCGAACTACACATTTGATAATTGTATGTTCAATAATTGATATTTAAATAATGATTTTACCGAGTCGTTTCCTAAAAAAATAATTAATAACCTATAATGTTGGTTATAATATACAGTTTGATGTATTTCATTTTTTCTCAATTAGGGTTCATTCTTACAATATTGCGATCCTATTTGGCAATAAGTAATCTAGTTTCAGTGATGAACAAATGAAACATAACAAACGTTTCTCATTTGTTTTCAAACATCGCCGTTTACATTAAATATATAAATATTTTAAAATAACTATATTTAAATAATGATTTGTGAGTAAACATCTTAATTTTATTTGTTAAATAGTCCTAACAAATGCCACCCTTGATCTCTAGATAAACTGGAAATCACTCGGGGCATAATTATGACTATTTAACTCATGCCCCAAATGGGACTCAATGACCAATCACATTTCAATGATTTTTTATTTACAACCAATCACAGTCGTGTTTCGCTAAAATTTACCAACTAAAGTTTATCATAATAAAGAAAGCACCTCTCTTTAACATTCTAAATAGGTCATAGCATTATTTTGCAGTGACTGACTCTAAGAAATACGGCTACCAGATTGTATATATAATGCATTAATGTAAACACGTAGCGCATACGAGAGATAATATAAAAAAAAATTGTAACAATTGATTATACCACAAAAAAAACACTGTTTTCACATTCTTAAACGAATTATTTTCCAGGAAATGACGCAGATAAATATAATTGAAATATTTACATCATAGGACATCAGAAATTAATTAATACCTATAACGTTAGTTATAAATTTCTCCACTAGAGTGCATTCTTACAACATTGCGATCTTTTGGCAATAAATAATGTGATCTGGTAGCAATGCTCGAACAAAAGAAGCAAATGAAGCGTACCAATCGTTTCTCATTTGTTTTCAAACATCGCCGTATACATTAAATAAATATATAAATATTTTAAAATAACTATACTTAAATAATGATTTGTGAGTAAACAGCTTAATTTTATTCGTTAAATAGTCCTAACAAATACCACTCTTGATTTCCAAATTCTCTTCGTGAGTCATGAATTTATCGATAGTTTGGAAATCACTCGTGGCATTACTTATGATTAGAGCGAGGAATTATATGAAGAAAATTATACGAAAATATGAAATCGTAAAGTCAAAATATGAAAAATATGAAAATTATGACGCAAAAATATTATGAAGCTAAACTTTTTACATATATTTATATACATAGGCCCACTATAACTTCTAAGTGTACATACCAGCACATAAATGAGACAAACAGAACTTATTTATAGCTCAAGAAATCAAGATATTCACTATATTTCGATTTTAATTAGCTTTTTCATTAATTCTGACCCAATATAAAATATATTCATGATCTGAAACAATTTTAATTGATCACGCCATTATGTAGTTGTATAACCTCCTCGGGCCTCATGTAACCTATAGGTTACACAAGTTCCCACTCTCATAACTTTGGCTAAGAGCAATGAAGTTGATTTCAAATAGCTCCAAAGTATTCTCAAGAGAGTGTACTAGCATTCAGTATTTGGTTTGATTAATTATTTCAACATATTTTTCTACAGCTGGCTATTAGAAAATGGCTGCTACTAACAAAGGAAGGTTTTCGCGCCGCAGAGAAAGTAAGTATTATTTACAGTCATTCTATCATGTTTAAAAATTCTGAAAAAATGCATGTTAATTACTGATACATACTGTGTATTATAAAATTGGTTATACATTTTAAATGTGCATATTGCATCAATCTATTGCATTTTTTATGAATGTGTAACCTATAGGTTACAATGGGTTCTAAATATAGCAACTTTTCTAATGGGTTTTTCTCTTATTACAGGAGTGAATTAGGAGAACATTGAAGACCTGATTTTTGGAGATAATTCTGATGTGTCTGATTTATCAGAACTTTCTGATGATAATGATGTGGTAGAGACTTCCTTGGTTCATGTCCCATATACTAACAAGGAACCTGAAGAGATTGAAGCAAGTGCTGAAGAAGAAAATCCTGAATGTGAAGAAGATTCTAATGAGATTACAGAATATGAAGGAATATGGAAAAGAAATGATATTTTCCTCCAGCACCCTTACCAGACCATGTTACCCGAAACCGAAATGATAGATCCTATATCAAGATTCTTTAGATATGTTGGAAACCGACACATCACTGAAGAAGGAAGGAAGAGGTGCCTATGATATGGTTATACGAGATGATGGCCAAGTTTGTGTTGTCAAATGGTATGACAACAAACCTGTTACACTTGCTTCATCTGTTGAAGGGACAGCTCCTGTTGGTGAATGCAGAAGGTGGTGCAAAAAAAAAAGCAATACATTTTAGTTGACCGGCCTAAGATAGTAGAAGCCTACAATGAAAACATGGGAGGTGAGGACTTCTTGGATCGGAATATTTCAATGTATAGGATTTTCAGCACGCACTAAGAAGTGGACAGTTTAATTGATTTTCCATCTAATAGATTTTGGCAATGGCTGCTTCATGGGTTGAACAGAGAAGAGCTGAAACATCACAGAAAACATCAAAGAAGGATAGGCTAGATTACATGGATCTTCGAGTAGAACGTAGCACATTCACTTTTGAACTCCAAAGTTTCAGAAGAAGACAATGGTGATCAGGATGAGACAGTTTTTGGGGGATTACCTCAAAAGAGAAAAGCAGTTACTCCTCTCCCACATGAGAGTCTATGCAAAAAACAAAATTTACACATGCCTGAAATTCCACAAAATGTGCGGACTTCTCGTCGCTTCCCAGGTTGTGACAGTCCAAAGTGTAGAACAATGTGCTCCTCATGTAAAGTGTTTCTTTGTTTGAATGCCAATCGAAATTGTTTCAAACTTTTCCATGATTTGTAACTACAGTTTTTTTCATGTTTCTGTTTATTTGTTCAATGTTCCATTTGAGAATAATTTACTGTACGTATGTATATATATATATATATATATATATATATATATATACCTATATATATATATATATGTGTGAGTGTGTGTGAGTCTGTGTGCAACTACCTTTAAGTGTATACAACTTGACATAATATAATTCTACAGAATATTTGAAATGTCAGCTTGTATCTAAAAATATAATGTTCAGATATCCGAAAGTTCAGACCCAATGTAACCTATAGGTTACATGGCTTTTTACAGTATTAAATCATTCTGAAATCTAAATTATTGTTTTTTTCGTAAATCTTGTATTTTTTTGCCTACAAAACTCACAAAAATTATTTAAATTTTTTTAACATAACACCTTGGGCCCGAGGAGGATAAGGGAACGTGGTGCAAACAGGAAAGTCGTGGGTTCGAGTCTCGATATTGTCAAGATTTTTAGCTGGACCAGACATTCTGGTGGCATTGTGGACCTGGGGTCAAATCAGATCGTAATGGAAGTGAATACTAGATGCGTGTTCTGGGCACAATTGCGGCCATAAGGCAGATCCGACAACCCGGCGGACATCTCGTGCCTATTCTCTAGAAATATGGGAGCTTCAACATACCACTACCCCAAAGGCCTCCCAAGACTGTAGTGGAATCACTTTACCTTCATAAATCAAAACTGAGAGGTTATATATAATACAATTCATTGATGTATTGAATGATATTTAATTATGAAATCCAAATATTTACAAGAAACAAAATATTGTAACCAAAACAAACATGTTTCCATTAAATCTAGCACTAACAAAGTTTAGAAAACGTATAGTTTGGATTATTGCTATTTTTACATTGCATAAAGATATTACATTCCTGGAGATGCGAATGTAACAATAACATTAAAATGGACGATTTAAAATACAAGTAAACCATTCCAGATGTCATATTTGGAGAAACAAGATGTTAAAAGTTATTAGTCCATAATTGATTCCAGGGATTGTTTCAGAACCCTCTTTGCAATTAAAGTTACATTTAATATTGAACTTCAAACATGGTGAAATGTAGTTAAGAATTATTTTAACTCTTTTTTTTCATGAAATGGGTCTAACATAACTAACTCAATGGCACTATCGAACCCAAAGGTTCATGGCCGCGCGGACATAAGCTCTCCACACATCCCTATCCTGAGCTAATGCTTTCCAATCATTCCCTGTATAATCTACTTCCCTCAAATCATAGTTAATGTTGTTCTCCCACCTCATTCTTGGTCTACCAACTGGGCGTTTTCCCTCTGGCTTTCCTACAAGAAGCTTCCATGCACGTCTTTCATTCCCCATTCGCGCAACATGTCCTGCCCATCGCAGTCTACGAGACTTAACTGTTCTTATTATGCCTGGCTTCCTATAAAGACCATGTAGTTCATTGTTATGTAGTCTTCTCCATTCACCTGTCTGTTCATCTCTCTTTGGTCCAAAAATTTTCCTAAGAACTTTATTCTCAAATACTCGTAATCTCCTTTCCTCCCTTAAAGTAAGAGTCCATGTTTCGCACCCATATAATATAACTGGTAGAATAATAGTTTTATATATTTTCAGCTTAACGTTTTTTGAAAGGAGTTGGTACATCAAAAGTCTCTGCAATGCATAATAGCATGCATTTCCAGAATTGAGCCTATGTTTAATTTCTTTGTGCATCTCATTCCTATTTGTGATTATTGTTCCTAGGTATTTGAATTCAGCCACTTCCTCAAAATTTCCCTCATTTGTCATTAGCTGTCCATTTCAATTATATACTGAATTTCTACGTGTGACCATATATTTAGTTTTACTGATATTTACTTCCAGTCCTAATTTCTTAGTGTTACTCAATAGTGTGTGCGTGTTGGCCTTTAGTATCTCCTCGCTATCGGCCAGTAGTACTACATCATCAGCATAAACTAACAGCTTATTAATACCATTAAGTTGTAAGCCTTCCTCATTCTCTAAAGATTTACGGTCTTACTAATAAAAATCTCTAATACAGGCTTTCATCAGTTGTTTAGTTATACAATATATAAGCCTTATGTAGATCACGTATAATTTCCTTACTAATAAACGTTGTGCCGGAGCTATATAACAAAACAGCAGTTATACACAATACGTCACATATTCGTCATCATAGTGACGTCAGAACAATATTACTCGCAGTTTGTAACAGAAATAAAACAACATCAACTAGTGATTATTGTGCAAGAAATGAATATGGATAAGAATTAATAGAGATTCCCTAATTGAGGAGGTACGAAAAAAATAAGTGTGTTTTAATTTATATATATTTCACTTCACGCTTGTCAAATAAAACGTAGAATTGGTTTCACAGATGATGTGCTGCCATCTAACGTCAAGAATTTCGACCAATTCTTGGAAACTAATAAAAGCTTTTCCCATTACTTATGAATTATATGCAGTATTTTAAGATGCGTTAGGAAACGTTCAAAATAGTAGGAAATGTTACCGACAACAAAATATCATTTCAAGCGAAAAAAAAAAAATCACTATAGTTCGACCGGGAATCGAACCTACGACCTCACGCATGGCAGTCAGAAGCTCTAACCACAGGACTACCAAGTTAACATGTAAATTTTTGCAATAATAGTACCTCTATACTAAAATACATTTTTATATCGGTGTGTGTGTTATGTATTTAAATGCAAGAAAGTTTTCTTAAAATAATATTATGAAGCATTTAAACTACATTCAGGTTAAATCTTGTCTACAGCAATTATTGTAGAACATATCCTTTTGTGATTCAATGTTCAATTTTAAAATATTTTTAGGCCTAATCGAGAATGAGTGTAACGAAAGGCATTTTATGATGCCTTTATTTTCCTACCCAGAGCTTTATTAATATTATTTATGCCCTGTGCATCCATCAAACAGTCATTAAAGTGTTTGCATTTTGGGTTAAATTTAAGGAAACTTTCATCAAAATCATAAGAAAACAGTCAGTTGATCTTGATGTCGGACATTTTGTCTAGTTATAGAATCCTTAAACAAGGGTGGATGCATGTATAACGATTCCCATGTAAAGTTGTACACCTCTTCTACACTGAACAGCTAATACAGTGTTTATTAGTAAGAATTTTCAACTGAGATGTGTATAAACCTTGTATAAAAGTTATATATGGATTATTAGTAAGAGGGTTAATGGCATGCTCTAGTACAAAATAAAATAGTAGAGGAGATAGTGCATCTCCTTGCTTCAACCCATTCTGGATTTCAAAAGTGTCTGAAAACTGTTTGCCTACACGCACCCTACTCTTTGAGCCATTTAGACACATTCGTATAAGTCTAACTTTTTAGGAATTCCGAACTCCAGCAGGATACTATATAACTTCTCCCCCTTTATTGAATCATATGCTTTTTTCAAGTCTACATATAGTTGATGTACAGTACCATTATATTCCCATTTCTTCTCTAAAATCTGTCTTAAACTGAAAATCTGATCTGTTGTAGACCTGTTTCTTCTAAATGCACATTGATGATCTCCTAGAATGTCGTCAATATAGGGAGTAAGTCTGCTTACTAATATATTTGTTAGAATTTTGTACGAAGTTGAAAGTAATGAGATGCCCCTGTAGTTTGTTGCTATCTGTTTTATCTCCTTTCTTATAAATTGGTATGATAATTGATTCCTTCCATTCATGGGTCTAACATAGTGTCCGTAATCTTGGTCTAATTGTGTTTTGAACAATCCAATTGTCAATTCTGTTTGTAATACACAGAAGTTTTTTTCTCTATATTTTCTGATAGTAAACTATAAGGCCTGTCGGTCAGAATTGTTTTGCACGATGAAAAATTATGCTCAACATCACACGATGTTATGGCAGCATACTTGTATCGTGCTTACCTATATGAACTTTACTAATTTCACAAAGCACTTAAACGGAAATGAGTACCAGACGTTTGTTTTGGGGATAAAAGCGGCCGTCACGCAGGGTTGACATCAAACGCCGATTGTTCAGAAAAAGTTGTAGCCTTATCCTCCTACTACCCCAAGAACCTCTTCAGGCCTGTAGTGGGATTACTTTCTGCTTCAAGGTTAGCAGCAGTCTTTCCTACATTTAAATGCTGTAATCTGTTCACAAAGTAAGGACTGCTCACAGGTAGCAATAACGAGCTGACAGCTATTCTACCTGATTATAGAATATTCCAAAATTGTTCTTCTACTTATTCATCTAGGCTCATGTTCTTGTCTGGGGATCGAGTTTAGGACAAAAACCTCCATCTAACTCTGTCACTCTGTGACTCTCCATCCAATTATTTGCTTTTATAAAAGCTATCTATCTTGTTCAGAAGGGATACTGAGGAATTTTCACTTGTCTACCACATTAACTGTAAAAAATTACATAAATACACATTTCATGAAATATTTTAATGAATTCCTAGAACTTTTATTGAAAAAAATACGGGAATTTGAAAGTTGAGAAATATGGAGTATAAAATTTTCACTAAAATATTATGAAATATGAAGTTTTTTGTTGGTCTTATTTAATTCTACACATCATAAAATGTAAATATACTTAGTCTCAGCGCTCTCTGACAAATAGTTTAAAACATGAAATTTCATAAAATTCCTCGCTCTACTTATGATAATGACAACAGGAATTAACATTTTAGAAAGCTACGAAATGTTTGCATAATCTTCCTTGTTCCTGATTTAATTATTCACTTAATGAAGGAAGTGGTTTGGTAATTCATTATATTTTTAAATGTATGGAATTAAAAGGAAATATTTCAACTAAACTTAAACAATGTATAGCATATGCAGACGATGCAATGATAACAGCAAGAACAAAACAATCACCAATAGAAACTTTCATAAAACTTAGAGGGATCGAAGCAATTTGGATTGCTAATAAATACAAATAAATAGAATACCTGAAATGTGGTAACTTCACTAGAAACACAGATGATCTACAAATGGATAACAAATTAAAACAGTGTCAGCATTTAAGTATTTGGGTACAATAGTGAATGGGAACAATTCATTGGAAGAAGTTAAACAAAGAATCGCAAATGGAAATAAGGCGTATTATGCACAATTAATATTATTTAAAAATAAATCTGCTAAACTAAGATTCATCATCATCCTCCAGGGATTAAGCCTGTTGGCTCGTTTAATGAGAGCTAGAATATTGTTAAATTATAATTTATTTAATACATTTTTGCAGCATATTAAAAATACTAAAAAAATCCTGGAGCGACAGGCCTAGAAGGCCCTTAGCCTACCAGCCGGCTGCTGGCCTCACATAACAGAGGTAGATGATCATCCAGCCAGTGTAGGGGTGACATGTGGTCAGCATGTCGAGTGTCTCACCCGTTATAGCTGGTTTTCTCAACCTGGAGCAGCTACTTTTTGTAGCTACCCAAATTCCTCACGATGCTGGGTGAGCACCGGTCCCATACTGGCCGAAATACCATTTTTCCCCGTGGAGACTCGAACCAGCGCAAGTCCCGTAGCTCTGCGCCAAGGCTTCCTGCCTTAACCACTCGGCTAGGGCGCGTGACGCAGCATATTGCAGATTAAAACTTTAACAACTTTGGTTTTCTTTGCAGACAATTAACATACATTGCCTGTATAGTATGACTAGATTACATTAACTGGAGACATCTATTGTCAAATAACATCTTGTCATCATCATCTGCCTTTCAAGTATTAGGCCCAGTGGCCCGTTACGGTCTCCCGCCATCTCCGAAAAGGTCGACCCACAGATCTTCTGCCTCGAGGAATGTAGTGAAGAATTTGTTTTGGTATTCTGTGACGATCCATGCGCTGAATATGGGCTAGCCAATTGTTTCTATATTCTTGGAGGTATTCAGATATAGGTACGATGTTGAACTCTCTGGCTATTGTTGAATTTCTTTGGTGGTCTAGAAGGCTATAACCTGCAGTTCGTCGCAGAAATTTCATCTCCGTGGCTGTAATATGACGATCATCCTGAGTTCTGATGGTCCAAGCTTCACTGCCATAACAGATTATGGGTCTAGCGAGATTTTTATAGATTTTCATTCTTGTGTGTCTCTGCACTTTTGATGGTTTAAAAACTTGGTTGATAATTCTTAAAGCTTTATTATAGTTTTGTATTTTAAAGGATATATCACATTCCTCATTAATCATTATAAGTTAGATTATATCCTAAGTATTTAAATGAATTAACTTGCTCTAATATTGAATTCTGAATACAAATTTTACTTCTTACTGGGAATTTCCCTTGAAATCCATAACTTTAGATTTTGTTGTTGATATTTCCATGTTAAATCGTTGGGCTATTATATTAAGATGATGAGTGGAATATTGTAATTCATCTTCATTATTGCCGAAAAGAGCCTGATCATCTGCATATAAGAGTGTGTCTAAAATTGTGTGTCTTGAGAGAGGAATATTACCATGAACTGTCAATCTCCAGTGTCTGATGATAGCATTAATGTATACATTAAATAGAAGTAGTGATAGAGGGCATCCTTGTCTGACTCCGCAATTTATATGTTTCCAATCTGACAAATCTGTTCCTATTTGTACTGCTATGATGTTATTTTTATACAGATTAAAAATTGTTTGGATCAGTTGATTTGGTGTTCCATCATCAGTTAAGATATCTAAAAGTTTTTGTCTGTCAATTCGATCGAATGCTTTGATAAAATCTATAAACGCTATATGTAGTTCTTTATTGAATTCTTCGTGCTTTTCGATAAGTTTTAAGGTCTTGTTTCTACAATAAAAACCCTGTTGTAAAATAATATGCTTCCTTTACAAAAGGGCTGTCAAATATGACAAAGAATAATACATAATTTAAAGAATAGATATGAAAAATCATTAATTGAGAATAAATTAAAAGTAATACAAATTTTAGCATCCCATACCATATCTGAGCTCTTTAAGGCATGATGCCTAATGCAGAGCTACAGGACTTGCGCTGGCTCGAGTCCCGCCCCCCTCAGGGAAAAAGTAATGTCTTATGGAATTTGGCAAGTATGGGACTGATGCCCACCCAGCATAGTGAGGAAATGGGTAGCTACAATAAGTAGTTGCTGCAAGTTAAAAAAAAAATGTGTGCAAGGTATATCAAGATAATATTGCTAGATTCCGCACATATATCAAAATTTTGTTTCTAATTTTTATGTATTAAATTGTATTATTATTGTTTACCGAAATTTATTTTTGACCAGTCTCATGGGCTAGTGGTCAGCATTTCTGATTACAGTTCATGAGGTCCTGGGTTGATTCCCAGTTAGACCATATTAATTTTTTCTTAAAGGGAATTATTCTTCTGGTTGCCCTTGGTCTGGAATTTAAGTTAAGTTTTGGTTAAGGGCTCTCCTGGCACTTCATTATCATTTACCACCCATCATATCATCAGGGTGACGTAACTCCGCCTTCCAGGTGCCCCAACCTAAGAAATGGATTACAATTCTGTCAATGCCAGGAGAGAGCCAGAAATTTCATAAAAGAAATCTGGTGGCATTGGACTAAAATAAAATAAACCCTTTTTCACCTACGGTATATTAGGATCGTATAAAACTGTAAACAATTTGTCAATCATTAAAAAAAATCTTATTCCTCATTGTGCCTATACCATGTTGCAATCTTAACTTTTTGTAAATAAACATTTTGTTCCTGGTCATTACATTTGAATATGAACCAAGCTTCTTCTCTGCTTATGAGAATTGAAAAAAAAGTAGGAAGAAAAACCTCTCTACTTCCTCTGCTCTAGAATATGTTACTTATTTTTAGCTGTAATCTGAAGAATTTTAAATGTATTGAGTATCCAGAGAATACGAAGAATGATTGTATTAGTTTCTTCTTTGAGTAAACCACTTTTTTGTACATAAAATACAAATAGGAGGCATCGAACCAACTCAAAAATTGAAGCGTGTCTACGATTGTCGAATAACACCTATACCACTCGGGTAAACAATTGAATAGTTACCTCGAAAACAATCTAACCCATAAACTACAAATTGTTGGGAAAACAAAAAAAAATGCATAATGTTCATTTTGGGGTCATTACCTTTATTATCTATTGTCCACCGCTGTGGTCTCGAGGTAGCGTGCTGCCTTGTTACGCAGCTGGTCAGGGTTTGATCCCCGATCGGGGCAGTTTTTATGGGTGAGTTTTTATCAGGGTTTTTCCGCACCTGTAAGACATGTCAGGCCCAAACGATCCCCGAAATCATATGGCCATCATCAGCCTTCACCGGCGTGGAAAGCAACGGGAAGCTACCACACCTACAATTCCCTAGTAAAGCTGCAAGCATAGCATGAAAATGCTGTGATTGCAGTGAATGACCTGCCTTCGAGCATAATTACTATGGGTGGATGGATGGATGGACCTTTATTATATCATATACATTTTAATCTCTGATCCTATTGGAAACATATACAGTCAATTTGAATGCAAAATAACACGCAACTAACTGAATATTAACAATTTAACAAAGAATTGAGTGCAAGAGTGATTTATCTTTATAGAGTGGGAAATTGATCTAACCCATATTTAACTAAAAATGCTACAATGAAGTAGGAAATACGTACGTATTGAACATGATTCAGTTGGTAAATTTCTAACTGTATCAGTTAAATATTTATCTTCTATTTAATGTAATTTCATTATATTCTTTGTTTTTTCTTATTTTCTCTCAATTTCTCTAAGATTCTGATAGAATTCATGGAACTGTGGTGGAATGAATTTGCACATGTGTAATAATTATTTTTCTGCACTGTGAGGCCAGACATTCACTCAGCCTCGTAACCAAATGAGCAACCGAATAATTAATAAATCAGGATACAGGAAATAAATTTATAAATAATGAATTAAGTAATTGAAGTAATAATCGGACATACACCTTATTTATATTCAAATGAACCAGAAAAGCGCATAGAATACAATTATATAATTATAATTATAAATTTTGATCCCGGGGAATTAATAATATAAAATAATAAACGTTCAGTTATGAGTAATCTAGGGAAAGGCTGGTGACTGCAACCCTTCTATTGTCCACAGACGAATTGAAGGAAAGCAGTAGGTATTTCATATGTCATATGTGTTCCTTTATTCTCAGGTAGAAAGCCATTGTATCGCTTGCAATTCCCCGTGCCCCCCTTCGTCCCGTGCTTTCATTCTCTTCGTCAGTGGACTATACTGTATTACTCATCCAAGTGTTTTGTGCAGGCGGAAAATATGTTAGCTAACAAACTGTCTTTCTCTTTCTATTCCTCACTATGTTGCCACTTTCTGTCCTTTGTATTATGTTGTTTGATTAGCATGTAGAGAGCTGACAACTTACTATGTATTTTAATGATTCGATTCCTTCTGCGCGGGTCAAGTGGCAGAAGGGACTAACTTGACCAACCCTGTTACTTTTGGGTTTACGTATAGGAATCAGCTGTCCCTTCCTTGCCCTTCTCATTACATGTTGCCCCTTGTGATTTGTTGTGAGGCTGGTAACAGAGAGACGATAAATACTGTGATTTTAAGTGAGCATTCCGTGCTTAAATTACTAATTTGACAACCATGTTAAGAACTTTCACACGTGTTTAGAGATTCTCCCCCCACATTTGAAGTTGAAAAATTTTAATACGTGATCGGATGTACAGTTTTCTCCTACATCCCTTCCACAGATTTAGTAGATCGGCGACACTAGCGCTAAAACTCTTCCCCTCCGCCCGTGAACAGTTAACTTGGATGTGTAATATATTGATGGGCTCGAGACATACCATAAGTTAAAGATCTCTAAAATTCTTTTCTCTCCAGAGGATTAGATGCATTTTATTCAGCCAGTCAGAACTAACAATGCTTAAGCCTTGTATTTTGGCAGTTTGAACACAAAAGGAAATATATTGCTGGGAATTTTGGAAATTCAGCAAACAGGGGGTGATGAAAACTAATTAGAGGCGAATGAAGCCACTTAAACTAATCAGGATTTCTAGAACCTAAGCAAAATTAGAAGCCAAGCCTTTTACCAAATTAGTCGGAATTCCCTAATTAACTTATGTCCCAACTGTATCCAATCTCAAAGAAGGAGCGCTCTAAGAACTTGGTGAAGTCACGGCCAATAACATGCCCCAAAGCCCTTCCATCCCAAAATTATAAACAAATGTACCAATCATTTGCAATTCTATATTATAAGAGAGTTGGAGTTACAGTTTTCCTTACAGTTGAACCACGTACTAAAATCACTTGTCTTGTCGACTCGTCAACTTGTCATTTCGTGTTACGGTGCCCCAGGCACAAATCAGTGATTGTCATCTTATTGTGGTGTTGCCATGAACACACATACTTGTTCACCTGTTGGACAGCAGGCCAACATCAATTAAAATACTTAATAGAAGATTTTTTGAGGAGAGCAGCAGGATGTTCAAAATTAGACAAAATAAGAAATACTGTCATAAGAGAAAAAATGAATATTGGTTATTCAATAGATTATATACGGTATAAGCAAATAAATTGGTATGGGCATGTACGACGATTGCAAGAAGAAAGATTACCCAGGAAAACATTGGAATGGTGTCCACCTGGAAGAAGGAGGAGAGGAAGACATCGAAACTCGTGGATGCAGGAAATAAGAACTGGATTGAGAGCAAGAGGAATGGAGGACATGGATTGGATGGAGAGAGACGAGTGGAGAAGAAAAATAAAACTTTACGCACAGAAAGATGCGTAAACATTAAAATTCTGTATATAAATAAATAAAAGAAGACATCGTTATAGGCGCGGTGTTGTTAATTAATCCATCGCCATATAATCTGATTCGCCATAATAGTGTGACCAAATGATGAACGCCGACTGTTACATTTATTATGTGTTCAATTGTTCGAATAATAAATTCTTAAAGTGATGTGCATCTTCAACTTGTCGTCTTTTCTCAACGAGATATAATCGTGTTCGCACAATCCTTGTGAATCCTGGAAAAGAAGCTCAAGCTTACCGCAACCCATTGAGCTACCCGAGGTCCTCGACTAAAGAGGAATCCTTTCTAAATCCCGACGCCCAATAAACCCCGTCTTACCATAAACCCTATGGGCCGCATGCAAATGCATTAGTCTCTGGTGAGTTGAGTTTTCCGTGAGCACGTGCAAAGTTCGAATTAGCGAGTTGCCGATTGTTCATGCATGAAAGTAGATTTTTCTCGTAATATTGGCAAGAAATTGCCCAGAATTCTCAGTGATAAAACCACTTCCGTTATTTTCGTTTGCTAGAGGAATGCATTTACGCTTGCGTCCCGCAAATAAAACCGTATACGACGACGTCTGCGTCGCGAGATATTACGCCGATTATCCTTGTCTTCCAGTTGAAATCTTTGGTAGACTCTATCAAATTCCTCTCCGCGTATACCGAAAACATGATCGAAGTCTTCAAGGTCCAACATCTTGGATAAAGCAGCAAGGTTTCAAAGTACATCAGTTCCCATCGGGTTGCTCATGATTCGAAGTCACCTCGCCAGGTAGCTTAGGAATTTCGACAATTATTATCTCATGAACAGATTTTTGAGTAAGCAAAAACGTCTTTGGATGCAACTTTCTCAGCAGAGAACGACTTTTACGGTCTAATGCGTTCATAGATACGACCCTATATCTGCCAAGAACCCTTATGTTGTAGCTGCTACTCAGGACGTGACTATCTGCTTTCACCATTTTGTTATAGATAGATCACTGTTCACTCGAAAATAAATAAAACAAGTCTGGAAGAGAGCAGGGATAGTTTTACATCCGCCATACTGTGATATTCTCCGGATAGATCCCTATCCAATGAAAACGCAATTTTCGAAGTTTTGTTGCTTATATCTCTTTTCGGAGCAACTATTCATTTAGAAAGTATTGTTACTTGAAATGTTACCTATCTAATATATTTACGGAAATAATTTTGATTCCTGAATTACTTTCTTTATTTAAAGGCAGTGTATATTTATAAAATTTATGGTTACGTACCTGCAGAAAGACTGGATTGAAAGAAGGCTGGTTGTAAACCATTCCATATACATTATTCTCTCCGTTCCGTTCTTCAGCAAATGTCCCAAATATACGATCCCATATAATGAGAAATCCACCATAGTTTTTACCCAGGCAATATAAATTGCATCCTGCAATATATAAATAAATTTCAATTTTATTAAAATGATTGTGAAGTGACATTACAAGGTCAATGTGCATAGAATACAAAAGTGAATCTCACGGTAACTTCTGCTTATAGCAAACAAATATGGTGAGAGCAAGAGTCCTCATCCCTGGCTATCAGATAGAAAAGCAGGCTAGTTCATAGGCCTTAAGGTGGCAGATTCACCACTAAACTTCTCAGTGATAGATTGGTACCCCATCCTGAGGACATTAATGCTTCTGTACGTGTGTTTGTCACTCTACTCTTCCTAAACGAATGGATCGATTTTGATGAAATTCTTTTTGTTTCTGATTGGGTCCCTCGATGGTTTAGATTCACAATTGGACCCTCTAAAACCATTAGGTGTAAGAGTTCACCTGAAATTAAAATTTAAAAATCGCTCTAGCGGTCACATTTTTCGATGTTTCACAACAAAACTCGGCATATCCTATTAAAATAAACCGAGGTAGGTTTATCAAAAAATGAGTGAAATCCGACAATTAGAAGTGGAGGTTTACTTGAAACCCGAAATTAAAAATATCTAAACGACTAGGTCAATTTTTTGTTTGTTTGAGTGGGTCCCAGTATGGTTTAGATTCACAATTGGACATGGTAGGTGGCGTTGCGATCGGGTTATAAGAATTTTAATGCCAAATGTGTAGTCACCTGCATTATCGACATTCCGCGCGATAACAATGTGACGTCATCATGCACGCTTCTTGACCCACAACAGATGACAATGAGTTTTCTTGCAAACTTATTTAAGGCAAGAAGCCTTGGCGCAGAGCTACGGGACTTGCTGGTTCGAGTCTCCATGGGGAAAGACATTTTCTCATGGAATTTCAGCGAGTATGGGACCGGTGCCCACGCAACATCGTGTGGCATTTGGATAGCTACAATAAGTATTGACTCCAGGTTTAAAAGACCAGCTGTAACGGCTGGGGAACCCGACATGCTGACCACATATCACTCCTATACTGGCTCGATGATCGTCTACCTCTGATTAACACATGTGGATGTGAGGCCAGCAGCCGGATGGTAGGCCAAGTGCCTTCTAGGTGTGTCGCGCTTGGAGTAATTTTGTAAGAACAAGATTATGTCAGGAATTTCGTAATGAAATTTGCTGTCAGTGCTAAACTATTGTTATTTTAGTAAGTTCCATTGTTTATAGTTCATCAGCCTCTGACTTCACAGCATCAGCGCTGATTCTTCTAACATCTCACGTTATAATACCCCACGACACCCTTGCCTCAGTGTCGGGAGAGGAATTTAAACCCTGGATCACACACATGAGGATATTGAGAGCCTCCCCGAAAAAAGTGGTCAGCAAGTTCATTCCAGGGCCTCCTCTGAGTAAACACGTCATTCACTCCCTTACTAAACTAAAGATGGCGAATATGATAATGATGGCTGGACATCTGTCTTAAAGGAGAGTAAAAAACCTCGAAAAAATGCAGATAACTTTTCCCCGGCCGGGCATCTAATTCGGGTCACTTGAAATGCAGTTGATTCGCCCACATGACAGACCTTATTGACATATGTACAATAGAAACGCATAAAAATAGAAATAAAATAAGTTAGTAAACTGATTTGCCGCTGTCCGGGGGCAACACGTGGAGGTGAGTTTACCGTTGTACACCGGTAGTATCTTATTACCTATTATATATGCATTTTAGGCAATGTGCTAACCACATGTGACTCATTAGCATCTGTAGGGAAATGAACGTAACTAAAACTATCGCTACCCACTATTGTTAGTTTGTGTATAATATAGTTGAGGACACGCTCTCGCTCAGAATGGCGATGGGTTAAGATAAAGGTTACACAGAGGCCACTGTTCTCTCACTTCCGTCAATAGGGCGGGTGCGGGGGGGAGATTACTTCCTACAGCCAGGCAGGGCCGTGCCGCGCCGCGGTGCAAAATTATGCCGGCCGGGAGAAGACAGAAGGCCGTTTGTTGTTGAGAAGCGCCAGAACACTACAACAAAAAACATGAAGACAGTGACAACCACTTGTAGGGGTGTGATGTAACACAGAATTCAATTAAATGTACGCAAGAAAAAATACTTAATGGTTTTGCCACCATTTCCATCGAGGGCCGCAGACAGCACTTAATTGAAGATAGAAGTTGTCAGCGGCTGTGAGTCAGTGTTAACACTGCATCCCGTTTGTCCGTCATCTACAGGGATATCGAGTAGCAGTGGCGGCTGGTGGTGAAAATGTGCACTTGCAGACTAACACATGATAACATGAAAAATAAAATAAATTTAAAGAATAAAAAAAATCGCATCGTCTTTATCGCGCACGCAAACGCGTGCACAAAGACACACATAAATAAATAAAGAGGGTCACTCATGCCTGACAAGTTAAGTCGATAAGGCAAACGGTAAAAATACCTTAGTCAAGAATGACTTATCTTTCATCATGAAAATGTAACCGCCACGAAACGCGGATATGGGTTCCACTTGAGTAAGATTATCCGAAGATAAAATAGTACTCCATTCAGATCTCGAGGCGGGGAGTCCATGGCAAAGGTTTAGACATAAGGGCATGTTCCTAGATTGCAATAATAAGTGAATTACTAAACATAACCTTAATGAGGAACCAAAAGTATATTCTTGCCTCCAGTCCCGAGTCTGAAGACTTTCAGGCTCGTAAAGTAACCGCTAGCCTGAATAAGACTTCTGTGCAAAAGTTTAACCATCCTAGTAATACCTTAGTTGGCCACTAAATGTCTGAATGCTGACCACCTGCTCCTCTGGGAAACAAGTGCATAGTTAAGGTTCTTCCCGATAGGGGGCGCCCATATCTCGCCGAGGCTATACGAAAAAAAAGAGAGGAGGATATTTTGTGTATTGGTGTGTTTTATGAAGGTGTGTTTTTTGTCTGGCCGTGATCAGGGTAGTTGGAGGATAGGGAGGGAATCCGAGGGGAAAAAATTGTTGATTATTTTTCGGGACAGGATTAAGTTAATTTTTACACGCTTTATATTAGCTTGACCTGTATCTATGTAACTGAATTTTTTAACGCGATTTTCACCCACTTAGAAACATTGGATCGACTTGAAACTTTGTATACGTATAAAGGACCCGTGACAATATAATAATTTCATATTTGTTTTCTAAAATCCTGGCCAGAATCATCAGAAAATAAAAAAAGTGTCTTTGTATCTATGTAACGGAATTTTTGAAAACGATTTTCACCCACTTAGAAACATTAGATCGACTTGAAACTTTGTGTACTTGTAAAGGACCCGTGACAATACAATAATTTCATATTTTGTTTCTAGAATCCTAGCCAGAATCATCAAAAAATAAAAAAAATGAAAACTGGTATAATACGTTGCGGACTTGTCGACTTTTTAGTCAATCGTTGTAAGAGCTCAGTTGGTAGAGTGGTACACTCGAGTGGTACACTTTAGTGGTATATAATTTCTGTAATCCATAGGTCACTGGATCTAATCCGGCTGGGAGGTTTTTTTTAGAAGAATATTACTTTTAGCTCATACTACAATAGAATCGAATTTAAAGATATTTACATTTTTATCTTATTCTGTAAAATATTAAAACTAAAAAATCAAAAATAAATAATAGTTTTAAAAAACTAAAACAACACGCTTTATTAGAAAACCGAACTAAAAAAATGAATAATAATTTTAATTTCCAACACGCTTGGGATAAATAATTTTACAATCAAAAGCGTGGGGTGCTTTTTATGATTTTTACATTTTCTTCTTAGAGACTTTACTTTTACCAATATCTGTTTATTATCAAATATATTAATTGATAAAGAGCACCCCACGCTTTTGATGGTAAAATTATTTATCCCAAGCGTGTTGGAAATTAAAATTATTTTTCATTTTTTTAGTTCGGTTTTCTAATAAAGCGTGTTGTTTTAGTTTTTTAAAACTATTATTTATTTAAATGTCATGTTACCTTGTGCGTTAGGTGGTTAATGCAAACTGAGTGTAACTTTCCCTAGCGTCAGTGAGATTAATGGATTTTGTGTTCCAAGATGAGTGTCATATTGATGTCTGTGGTCTCAAGATCCTACCTGGGATTGAAGTTTCTGTTTGTCTGATCTTTCAGTTAACTGCGACTAAGTATTGTGAACATGAGAGAGAGAGGAGTGTGGTGTGTAGGGTTTGTACAATTGTGTTAGTGTGTGTCTGGAGCAGTGAGAGAGGAACAGAATAAATTGCTGAGACTCTCGTTTTGGTCTGCAGTCTTTCTGAAGTCCTGGCCCGTTTTAGTTAGGAGTCCATTGCGTGGCCATATACGTGGTGGTGCGTGTGTATTGTGTTGGTGTGTTATTTTTTATTATTGTCGTCTGTATGAATGAAGTTTCCTGAGATCCTTTTTGAAAAGAAACGGGAAAATAACGGCACTGTATTTAGAGTTCAGAAAAGCATATGATTCAATTAGAGGGAGAACATCTAAAAAGTAGGACACATTCGAATTTATATTACTTTCCTATTCAGATGTTAAATGCGAGATTTGTTAGAATATGAACATGGCGGCCGCTAGAGCGATTTTAAATTTTTGGTTAACGAATATGACCTTACGTTTCTTAAATGATTCCTCCACAAGGCGGGACAGGTCATGGCTAAACTCTTTAACAGCTGTAATACCAACATTATTATTATTATTATTATTATTATTATTATTATATTACTACTATCTTCATTAATAGCATTATTCCTATTATTAGCATGGATGACAGGCTTACCATCCGGCTGCTGACCTCACATCCACATGTGTTGATACAGACATGGAGATATTGAAGTCAACATGTCTGATCCCCCAGCTGTTATAGCTTGTTTTCTCGACGTGGAGCAGCTACTTACTGCATCTATCCAAATTCCTCGCGATGCTGGGTGGGCACCGGTTTCATCCTGGCAGAAATTCCATGAGAAAATGTCTACCCTCGTGGGGCCTTGAACCAGTACAAGTCTCTTAATTCTTCACCAAGTCATCGTGCCATTCTTGATGGTTATGCGCCCCAAAAGTCACTTAGTCTGTGAAGATATGTTGACAGTTTAAATTTCACTCTGTAGGCTGTGCACAATGGGAAATGTCATGGAGGTGTCCGTTTGGTTGTGATTCATTGCACTGTTTTTCAACCCTAAATGTGACGTTATCTCATTTAAACGTAATTTATTGCAAGTTTTTGTATCGTTAAGAAAATCAAAGCATCTGGCATACACTTATATGTGTACTCTGTAAGAAAACAGTTGATAATTTGTTGCAGTGGGAGAGACATGTGGTGAATGATGAACGTGACGGACGCTGTTATGGAAATCTACTACCCGCGCAGTGCCACCATCTTCGCAGCGGTCTGCGCAGTCCTCTTCAGTGTCGTGGGAGTTGTAGGTAAGTCCAAATGACAAGAAATAAATGTTTTAACTTAGGTACTTTGTCGCGAATATAAACTACATGCGTTCTTAAGTGCTTCCCTTTATTCCCTTCCTACCTTTCCTTCATTTCGTTCACCCTTCCCTCTCCTCTATTTCCTTCATTTCCACACTTTCGTATCCTTCCTTTCTTCCTTCATTTCCTCACTATCGTTTCCTTCCTTTCTTCCTTCATTTCCTCACTTTCGTTTCCTTCCTTTCTTCCTTAATTTCCTCACTTTCGTTTCCTTTCTTTCTTCCTTCAGTTCCTCTCCTAAATGTCATTCCTTCTTTTCCTCTCCTTCATTTCTTTCCTCTCCTTCATTTCTTTCCTCTCCTTCATTTCTTTCCTCTCCTTCATTTCTTTCCTATCCTTCATTTCTTTCCTCTCGTTCCTATATTTCCTTCCTTCCGCCCATTTCTTTCTTTCATTCCTCTATTCTTTTTCTACTATATTTGTTTCCTCCCTTCCTGTCCTACCTTTCCTTATTTGATCGATGTTTCTTTCAGTTTTTATGTGCCTTTCTTTATTACATTCATTTTTATCTTTTTCCTTCCTTTTTCTTTCTGTCTTTCTTTAATTTTCATTTCTTTATTCTATTGATGTTTCCTTATTTCCTTATTTCACTCTATTTCTTTCACTCATTCTTTCATTCCTTCCTCCATGCCTCTACAGCACTTGGCATCCTTCACAAGTTGTCGCCGTTACTGCTGTTCCTTTCTAATTTCTAATTCCCGTTTTACTCAATTCTTGCTCCACATCTTACAACCATTTCTTCCTCGGTCTTCCTTATCTTCTTTTTCCGATTGCATTATTATACTGGATGTTACACTTCCTCACCAACACACTTTTAAGGAATAATAAATCATACCGAGAACTTTTTTTTGTTAAAAACAGTCCCCCTTGTTTTATTAGGAGTTGAGCTTATGGGAAGAAAGTAAATGTATTGTCAAGTATGAGTGTTGTAGGTTTGAAGAAGTAAAGAGTTGAATAGACCCTCCAGAGAGCCCTTCATTATTTAAGTTTGAATACTTTGGGGGTCTGCTCAGCTGCTTCCCGTGTGACATTTTCACATTCCCTGTGTAGAACTCGGAGACTCATGGCCGCGCGGGTAAAGCTCTCCTTAAATCCATATCCTGAGCTAATGTTTTCCAATTATTCCGAAATATCCATCCACATTTCATTCCCCACTCATGCCAGTTGTTCTGTCCATCGTCGCCTACGAGACTTGATTGTTTTTATCACGTCTAGTTTCATTTACTTTACAGATAATCTTCTGTTCATGTCTCTTTTGAACAAAAAAAATCCCAAAGAATATTCATAATATTTTCTCCTCCCTTAAACTAAGGGACTATGTTTTACTTCCATGTAATATAACTGGAAGAATAATCTAATATATAAAAATGTTTGTTTGTCGTACTTTATGTGCGGCCATACCGTTGATCCAATTGTGATGGGGCTTTTTGCAAAATATTCAGGAGATTTCCTGGATGAACATAGGCTATAAAAGAGTTATGATACTCAACTCCTACACCCTTAAAAAATCTCCCTTTGTAGTGGAAAAGGTGACAAATGTAGCTGTTTGGACGCTTAAATGGCTTACGCTGCCTAAACCATAAGAAATACACAAAATTAATGTACACAGAATTGAATATCTCAAAAAGCTCTAAAAAAGTCCGCGACAGCATATGTTTATCTCTTACGGATAACTCACAATAACCATTTTTGTCTTTCATTGATGCCAAGAAGATCGAGACAAGTACGTAGATTCCTGTGTTAGCATAACAGCACGTAACGAATTTTGTCTTTTTAGCTCATTTATGCCAAGAAGATCGAGATAGTAGATTCCCCGGCAACACCGGGTAATCAGCACGGGGAATCTTAAAATAATTACGATATACATTTATAATTATTTTCCATTTTATTTATTCAACTAATCATAAGAAGTACATTAATTTTCGTTATTCAGTTCATTTATGTCAAAAAGATTGGGATGAGTAGATTCCCGGGCAACGCCGGGCAATCAGTACGAGTATCTAAAAAATATAAATTTATAATTATTTTTCCTTCTATTTACTCAGCTACAAAAAAGCGCATTAATTTTCATTCATTTAGGCGTGGCAGCGCACGCCGGATATTAGCTAGTCATTGTATATATATCTTAAGTTTATTTTTTAAAAAACAAGTAGGGATGACAATTCCTGTAATCCATAATAGCTTGCATTTCCAGAGTTGAGTCTGTTTCTTTTTTTTTTTCTTTTTTTCTCCTCCGCACCTCGTTTCTGTTTGTAATTATTATTCAACCAGTTCTTCAAAACTGTCCTTATTTGCCATTAACTGTCCATTTCTATCATATAATATAGTTGTACGTACGACCAAAATTATTAGTTTTATCTATATTCACTTTCAACCCCAGTTTTTAGTGCTATTTAATATAATGGTTTTATTGTTTCCTTGCCATGATAATAACATGCACTGCAAATAATAATAATGATCTCCGGTACTACAGTTCTTAGAGTTCAGCCTTGACCTCCCGAACAACAGCTTGCCATTCTGTTCAGTCCTTCACTTTCTGCCTCCAGTTACTGATTCCAGTTCTTCTTAAGTCACTCTCCATATCATCTTGGGGGTTCGGTTACATGTCCCGACCACTCGAATCTTCTGGCGTTAATATCTGCTGTTATGTCTTTGTACAGAGTTTGCAGTTCCCGGTTATTTCTAATTTGCCCGACTTCATTATCTCTAGTTGAATTACTATAACAACACGAGAAGTAGTTGACAGAAAAATACAAATAAGACGTTATTTATAATCGAAATGTCTACCAAGAAAAACAAGATATAATTTATTAATTAAATAAAAATAAAACGTAGTTTTATTTGATTTTCATATTTATTATATAATTCAGTGACAGCTGTTTCGGTACACTGTACCTTCTTGAGACATGTTAACAAATTATGAATTGTGCTCCAACTGATCTAAGCAACAATACAACAATATTTATTTAAATTTTTTAATTTAACAAAGGGGATTCATTCAAATCAAGTTGAGAATTTAACAGTTAAATTCTCAACTTGATTTGAATGAATCCCCTTTGTTAAATTAAAAAATTTAAATAAATATTGTTGTATTGTTGCTTAGATCAGTTGGAGCACAATTCATAATTTGTTAACATGTCTCAAGAAGGTACAGTGTACCGAAACAGCTGTCACTGAATTATATAATAAATATGAAAATCAAATAAAACTACGTTTTATTTTTATTTAATTAATAAATATGGATTTTCATCAAGTAAACACCAACTCAATTGATTGATTAGATATAATTTATATGAAACACTTTTAAAACCAGTTCTAATGTATGGCAGTGAAACTTGAACACTGTCAAGATGTGGTACATCAAGAGACCAAAATATTTAGGAAAATATATGGCCTTGAATGTGGTTGAAGATACACAGTCAGTTATTCAAATCTTCTGATCCATAACATTAATATTGTGATGGGCAAGTACTAGATTCCTAGGAGAATAAATGATGGACGAGTTGAGGATTTGGAATTAAAGGACGGTGGCTGGTTGCCAGGGAAAGAGAAGACTGGAAGGGTATTGTAAGGGAATCAGAGATTGTTGTGCTGCTGATGATGATGCGCCCACGTTGTCTCCTTTATTTTAGGGATTGGTTAGTGCAGATTCGTAACAGTGTTACATGATGGAAACTTGCACCACCTGGAAGATCCGATGTCCTGTTTGGCAAGCAGTAAGTTGCACGTGGAGGCAGTTTAATTTTAGTTGCATTTACATTAAAGAGCCACTTGATGTAAGGATAATTATTTCAGCCACTTGAAGTAATTGGTCCCGGCATTTTGAGCCACGCCCCTCGTGGATTTAATGTTGTTGGTACTTACAGACGAAATCACCTCCTGTATTTTACAGAAGAATGAAATGGACGCGTTTCTTCACATTTAAATTTAATTTATTAACGAATTCCGAACGAATGTAACTAATGAGGTTGTACTAATATTTTTTTTTTACAATTCGTCATCGATCATTGTTACTAGGCACCGTATAATTCGTGTGTGTGTGTGTGTGTGTGTGTATGGGGGGGGGGTCGCAACTTTTTTCGGAACCAAACACTGCATATAACAATTAATAAAGGTAGGGCCGAGTTAGTTAACTAGCAAAATGGGATCATTTGAAGGGAAAGTTTAAAAAATCGCTCTAGTGGCCGCAATTTTCGATTTTTCGGAACAAAGCTTGGTATGTGCCATTGAAACGAAACGAGAAAGATATTGAAAATCATTGAAATCCTAGGATTAGGATTGGAGGTTTACACGAATGTCGTAATTAAAAATTTCTGGCGACCGCCATGTTTGTTTTCTCGCGACGAAACTCAAACATATGATTTAATTAACCAAATTAAAGATTTTATTCATACAGAATTTTAATGTTTACACATCTTTCTGTGCCTAAAGTTTTATTTTTCTTCTCCATTCGTCTCTCTCCATCCGATCCATGTCCTCTAGTCCCCTTGCTCTCATTCCAGTTCTTATTTCGTGCATCCACGAGTTTCGAGGTCTTTCTCTCCTCCTTCTTCCAGGTGGACACCATTCCAATGTTTTCCTGGGTAATCTTTCTTCTTGCATTCGTCATACGTGCCCATACCAATTGAATTGCTTATACCGTATATAATCTACTATTGGATAACCAATATTCATTTGGAAAGCAATGGGAGGCTATCACACCTATAATTCCCTAGTAAAGCTGCAAGCATAGCATGAATATGCTATGATTGCAGTGAAGGACCTGCCTTCGGGCAGAATTACTATGGATGGATGGATGGGTTTTTTCTCTTATGATAGTATTTCTTATTTTGTCTAATTTTGAACATCTTGCTGCTCTCCTCAAGAAATCCATTTCCATCGACATAAGTTTTTGTTCTAAATTTGTGTTGAATTTCCAAACTTCAGCTCCATATGTGACAGTACTTCTCACTATTGAATTATATATTTGTAACTTATTTTTCCTGGTTATATATCTGTTCCATAAGACTCCATTCATCATTGCTGTTATTGCTCTACCTTTATTTATTCTGTTTTTAATATCACTTTCTTGTTTATCCTCTTTATCTAATTTTACTCCCAGATACTCAAATTCTTCACATCCTCTAATATACCCCTTTTCATCTTCTAATATCAAATCTTGGGTTTCGGCTCCACATCCCATGTAAAATGTTTTTTCTAAATTTATTTTCAAACCCCAGTTATCGTATTCGTCCAATAATTTTCTGAACATAAACTCCATGTCTTCATATTTTTGAGCAATTATTATCTGGTCATCCGCAAATAACAGTGTACATATTGTATCTGTTGATCCATCTCCAATTGGTACTCCCATTCCTGAACATTTTTTTGCACCAGTTTGACAGCGCTTTATGTATAAATATCTTAAATAACGTTGGTGATATGCTACAACCTTGACGAAGGCCTTTTGTTACTTTAATTTCTTCTGATATATATTTTCCAATTTTAATTTTAGATACTGCATTTTTATACAAATTTTTTATTGCATTAATAATTGTATCTGGTATTAACAAGCTGTTAGTTTATGCTGATGATGTAGTATTGTTGGCCGATAACGAGGAGATACTAAAGGACAACACGCACACACTATTGAGTAACACTAAGAAATTGGGACTGGAAGTAAATATCAATAAAACTAAATATATGGTCACACATAGAAATTCATTAAATAATGGAAATGGACAGCTAATGACAAATGAGGAAAATTTTGAGGTGGCTGAATTCAAATACCTAGGAACAATAATCATAAGTAGGAATGAGATGCACAAAGAAATTAAACATAGGCTCAATTCTGGAAATGCATGCTATTATGCATTGCAGAGACTCTTGAAGTCCCAACTCCTTTCAAAAAACATTAAACTGAAAATATATAAAACTATTATTCTACCAGTTATATTATATGGGTGCGAAACATGGACCAGACTATATTTCTATCATTGGACAAAGATGGCACATAAAATAAGTCCCTATATTGTAAGGGACATTAGTCCCATACGTTAGTCGTCGTCGTCGACTCTTACTTTAAGGGAGGAAAGGAGATTACAAGTATTTGAGAATAAAGTACTTTGGACCAAAGAGAGATGAACAGACAGGTGAATGGAGAAGACTACATAACAATGAACTACATGGTCTTTATAGGAAGCCAGTTATAATAAGAACAGTTAAGTCCCGTAGACTGCGATGGGCAGGACATGTTGCACGTATGGGGAATGGGAGACTTGCATGGAAGCTTCTTGTAGGAAAGCCAGAGGGAAAACGCCCAGTTGGTAGACCAAGAATGAGGTGGGAGAATAACATTAACTATGATTTGAGGGAAGTAGATTATACAGGGAATGATTGGAAAGCATTAGCTCAGGATAGGGATGTATGGAGAGCTTATGTCCGCGCGGCCATGAACCTACGGGTTCGATAGTGCCAGTGAGTAAGTAAGTATTAATAATTGTATCATTTATGGCCATATCTTCTAATGCTTCCCACTACTCTTGTAAAGGTACAGTGTCATGTGCCTTTTCTAAAATCCACAAATGTGAAATGAACTTGTTGGTTGTTATTATACGTATTTTCAATCAATTTTTCTTCTTCTTCCTTCCAAGTATTAGGCCAAGGCCTGTTACGATCCTATAGAAAATTTTCCCTCCAGCGTTTCATAGGACGGCCCAGTGATCTTCGTCCTCTTGGTATATAATTATAAACAGCTTTGGGGATCCGATTTGAACTCATTCTTTCAAGATGGTGTTTCCAATTTAGTTGGTACTGTTTAATGTATTCCAAAATTGGCATAGTCTTCAATTCTTTTAAGATATCGGTGTTCCTTTTCCGATCCCATCTGGTGTAACCCACTGTTCTGCGCATGAATCTCATTTCACAAGCCGTTATTCTGCTTTCATGTCGTTTTTTTAGTGTCCATGCTTCACTACCATAGGTCAACACTGGTCTAGCCAAAGTGTTATATAAACGTAATCTGGTGTTTTTTTGTACAAGGGATGGTTTCATAACTTGATTAATAATTCCTAAACTTTTATTATAACTAGTAACTTTTTTCAGGGATATCAATTGTTTTACCACAAATATGTGATCAATTGTAGACTTACTGAGGAATTCTGTTAGTTTATGCAGTTCTTGCGTTATGGACTTCTGTTTTTTTGCAACTTGTACCATAAATGGATCATTAACAATATAAAGTAAAAAAAACCGATTTCTCTACATTTTGGATATGGAACTAACCTCTTGTGTTCGATGTAGCGTGGGTCCATGTGCCAAACGTAAATCATAGTCCATATTTTTACGGGGAATAACGGTATCCGTCACGGTAAGAACATTTGATAATAAGATAAAAATAAAAGAACATTTTGAAACTTTGTTTCATATAATACTTCTTGAAATTCCCGCCATGTCAGATGGTGGTGGTGTACGATTAGGGGGTAAGGGTGGTTTGGATTGTCCTGCGGAATCGAAACTGCTAACTGTAAAATTTTTAAATCTCGGGGCTAAGAGGGGGGCAAAGATATATAAATTTTAAAATCTCTAGGCTGTGCACCAGATGGCTGGATATAACATAGCAATACACACAGAGATGGTTGAGAAGGCACTCAAGTGTTATTAGGACGTGCACGTTTAAGCAGGTTATAATGCACCTTAGTACTTTTTGACAGGATGTAGGCTATGTGCCAACTCGAGGTTCTATTTCCCCCCCTCTCTTCATCATATCTGTTACACAAAATACCATAATCATCTGCATAGAGTTGGGTATTCAGCGCAAGGTAGTGCTTTAAATTGAAAATTGACCATAGTAAACTCTGATCGAAGGACAGAAAGTCCAATGGTTCGAACATCGTTGTGGGTGAATATACACAAAACATATACGAACATATGTGACTACACAAAGGTATGTAGAGAACCTTTCGGGATTTTTGAGCGATTAAGATCAACAGAAGAGGGTAGGTGACCGCAACCACTTCAGGCGGTCTTTGCTCTTCGGGACTGTCGTACCACGGATTTTTAAACTTAAAAATTTTGTGAACTGCTCTACATTTTGCATGTGGGAATTATTGTTGCGATCGGTGATAATCTGGAATTTAGGTTCAGTTTATATTGCATTTAACGTTTATCCAGATGCTTTGTTACGATGTTGAGAGGAGCGAAGAAACGTGTTGATAAAAATATATACATTGGAAAAAGATGTTTCTGCACGTCTAGAAAGAAATAGTTGGAGTATGTAGGAGAGGACATTAAGGAAATGGGAATAAAATGCTTGAGGAGGAGGACACGGAGTAGACAAGAGTGGAAGTCTGTAGTTCGGCGGGCAGAGAGAGAGAGGGAATACTGTAACTCTGCTTTCCAGGCGCATGAACTTCGGAAGCGGGTTGCAATTTTGCCATTGCCAGGAGAGAATGCCAGAAATGTCACAAGACTACCGGCTGGCATCAGACAAGGAAAAAAGTAAAAACATGAACCTTATATTTGAGAAAAGTTTCTAAACTGCTGTGTTTTTATATAAAATTGTGGAGCTTCTTCGTACGCAGATCCTGTCAACCTTTGGAAGATGTACAAAGGGCATGTGAAAGGTCTGGGTTCATGAAGGTCGTTGCTTGGTCATTAATTGTAATTGCCACTGTTTACTGTCCGGGGAACACGAGGTGCTATCACAGACACGAGGACCCGCACCACGTCACAATGGTGACGATTGAATGTCACTTGAGCATTTAATGAAGAAACGACTCATGAGCACACAGTATACGGTTCACCACATTCCCGACTGTTAGATATTTTTTTTAGTAAGTTAATGGACACTTAATATTACTTTAAAAAAACTCCTGGCGCAACAGGCCTACAAGGCCCTTAGCCTACCAGCCGGCTGCTGGATCTCATCCACATGTATCAGTCACAGAGGTAGATGATCAGCCAGTGTAGGGGTGACATGTGGTTAGCATGTCGAGTCCCCCAGCCGTTATAGCTGGTTTTCTCAACCTGGAGCCGCTACTTATTGTAGCTACCCAAATGCCTCACGATGCTGGGTGGGCACCGGTCCCATTAATATTACTTTACATTGGACAATATTATTTCCCGTCCGAGCCTTGTAGGTTCAACCCTCTGCTAATCTGGTTTTCCCATTTACCTAAGTACGTTCAGGATTCTATGTCTCTTTTAACCCTTTTTTTTTATCATTTAGGACCTTACAGGTAAGTGTTACGGCCCTCCAGCCTTAACATCTTCGAAGTTGTGACTTTAATCTAACTATCGAACACGTAGGTTCATGGCCACGCGGACATAAGCTCTCCATACTTTATTATCCTGAGCTAATGTTTTCCAATCATCCCCTGTATAATCTACTTTCCTCATAATGGTTAATCTTATCCTCCCTCTTCATTCTTGGTCTTCTGGCTTTCCTAAAAGAAGCTTCCATGCACCTCTTTCATCCCCTATTCGTGCCAAATGTCCTGCCCATCGCAGTCTACGAGGCTTAACTGTTCTTTTTATATCTGACTTCCTAGAAAGATCATGTAGCTCACTGTTATGTAGTCTTCTCCATTCACGTGTTTGTTCATATCTCTTTTGTCCAAACATTTTTCTTAAGAACTTCATTCTCAAATACTTGTAATCTTTTCTATATTATTAATTTCTAAGAAAATTATTTTATAACCAATTATTAACAGATTCCTTTTACAGATTATAAATGTATTTAGTTTTAACTTCAGAAATATTAATCTTTTCATCAACTTTGTTTTGCTTATTGCATATGTTTTAAATACAGTATATTAATTTCACATCTTTCCCATTCCCATGTACTTTATTTTATGTGTGTTGTCAGTTAGTATGTAAGATTGGCTGTGTAATTCGTATAAAATTCAGTATTTGCAAGCCTGGAGCTGGTAATATTTGCAAGCCTATTATACAGCTGATACATGGGCTAATTGTGTCCCTTGACCCTAGAGCGCGCAAGATCACGTCTTGTAGAGGTCAAATGTCAATGGTTACAACATCTCGGATCTAGTTTCACATTGCATTAATAAAGCACAAGAAAGCTACGAACCCAATCCACTGTCGCATGTCACATAAAAACAGAAACACTCCGTAATCTCTCTCATTACTCAGTGTAATTGTCCACCAACTGATTGACTGCACATGAGCTCTCCACATATACATATTCTGAGCTATTGTTTCCAATCACTCCCTGTATAATTCACCTCCCTGAAATCAAGGTCATGTTATTCTCCCACCTCAATATTGGACCCTTTCCCCCTGGTCTTCCTACAAAATGTTTCCATGCACCTCTTCATTCTTGATTCGTGCCAAATGCTCTGTCCAGCGCAGTCTACGAGAATTTTAACTGTTCTTAAAGCATCTAGTTTAACATAAAGATCATGTAATATACTGTTATCCAGTTTTCTCCATTCACCAGTCTGTTCGTCTCTCTTTTGTCCAAAATTTTTCTAAGAACATTACCGATAATCTCAAATATTCGTAAGAGTCTCTCCTTCCTTAAGAGGCCATATTTTGCATCCGTATAGCTAGAAGAGTAACAATTATATACCTATGTTAGGGAATCATATGTGCTCCATGACGCGACAGGCTGCTGGCCTCATATTGACATGTGTCAATCACAGAGGTAAACGATCATCCAGCATGTCGGGTCCCCCAGCCGTTATAGCTGGTTTTGTCAACCTGGAGCCGCTACTTATTGTAGCTAGCCAAATGTCTCACGATGCTTAGGTGGGCACCGGTCCCGTACTGACCGAAATTCCATGAGATGATTTCCTCACCCATGGGACGCGAACCAACGCAAGACCCGTAGCTCTGCGCCAAGGCTTCTTGCCTCAACCACTCGGCTACACTCATATTTACTAGTTTAACTCTTTTTTTTTTTTTTTTTTTAGTTGGACTTTTTTTAGCAGTTGGGATGACAAGAGTCCCTGTAATGCATAGTAGAGTGCTGTTCACTAGTTGAGCCTGTGTTTAATTCTAGTTATTTGAATTGTCACTTCGTCAAGATTTGCCTCATTTTTAATTGTCCATTTCTATTATAAAATGTATTTCTACTCGTGGCCGTATAAATATATGATATTTACTTGCAACGCCAGTTTATATGAGCGCTATACTCACCTCAGCCCCTGAGGTTCGCGGGTTTATTAAAAACACATGAGCGAGATTCCATTGGTATAGAAAGTGCTGTTGATGGCTACAGTGGCAGACGCTATATTTATTGTCATCTTCAAGGGAAAATATATTCATGCCGCCCGCCGTTAGGTGTCGCGTTCATATCGACTTCTATCCCTTCCACTTCCACCATTGTTTTGCTTCGAATTCGATCCATTCATACCATTATGTTTTCCCGCCATGTTTCTCTTCTTCCTTGGTTTCGCATTTCCATGATATATTTGGGTTTTCTTTTCTCTCACTTACGGCACACATGCTCAAACCTCTTATGTTTCTTCTGTTCAGTGACATGTTTCTCCTCCCTTGCACTGTATCAGCGGATTTCGAAGGAATAGAGCTATTGAGGTTGTTCTAAAAAAATTACAAATATTCACTCATTTGTTTAGAAGACACAGAAAATATATATAACACACCCAGTGTCTGTTAACCCTCTAGTGGCCGCAATTTTTTTAGGAAATTCATTTTGGCACATAGAGATCACTTAAGAAAAGTAAGGCAGAGTTCATTTACCAGTAAACTGGGACTCTGACCATCAAGAGCGGGAATTTTCAAGAAAACAGTAATTTAGAAATCGCTCCAGCGGCCGCCATGTTTCTCTCGCAACGTAACTACATACCTAAGTCTTAATTTTCAAAAGAAAGATGCATTCCGTAAACTAACAAATCGGACCACAAAGTTTACTCAGGAATTCGCACAGTGGTAAGCTGTTTTTGGGTGAGGGACCTTAGTTTATCTCTCTCTTTGTAAGTACTTTTACGTACCACCGCCTCCCGGATCTTGCAGGGCGGGCCTGTCAGAAGAGGACTTTAAAAGTCTGAAACACGTCTTATTTGACCATACAAGGTGATGGAGGATTATTGTCGTAGCAGGCCCGGGTTCGATCACCGGTAGGGACAAGTTTACGAGTCAAGCAAATGTCCATATAGTCCCCAAACACTATAATCACTAGAGCTAGGAATTTTAGGTGCAAAATTTTGGTGAAAAAGGTGCAAAAAAGGTGCTTTAATTTAGCAGAAAAAGGTGCAAAAAAGGTGCAATTTTTTTAAAAATAGAAGGTGCAACTTTCCCATGTGAATTATCATTAAAGAGTACCAAAACCAGTTACATCAAGTAACTCGCGACACAAAATTCAGTCATGTTGTCATATATTAAAAATTCTGCGTAAGACAAGTCCCAGAACACTATGTTATTAAAATCACAAGTCCAGAAAACTATTAAAGCAGATATTATTCAACAAATCAAATGTTCAGAACATATCTAAAAAAAGTTCAATATCTCAACTGTCTATCAGTGGTTTCGTCTAATGTAAAATATACTGGTTTTCACCTTCTACTTGACTGATCTGTTTTAATTTTTCTTCATACAGAGGTTGAAGGTATGATTTTCATCTGGGACAGACTTCCCAGTATATTTCTCCAAATATGCTTTCATAATAGGGTTGTTAAGTTTGGAAAGAGGAATACCACATGCCACAAATGTCTTTGCTCTATCATTAATTTTTTTTTTTTACTTATTAAACTAGAAGAAGATAGCGCTTCGCCAATAAACTGTTGTCACAATACACATTTACTGCTTCGTAGTTTCTTATTTTTCGTGTTTTGCACTACTTATATGCTGCATAACACGATTGTATTGGTGTTTTTCATCAATTGTTATTGAAATATCACAAAGAATGCACCTCATAACAGATTTGTCACTCTGAATTCCAAATTACACTATACTGTTTTACAAAATCATGTAGTTTGTAGGAGTTCACATTCAGTTTTGGCATACTGTATACTGGTCACTCAGGAAAATAGCAGACCGCACAAGTCAAATATTATTTTGAACTGAATCATTTCTTTATGCACTCAACAATCTCTCTTGCTTAAACAATAGCTTTCGGATAACTGTGGTGCAAGAAGGTGCAAACTAATTTATAAGAAACAGCCTAACGGGACTGCACTAAAGTGGAAGTAATGTGATGTGGACTAATACCATGATACCACTCATCATTACCAACCCTTGAAAGTGTATTTGAAGAAATATATATATATATATATATATATATATATATATATATACACACACACATTATTTTGGGAATACAATGCTGCTAAGAGACAAAAAAGTGCAAAATGTACTTGCATTGATAAAAAGGTGCAACTAAAACACATTTAGGGGCATTTATTTAATGTTTTCTTTGCAAGACAAGCTAATTTGAGCATTGTAGTAACAAAATAAAATTAAGGTGCAGCACCTAAAATTCCTAGCTCTAATAATCACCCTCTCATTTTACCTTGATAAGTATTAATTTGTGAGTGAATGATGTCCCTTGTCTTAAATATTCGTTTTCTCGGAGGTGGCCTTGGTAATCCTCTCCCGTCAAGTCGTGTCCCGAGTGGCGTGGGGCACCTAGAAATGTTCAAAAATGGAAAGGTTGAACTAAAGGAAAAGAAAGATTTACTTTAAAATTGTTGTAACTTATAACAACAACTTTTCACCTGATAGTTTGGAAACTGTGTATCTGTGACGTAGCAATTGAGAATACGTAACGCCACTGATGTACAATATGTTATAAAGCAATTTTATTGCAATGTAATGATCACTTCCTGTTGAGGGTTGACGTCACTATGTGGAGCACCGCCCATTCTAATTATCAGCTGATACGGTACACTAGCACTATGTAAACATCTGCCATTCAGGTGGTTTCTTACTTTTATTTAATTCAATGCCCCAGGTTGTTATTTAGACATTTTTGATGTTCTCTCCTGACATTGGCGTAATTCGTAACCCACTTCTGAGGTTGGGGCGTGTGGATGGCGGGCTTACGCTGCCCCGATGATAGTAGTGCGTCAGGACAGTCCTTAATCCAACTGTTAACCTTTAAATGCCGAAACTTACCTTGACATTTCTCCCAGAGAAGCGATGATGTAGGCCTACCAAGGCCGTGTCCAAAAAATGCCGTTTTTAACTGCAAGGCACAGAAATTGAAGCCAGAATCCATTAATGGCAACCCACTGTGAGAAGCAGATGGACTCCCTGCGTGAGTAAAGCGTAATATAGTGTGGCGGGACGCGGCGTGCGGACAGGTTGTCAGGGTTATCCATTTAATAAAATCAGGAATTATGTCACTTCCCTGTAGTTTAAATGCGACATTTAGTGCTGAATTTTAATATCTTGCAGTTAAAAACGGCACACGGCCTTGGTATATCACAACGCTTCTCTGGGAGATGCAACGGTTGACAGTTCACTTGTTGGGCTGTGGAAGTTGGTTTCAACTAGTTCTTCTCTCGTCATGTGTTGCTTCGGTAGAAGTAAATGTGGGATCGAGGCCTACGCAAATATCCACCATCTTTAGTGAACGGCACGAGTAGGAGGTAGGATGGTTATTCCGACTTCCCTGTTGACTTTACTCCCAGTGGACATAAGCTCTCCGTACATCCTAGTGAAAAAGTGTACTCATGGAATTTCAGTCACTCAAGAAAGCTTGAAAATAGGTTGAGGCTCGTTTCGGCTCCAAGACCTCTAATAATTCGCTTTTCCTAATGAGCTCCTCGCTGTCAGCTATCCTGAGGGAACCGATGGTTCGATTAGTCTTTCGCCCCTATACCCAGCTCTGACGATCGACTTGCACGTGAGAATCTCTGCGGACCTCCACCAGGGTTTCCCCTGACTTCGTCCTGACCTGTGTCTACTCATCATTTTGAGATATTTGGGTAGCTATCAAAAGTAGCGGCTCCAGATTAGAAAACCAGTTATAACGGCTGGGGGATCCATCATCCCCATACTGACTGGATGTGAGCCAGCAGCCGGCTGGTAGGTGTCGTGTCCTGAGCTGATATAACTCACCTCCCTCACACGTCCCTCGAGGAGACATGGGTACTCCCTAGCGGGAGTTTATGAACCAGGATAATTTAGTTACGATTATTTCCTTTCAGATGTCCGTGAGTGACAAGTGGTTAGCACATCGTCACAGTTATACATCTAGTAGGTAACTAAGTTATTACTGTAATTGGATGGAAATGCCGGTTAAATTTTGCTCAGAGGCTCTAATTTAGGCTCGAGACTCTTTTACGAGCTCGAAAATCTTGAGACTCGGGAGCCATGGCTTAAAGTAACTCCCGGGGGATAAACTAAACTTGCATCAATCCCGACCCTCGGAACATAACCACCGAGACCGATATAAACGATCCCACTACAGGCGCCTGAGAGGCCCTTGGGGTGGTGGGAGGTTAAGGTCCCACCCTTTCAGACATTTGGCACGAGATTCGTCCGGGTTGTCAGTCCTGCACGACGGCCGCCTTTACCCCCAGAACAAGCTTGTTACTCATTTCGATTAGAGGCTGATGCAATCCCAGGGCCACAGTGCTGCCAGTTTGGTTTAAAATTCCTTGCCCCATAGCGACTCAAACCTCCAACTTTGGTCTACTTGTGCTTTGATCCATCCCTATTTTGTCCATTAATCCCCCTCATGCTTCTATATTTTGCTCTGAACCTGATGTTTTATCATCATCATCATAATAGGTGTTACAGCCTGTTACACTGCACACCTCCATTCTGACTTCTTTCTCCATCCAGTCAGTCCCATTACCCTCAAGTCTTGTTCCATCCATCTGATGGGAGCTCTTTCAACTTTCTGTTTGCAATCAATTTAATTCAAAATTACTTTATGGCTCCTACTCCTTTTCTCTGAAGAGGTGTCCAGTCAACTTATTCTTGAGTTAAAATTCATCGGAGAGCATTTTGTTTAAACAACTCACCTCATAGGATTCATGCTTCCATGATACTGCGGTTTCAAACACAGTCGTGTTCATCCTCAGCCATAATCCGACTGACAAAATTCTTCGGCCGTCAACTGTAGCACTGAAGATGGCGACAATAGAACAGTTGACGGCCGAAGAATGTCGTCAGTCGGAGTTATGGCTGAGAATGAACATGACTGTGTTTGAAACCGCGGTATCATGGAAGCATGAATCCTATGAGGTGAGTTTAAACAAAATGTTCTCCAATGAATTTTAATGATTATACGTCATAATGTTTACTTCCCAACATTAATTTAATATTATTATTGAGTCTTTAATCACCTTAGCTTAATCACTCTGTTCAGTTTACCAATATATCTGATGCGCCAAAATGTTATTTTCACTTAACTGTCCAAAATTTCTCCTTAAGATCTTCCTTTCAAATGTATTAATTTTATTTTCTGATGTTTTTATCAGCACAATAACCTTGGGTGGGTGAAGGCTTCCTTCTGAATTTTTCTCCAGGTTTCTCTATCTTTTTCTTGCCTTAGGTCTCCATTGTTTGATCAATCCATTTAAATTCTGTATAGGCTTCTCAACAATAGGATTTTTACAGAATATGATGTCAATCCTAAGCCAGACCCCAACCTGAGTTTTTGTGTTGCTTTGTACATCTTTATTTTTGCTATTCCCACGGGCCCAACTAGTGTAGGAACCAGCCCATGTTCTGACTTTGTGTGTTGTGTTGCAGGTAATCTAATAACTGCAATAGCGCTGCTGAGGTGCTCCAAGTTGAGGCATCATGCAACCACAGCCTTTGTGATTAGCTTATGCATGTCAGATCTGCTGTTCTGCACTATAAATCTGCCTCTCACAGCTTCCAGATACATCAACGAGGCCTGGGTCCTCAGCGATACTCTGTGTCAGCTGTTTCCTTTCTTCTTCTACGGTAATGTGGCTGCCTCTCTGCTCAGTATGGTGGCCATTACCATCAACAGGTGAGCTCAATGATTACACATCCTATTGTAGAGCCACAATTGAACATTAGAATGACCGTGGCGCGACAGGCTCTATCAGCCATCTCATTAATAACATGATAATAGTAATAATTATGGCTAAGATTTGTGTGTAATAAAAATGGCTAAATATGTACATATATCATCATCCTTCACCGGTGTGGAAAGCAACGGGAAGCTACCACACCTACAATTCCCTAGTAAAGTGCAAGCATAGCATGAAAATGCTATGATTGCAGTAAAGGACCTGCTTTTGGGCAGAATTACTATGGATGGATGGAGGACTATAGATTGTCAAAATAAGGAGTAAAATATGGACTAATCTTTTTATAGTAATAGTGCAAATTTTTTCAGGCAGGCATTACAAGAATTACTTTACCATTTGTTGATAGAACTTGATTCAGAAAATCGCCACATATAGTTATAGTTTTACAGGTGACAATTTATGATCTGATTGAATTTTAGTTAAAAATTAAATTCATATTTTTATTACCTCCCTCATATCCTCTTGTAGACTGCAGTTTCGGAGCCAAAGAACGACATAACACTGGTAGATGAGAGGCTACTGATGATGGAGATTTGGCTCCGAAACTGCAGTCTAGAAGAAAAAGGATATGAGGTTAGATAATAAAAATATTAATTTAATTCTTAAATGAAACATCGTAGTGTTTTATCCCTGTGAAAGTTAAATAAAGAATTTTAGTTACTTAATGAACAAATGTATAACTGCAATGAAGATGCACTCAAAGCTCATACAATATTGTTGATCCAATTTTGTCGTTCATGAACTTGTTAAGCTAAATCTTTGAACCTTGTGTTGTACATACAGTGTCTCTACTAATTGCCTGGACCAGACATGCTTTAGCCCTTGAAATATGGTCAAATGTGGAAAAGCAAATACGTCTTACCCCACTCCAAATACTCTAATTCATAAATGTATAATGAAATTTTAAAAGTAAATATGTATTTATATAGAAATCATAGCCCTGATGACGATAGTGATGGTAAATATGATGATATGATAAAAATAAGAAAAATAGAAAATAATAAAACTAACCTGTAACTTTATTAAATTGTTTCCTTAATATTAAAGGTGTAAAATAGAAAAATAATAAATATACATAGAACTTATTAAGTTATGTAGGTAGGAAATAACACTATGAGGTTTATTTTAATTTAGTTGAGTTGTTTCTTGACTCACCTCATACTTCTTAACTCCCTCACGATCTGGATTTCATCACATCATTTGTGACATTCTCAATACTGTTGATGCTTACAACTGACGTCCAACTGTCTCCACCGGTTGGTCTGCAGGAGAGGAGGCCGTTGGATATCACTTGTGAACGTGAACAGTATTGAGAATGTCACAAATGGAGTGATGAATTCTGGATCGCGAGGACGTTAAGAAGTATGAGGTGAGTCAAGAAACAACTCAACTAAATTAAAAAAAAAAATACATAGAACTTGGTTATGTACTTTATTGTCTAAGGAAATATAGAGTAAGCCTGTTTCTGAGTCGAGCAGTTGTTGATGTAAGAGGGGAGGGTATTCCAGAGATGAATAACCATAACAATGAATGTTGTGGAATAGTGGCATGTTCGATGTAGAGGTGGCACAAGGGTCAGCTGGTTATCTAAATCTGGAGTCACTACCCTTCCAGGCCTATCATAGTTACAGTGGATATCCATGTGTTGCAGGTACATACTCATCTCGTGCCACAACTTGTATGATAAGCTGTACAAACCTTGGTACATCGGTCTGATGCTGGCGTTTGCCTGGATCTTCAGTTTCTCGATGATGGTACTTCCTCTTATTGAAGTATGGGGTCGCCTAGGTTTGGATCCCCCTACATTTTCCTGCACCATTCTCAAGAAAAATGGTAAATCACCGAAAAAGTTCCTGTTCGTTTTTTGGATTCCTGCTTCCTTGCGTAGTCATAATTGTTTCTTACACATGCATTTACTGGAAGGTTCGGCAGAGTCGCAAAAATCTTGAAGCACACAAGTAAGTATAATAAATATGTAATATATTTTATCTATACTCGGACCAACAGATCTGTGCCCCTATAGCACTGGCATCGTTCTTAGAAAAGTACATTTCTACACTCGCACTGTTTCACTGCACCCCCCTCCCACTACATCAAACAACAGCCACGGTAACTTATCAAGAAGGGATGTTGCCAAACTTCCCCACTGTCATGGCTCTTGAATATTGAATAATGCAAGGTTGGAGTCGAGTTGACAAAACTGGAGTGCAAATGCAAGAGAGAGAGAGAGAGAGATAGGAATGCAGGGAGGGAAATGATTTGCCGAGGCAGAAAAGAAAGTATGCTTCAGTTTGCATACCTTACAGGAGCACAGATGCGTTGGGCAGACAATAATAATGTGAAAATGTTAGTAGGAAAAATTAAATGACAACCCACTTTGTATTGTAACAAGTTTGATCTGCACTGTAAGGGGCCACCTTTTGAATGTCGCAGGCTGCAACACACTTGTAAGGCCTTACAAGGTATAAGGGATTTGTGAGCTGTGAATCATGAGTCATCTTACATCTGCAACGAGCCTTCCTGATACTTATACGGATCGCTTTCTAGAAGAATTGGCTTCTCAAAGTTTTGATTTGAGTAGGATCTATTTCTCAAAGGCTCCAGGGTTCTGATAAGGCCGGGTTTTTCCAAATGGTTGAACCCTCGCATGTATAATTGCACATGTTGAAGAATACCATGTGTGCTGTTGCTCATACCATGGAAATTTCCCAAAGTGATGTTTGGCATGTGTTACTGAACAATCAGCTGCACCCATCTCATTAACACAAAGTTCAGGGTTTGAGTGTGGGTGATTTCCCATGACTTCAATTTTGTGAACAGATTGTTTACTCTTGTGTGAATGAGCTGAATTTTTTTAATCAACATGTTGTTCACAGATGACAGATAGTACACCATAGATGTGTTCTTTTAATTGTCATAGGAGCCATGTCTGGGTACAGCACAATCCTCATGATATATTCAAATAACATTTTCAGCGAATGTATAGGCCGGATTTATTAGTGACCTCATGGTCGGATCATACATCCTACCACCATGTGAGGTGCAGGATTTTGTTGCAAGAAGTTCTTCCAGAACTGTTAGAGCAAGTACCACTTCTTATGTATCGTCAAAGCACACTTCTCTCTTCAAGCTCTTGACTTACTGAATGAGAATGATCCTAGACGTTGGGTCGGAAGGGAAGGTCACCCCACTCCTCTCATTTGAAGCCTCTTGCTTTCTTGTTGTGGGAGTTTATCAAAAGCCTCGAGTACATGACATCATTTCCCAATCAAGGAACACTTCAATGCTTTTAAAATTCATGACAAAACACCGTTGAGGTTACTGTGTAAAATTTAAAATATAAAAATAGAATACATCCAAAGTTGAGGAAGACTTAGATCTCAGGTATTCTATTTTTATATTGTAAATTTGACAAGAAACACTTGTTACAGGACACTTGCAGCATCTGATGAGGTTCACGATGTACTTGGTAGAGTTCACCAGAATTTGATCTGCCTGTATGGAATGTGGTAGTCGTATATTTGAACTGTTGTGAAACCAATTTGCTGATCCTTTCTCAAGTATCCTGACATTCCCAGACTTGCACTGACCCAGGAGTATTTCAGACCATGAGTTCCTATTCTAAAGTTGCCGTATTCCGACCCCTCTATAACCTCTTTAAGTTTGTGTGAAACTTTTTGAATCACCCTGTATAAATATTTGTTAGAAATGTGGTGGTGAGTTTTAAACTATTTAAATTAATTTATTTTTTTATTATTATTATTTTAATATGAGTACCGGTATTTGTCTACAAGCTCGTGTGTGCATATCTATAAAAATTCACCACCAGCCACCACTGACCAGAACTGACTTTAATTAATAATTATTATAATAATATATTAGTTTGACTTACTTTTCTTCTACTAAGTGTGTGTCACTGGAGAAACATGTATGACTTGATTTTTTAATGTGTGTTGCAGAGCTTCAGCAAAAGTAGTCAGTCCTGCATCGAAAACATCACAGTTTGTGCAGAAACGAGATGATGTTCGACTGACTCGGCTCATGTTAACCATCTTCTGCTGCTTCCTCCTCTGCTTCCTGCCTCTCATGTTGATGAATGTAGTGGACGACGAGGTATGTCTACTGTACAAGTATTGAATCCATGTTACTGTTAAGTTGAATGCTTCTTGTCTACTCAGCATTTGTCTAAAGAATAAAATATTCAACTTGCTTGTAATACTTTATGCGTGACAGATCAAAATCATACACATGAAAGAATGAAATATCGACATAAAGCAAGAAAATCAGTCGAGTGCTTCCTATCTTCTCAGAGAATCTACAAAATGACGATCTTATTTGTGGTATTGTCTTGGTCTCTTACATTAAGGGAAGATGCTGCATGCCAGTTTTCAGACTAGTGTGTATGGGTTCAATACTCAGCAGGGTTTGAAATTTTAATTGTAAAATGTTGAGTCTCTAAGCAAGGAGATGTGGTGGTATAAAATGTTTAATTACTAAATTGTGCCAAGAGGCCTTGATTAAATTGCAACCATCTGCAGTACATATGTTAAAAAGGCATGTAGTGATAGTGATTTGTTGGATGGATGGAGACATTGAGTGGATTGCCTAAACCACAACTGTGGTTTTCCAGTTTTTTAATGTTACCATAACATATAAAACTGAAAATCTACAGCTGTTAATTGCAAAAAAAACAACTGACTGGAACATGACCGTGGTTTCATAAGAGTTTCTGTGGATTTTTAGTTATTTTTACAGGTGTTATGGAAACAATAAAAAATTGGAAAACCGGGATCTAGGTTGTGCAGTTCACTCATTTTGGTCTGACTTTGGTGTTTTATAACAGGAGTAGGCTATGTGCAGCACTAGGTTTCTTCATAACCCCTCGAACTGTAACATCCTACCCTCCATACTAAACTGAACTCCACACCACACGGCTGCCTGGCCTCACTCCACATGTATTAATTACAGCCATAATAGGGGGGACATTTGGTCAGCATGTTGGGTACCCCATCTACTTATTGTAGCTACCCAAATTCCTCACAATGCTGGGTGGGCACTGGCACCAAATTGGCTGAAATTCCATGAGAAAATTTCTTCCCCCATGGGGACTCGAACCTGTGCAAGTCCTGTAACTCTGCCCCAAGGCATCATGCCTTAACTGCTCAGCTACAGTATGGGACTAATTTTTTCTAAAAATATTGAAATTGAATGTTCAATTTTGTTGCAGATTCGTTACCCAACAATTCATGTATTGGCATCTGTCCTGGCGTGGGCTTCCAGCGTCATTAATCCTTTTATATATGCCGGCAGCAACAGGCAATATCGAGGTGCATTCCGGAGACTGTTGTGCTGTTCGAGTGTTGGACAAGGGGATGTGAGCCGTCGGACCGGTGCAGCCACAGGGGGAGGTAGCACCACTCACTCTCACTCAGGATCAGGGAAGACATTCATTACAGACACTTTACAGTACAATGTCGCCACCGAAAAAGTAAAAGTTGTAACTACTAAGGAAAATGAATAATATTCTACATAAAACTCTATTTTATATAAATATATATTTGTTAAATAAATAATTTGACCACACACACTGCTTGAGGTGGAATAACAAGAAGTGGGATGGTTTTACCCCATTTAATTTATAGATATGATTGACAAAATATACTGTGAGATGTAAGGTCTTTGTTTTATAGAATAGGAAATATGGCTTGCATTACATACCTTAGAATATTTTCCAGATGTCTATGACAAATCTATAATTTTCTCAGAAAAAAAAAATATACAGAAATTGTCTGGTGCATTATTATAACGAATTACCTATTCTTATTATTTTTACCACAGGGAATTCATGCTTAAAATCTGAGCATATATATTACTTCAAGCCTGTATATGTTATAAATATCACCCTGTATTCAATCATTATTGCCTTGAATCAGTAAAGTGATTATGGTAATGGACAAAATAAATACAATATTTTGAAATGAACACATAAGTTAACAGCAAAAAGAAAAGTTTTGAATGCTGTTATTGATGCTAAGAAGTAACGAGATTGTTTCAAGCCATCCTGCCCCACCTCAAGCACTGTTTATACATTATCTTTACAATAAAAATACATCACAGTTCTGCTAAAATAAAAATAAAATAGCTGAGTTTACATGATGGCAGAGCAGGGCATGCGTAGCTCTATGGGTTGTAATACTGAGAAGGTGTAGCTTAAACTGGGATAAAACAAATCAGTTACTTGTTTTCTCTTCATTTGACTCTAGAAACCATGTAAAGATAAATTAATATGTATGTATTCTTATACCTAGTTAAGAGAGGTTTTTTCTTAAGTAATGCATTATACCAGTAAAAAAAAAATCATTTTCTTTAATGTTCAGACGTGTCAAATGTATTATTTTAAGAGAAAATATTTTATAAAAAAGTGACAAAATTTTCAGTCTATTATTCTGCAGGATGTGACATCAGCAACATTTATATATACATTTTTTCTGAAAGACTGTATTTCTATTAATAAATTGTTAGATTTTTACGACTCATACAGTAATGTCGCTACCTTTGAATTTTGATAGTTTATTTTCTTTATTCACATATAAGATGTCATTTATTTCTTTTCATTTTTTTTGTTCCTATGGGAACAGTTTAATTGTTGTCTTGCTAGCAGAAAATTTGGTGTTATTTGTGATACCAATATAAAAAATGGATAAAAATATTTTTAACAGAAACTGAAAGATTTTAAATTCTGATAATGATAGGACTAGGTGTCAGAAGATGTAGACTACAAATTCTTGTGTGAAATTTTAATTCCATCCCTCGATGTCTTATATTAGAATTTAGAAGATCCAGACAGTCCAAATAAACTGGTCCGAATAATACAATCAAGATGGTGATCCCCATATTTTGCTCTCTGGGTTTGATGTTTTTCCAAGTAGATGGATCGGAGGATGATTTATAATACAGCCATCAAGGTCACGAGATCTTTCTCCACTTGTCTAATTTTTATGGAGATGCTTGAATTAATATATTGTCTTTGTTACAAGGAAAGAGTTGAAAATTAGAATCGGGAACAAGTACGTCAGCAGTGATTAAAAATGTTCAAGAGTAAATAAGTTTGGTCTGCCACATTTTGCTGTTCTTGTAACATAGGTTTCAAAGCATCTTTGCTTCATCTTCAGTTGCTAATCCATCCATAGTAATTCTGCCCAAGGGCAGGTCCTTCACTGCAATCATAGCATTTTCATGCTATGCTTGCAGCTTTACTAGGGAACTGCAGGTGTGGTAGCTTCCCGTTGCTTTCCACACCGGTGAAGGATGATGATGATGATGATGGCCATATGATTTCGGGTAAGGAAAAACCCCGATAAAAACCTCACCCAGAAAACTGCCTCGACTGGGGATTGAACCCGGGCCCGCTGCATAACAAGGCAGCACACTACCTCGAGACCACAGCAGTGGACCAGTTGATAATAATATTAATAAAAAATTATGAAAAATAAGTTGCCATTTTAAAATGCCATCTGCTGTCTTACCCAGCAGAGTAATGGCTGAAAATGTTGCCACTTTGTTGTAAATTATTTCTCTTAAAAATAAATCTGTCTTGTCTCAAGATTTTTAAAAAGTTATTTTTTGTTTAATTGGTATTGTGCATTGCTTATGAAAAATATATACATTCAAATGCCCTGTAATGCTGTAATGTACATTAACCGGATTGTAGACATCCTCGAACACTGATATCTCTATAAACAAATGGTGGAGACATTCAATCCCGAGTACAGAAATCTGGTGTAGGTTTTTTTAAGTGTAGACCTTGAAGTTACGAAATGTGATATTAAGCCTTACATTGAATTTTAATTTATGTTATTAACATTTTTTATAGAGAATAAGATTTATTAAATATTATTCATTTGAAACTGAAATTTTTACACCTCTCTACATAAAAATATTAATTTCTTACCAGACTAGTTTCAAGGCCTCCATCATCAGCCATACCCATCTGTTTGAAACTGAGTCATTACCAGGACTCCTCCTACCACCTGATGCAGCTTGAATGAACTTTGAGATCTAATCTTGCTCGCCAGGAACTTAAAAAATTATGGACCTGTATTTGAGTAGTTGTACTAGAGACCACTTCAGGAATATTGAAAATGGTGAAATTTAAAAAAAGAGAATTATATATATTCAGAAGAAAAAATACCATGAATTTTGAAGTTCCTGTAGAATCAAGATTTGATCTCGAAATTTATTCAGGTGGCAGGAGCAATACTGAAAATGACTGAATTTCAAACAGCTGATGATCGAAGCAATAGTCTTCAAAACTAGTTGGATGAGAAATTTGTATTTTTATGAGGTGAGGTGTAAATATTTCTGATTGAATTATACAATATCTAATAAATGTTTTGGATTCTCCTTATTATTTTATCATAAGATATAATTTTGTATACATATTGTCAACAATTTATCTTTCTTTATGTACTGTAATAAAATTAGTTATCTTTTGTAATTAATTTGAATGAAATAGTTTGTAATATCGTAGATTTCCAGCATAGAAACGTCGTCTCTATATTCTTACTGAATAAATTGAATTTTAAGAATCAAACGAATTGTGAATTCTTCTTACCTCACACATCTGTGTTTTTTTAAACACAGCACCGCAGTATCTTCTCCATCGTCAGCTTTTTTTCACGAGTCATGCTGTGTTTAAAAAAACATAGATGTATGATGTAAGAAGAATTCACGATTCATGAAACCTCAAATGTTAAAATTCCCAAATTTATTACATTAAATTGAAAATTATTTAATTATACATAGTGGATGTAATGTAAGAGTGCAGATTTTAATTATCAATTCCTTGTGGCAACTATAGTAAAAAAAATCTTTTGCTCTTTGGTTCACAATATACAATTGTCTGAGATAAAAATAATTTTATGCTTATATTAGTTATTATTTTATATTCTGGTTTTACATCTTTTTACTTCTACAGTCAATACATTCCTTTCTATTTTTCCATGCTCCTTCCTTCAAGCCTCTTTCTTCCATTGTTCTGACTACTACTTGTGTCCATGTTACTTTTGGTCTTCACCTATTCCTTCTTCCTGTTGGATACCATTCATAAATCTTCTTAGGTTATCCAATTTCCATCATACTTTTCATAGTTGAAAACATCTTAATTGCGTTGTTCTGTACTTTCTGCTGGGGATACTTGCACTTTCACCTTTTCTCTTGTAACATTTATAATATCGACCGCGGTGGACTAGGGGTTATGCTCCTTGCCTCTGGTCCCGAGAGTTGCAGGTTCAAACCGAGCCGGGGTCGATGGATTTTTTTAGGATGGAAAAATCCAAGGAGCAAGTCCTCCAGGAGGGACTTTAAGCAATGGGTCCCGAGTCTGAAGATTTTCAGGCTCGTAAAAGATCCTTAAGGAAGAATGAAAAGGCCTCTAAGCAAAATTTACCGAATTTTCTCATCCTAGTACTACCTTGGTTTCCTAGATGTCAGTATGAGGCAGAATGCTGATCATGGATCACTCAAACATCTATATGAAAACAAGTTGTAACTAAAATTAGTATGGTTCAAATTCTTCCCTGTAGGGGGAGAGCGCCTAAATCTCTGTTAAGGGAAACATGGGCTTACAAGAAGAACATTTATAAATTTTATCTCTTGTTGAATATTACTTTATAATGACTATTGAACTCATGCCCAAATGACCAATCACATTTCAATGAATTTTGATTTAAACTGATCAGTTGTTTTTCACCTCAATTTTATCAATTTAATTTTATCATATTAAAATCAAGCTCCTCCTTTTTAACATTCTGAATAGGTCAGAGCATTATTTTGCAGTGACTGACTCTAAGAAATACGTTGAATATAACAACCGCTGTGGTCTCGAGATAGCGTGCTGCTTTGTCATGCAGCGGGCCCTGGTTCAATCCCCGGTTGGGACAGTTTTTCTGGGTAAGGTTTTATCAGGTTTTTCCTCACCTGTAAGACAAATGTCAGGAAAAGTTTAAGGCCCAAATGGTCACTGAAATCATAGAGCCATCGCAATTATCATCATTCATATTCATCTTAGATTAAGCTTAGGATTAGGGACTCTCCTGGTGCACCACTATCATCATCATCATCACCCATCATATATTATCGGGGCAACATAACCCCTGCCTTCCAGGCGCCCCAACCTCAGAAGTGGGTTACAAGTACGCCATGCCAGGAGAGAACACTAGGAATGTCGAAAGACAACCTGGGGCATTTGCAAAAAAAATATTAAGATGTAATATTCCTATAATGCAAGTGGCTCCCAGATTGTATATATAGTGCACGAATGTAACCAGACACTGCTTGCGAGATATAATAGAAAAAACATTTGTAGCAATTGATTATACCAAAAAAAAAAAAAGAGAAACCAGTATTTGCACTTTCTTAAATGTTATTATTTCCAAGGTATATACTTTCTTAAACATATTAATTCTCAGGTATTTATGTTCCAGGAAAATATTATTGACATATTTACATCATAGGACATCAGAAATTAATTAATAACCTATAATGTTGGTTATAAACAGTTTGATGCATTTCATTTTTTCTCCACTAGGGTGCTTTCTTACAATATTGCGATCCTTTGGCAATAAATAATATGATCTGATTGCAGTGATGAACAAATGAAATATAATAAACTGTTCTTATTTGTTTTCAAACATCGCCATTTACATTAAATATACAAATATTTTAAATTAACTATATTTAAATAATGATTTGTGAGTAAACATATTAATTTTAATCATTAAATAGTCCTAACAAATGCCACTCTTGATTTCCAAATTCTCTATTTAAATTCACTCGTCACTTTGTGACATTGTCAATTTATCAATAATTTGAAAAACACTCATGGCATTACTTATGAAAAACATTTCATTCTACCTCTTTTAATATAATTTGTGCTAATGCATATAATGGGATTAAAAAATACCAAAGAAAATGTAATCTCCTCTGTGCTGTATGAAAATCAACCAATATTGACCATAATTATAAAGGGATGCACCAGTCAATTTCTGCACAAAAATGCTTTTCTCTGAGTAAACCTTAGATTTGTGACCCAAAATGCATGATATTTTTATATTATTTGTCATGAGGAATTAATACTTAAAATGTGCACACTCATATTACTTCCACTCTGAATAAAATAATGTATTTCAGACATTAATGTGATCAATGGAGAGACAGCGAACAATAATTAACCCTTTAGGTGCCGTGAGCTGATTAGGTCGGCTCTGATATTTCTGTCCATTACCTGCCACACAATATACTTCAACTACTTGCAAAGCCAATCACATTGGCGGATACAATTTAAATTTCTGACAAGAGATTTTACCAGTGGCATGCAGAGGGTTAAAATAATAAATAGCTTCTCAATTCACATATTGCAGTTTATCTATTTTTTTTTTCTCTCCCACAACAGACCCGGAGGCCCTTGGAGTAGTAGGAGGTTAAGGCTCCCACTTTTTCTAGACAATCGACACTTTATGTCAGCCGGGTTGTCAGCCCTGCGTGACGGCCGCCTTTACCCCCAGAACAAGCGTCTGGTACTCATTTATGTTAGAGGCTGAGTCGACCCCAGGGCCCTAGTGCCGCCAGAGGGTTTGGGTCAGTTTACAAATCCTGACCCCAACGGGACATGAACCCTCGACCCTCCGGCTTGTAGCTCAGTGCCTTAACCACTACGCTACGGCATGCCCCCTATTGCAGTTTATATCGCCCATAATTTACACTAACTTGAATAACTTGTTTTTTTAAGATTTTGGAACCCAAGGTCCAGAATTAATTAAGATTCTTGTTTATTCTGTTTGTAGTATTGCCACATTTAGGAAAACTAAATATATAAATTCTAAACATGAATCAGGACCTTATATTTAAATTAATATTGGGAAGTAAACATTATGAGGTTATATCATTAATAGTGAGTGGAGAACATATTTTTAACAACTCACCTCATATAATTTCAAATTTCTTTGATACCGGCGGTTTCAGACAATATCTTGTCCCTCTTCAGTCATGGCTTCCACAGATGAAATTCTCTGGTTGTTGATTTCCCTAAGGACATCATTAAAAATATGTTCTCCACTCACTATTAATGAATCAGAACCTATTAAAATGAGATCCTCTCACGTGTAGTACGGTCCTGGTGTATTAGGGGGGTTTCCAAGCTCACCTCTGGTTCTGACGGTAATGGGTTCAAACCTAGCTGGGGTAAATGAAAATATTTTTAGGCTACGAAAGTCCTGAACTTGAGATTCTTTGAAAGGAACTAAAGCCATGGATTCCACATTGTAGTTTTATGGCACATAAACGAATCTCAAGAATGGAAAAATGAGGCCTTAAGCAAAATTTGATTCAGATATAAACTGTAAACTCCATAAACATAGCAGCTCCATTTTATTTTATTAAATACAGTATTTTTTATATTTGAAGAGAAAAATTTTTGCCTGGACCGAGACTCGAAACCGGGACCCTTGGCTTTCCGGGCCAAGTGCTCTACCAACTGAGCTACCGAGGTGAGTTCTGATCTAGATGCAAATTTTTCTTTTATATACATTGTAATTGTACAAATTAATACAAATGCACGAGGGAATTATAACGTATACAAGAGAAAAATTTGTGTCTAGATCGGAACTCGCCTCGGTAGCTCAGTTGGTAGAGCACTTGGCCCGGAAAGCCAAGGGTGCCCGTTTTGATTCTTGGTCCAGGCAAAAATTTTTTCTCCTCAAATATATTTTATCTTTCGATGAGAAGTGTTAAATTAGTAATAAAAAGACAGTATATTTTGTTGTTTTATAATTATTTTGTAATTTATGGAGCTATTGTCAAAATGAAACAAAAGTTAAAATATAGAATCTTGTTTTCTAGCAGCCCAAGATTACTAATTGACATGCTCTCCCACCATCACTCATCAGTGTTGACAAATTTTACGAAAGGAATTCAACGCCTGAGTGGGAGACGCTTTGTGCTGATGTAAGTTGACAAGAAAAATAACATATTCATGTGCTTTGTGTATAATTACATCTTTGATGTTGCCAGCTTAAATAAGTTGAGATACAGTAAAACCTCTATTAAAAGACCATTGATGGTTCCAGGAATAATTGGTCTATATGGGGAGTGGTGTCTTTGTTGGAGGAATACAAAATCATGATTCATAACTTGTGCATTACTGCTCGGGACCCAGCTCCATGTGCCTGAAAGGAATTTGCTGTCTCAGCTGTTAGTATATGAGAAGCAGAGAAGTGTACCTCCTCCCACTCCCCGCAAACACATAGAGCTTGGACTTGAGCTGTACATGGTTGGCAAACCATACTGCACCTTATTTTTCTTGGAAGTTTTAAGTCTTCTGTAGGATTGAGATATGGCCCATTTTGTTGCCAACTAGAAGTTGAATATAATGCATCTAACACTATTGATTTAACTAAGTTATTCTCTTTTTTTTTTGTAATATTTAGATGTTAGATGATGATACTTCTGGAGGGCTTCACATGGTGTTCATACAATTCCACTTGTAGTAGGCAGTTTGGCGAGTTTGTTATTCCAATCCTTTGAAGAGGTATTCATGTTCAGTGATCCTCCAGAACATGGCTACAGATTAATAAATGAGTCGGAGGAAATGTTTTAACACTCATCTCACAAAGTTGCATGTCTTCACGATACCGGTTTCAGAAGTATAGTATTACTTCCATCTTCAGTCAAATTCCAAATGTTGAAATTTCGTTGTTAACATCATCATCTGAACTGCCATCTGGTGTAGATTTTATGAACTTGGAGATTAAATTATTCTCGTTAGGGATATTGAAATTCATTGCTTTATTAAGGTAGAATATGTTTATCACTCACCTCATATTGTTCTTCTTATTTGATTATAGACTAGTTTCGGAACATAGTTTCTGTTCCATCCTCAGTAACATCACGACCGTTGTTCTGTCGTCTTGAAGAGTTGTCCTTCTCTCCTTCCATTGAATGGAAGGAGAGAAGGACAACTCTTCAAGACGACAGAACAACGGTCGTGATGTTACTGAGGATGGAACAGAAACTATGTTCCGAAACTAGTCTATAATCAAATAAGAAGAACAATATGAGGTGAGTGATAAACATATTCTACCTTAATGAATATACCTCATAGTGAGAATTCCTAAAATAAGTAAGTCATTGCTTTATATTTATTCTTCAGAATGTATATCTTTTCCCAAATTGTTAATTTCAAAGATTTCTCCAAATGTTTCAAAATTTTGGTGTCTTTTCCGATTTTATGATTTTCTAGCAAACTATGAGCTACAATTGCACCAGAAGGCAGTTCAGAATGAATTTCGATATCCCCAACAAGAATAATTTAATATCCAAGTTCATAAAATCTACACCAGATGGCAGTTCAGAAGATGATTTTAACGATGAAATTTCAACAGTTGGAATTTGACTGAAGATGGAAGTAATACTATACTTCTGAAACCGGTATCGTGAAGACACGCAAGTTTGTGAGGTGAGATGTTAAAACATTTTCTCCAACTCATTTATTAATATAAATACCTCATAGTGTTTCCTCCCACTAAATTTAATTAAATGGCTACAGATGATTTACTGTCCTCCTCCGACAAGTTTAGCATTCAAAGTAATGTCGTGTGGAGATGGATACTGGATGACAACACCAGTCAGGAAGGAAGTACAATCATTAAAACATTTTCCCCATTTATGAAAGACACAGTCACAAAAAAACGCAAACTGGAAACTGCATATTTGTGAATGAATAATACTTCCCTTCGACTCGGCTGTAGGAACAGAAGAAACTACCTACAAGAGTAGCAAACTGAATGGCAAGAATACCCTACCTCTACCTCCCAGCACTAAACTTGTTGGAGGAGGACAGTAGGAGGAGTTTCTGAATCCAGTTAGATCTGTGATTTGAAATGATTATTATCGGTTTGTAATCTCTTTATAAATTCAAAGAAAAGTATTTGGGGTTCAGGGTGTTGATTGCACATATTTTTCAACTAACATGTTAACGTTTTTTTTCATGAAGTTTTGTTTGCTTCTTTTTTTACTTTAGTTTCTCACTTTTACACATCCCATGCCACCCGGGTCTTACAGGAAAATGATCTATTGGAGGGAGATTTTTAAATCTGTTTCACACACATACATTTTGTGTAAACAAGGACATAGAGGACCTCCCAGGACCATCTGGAGCCAACACAAACATTTGACACCATTCACTCATGTGTTCATAACTAAACAAGGTGAACATGATATGATACAGGACTATTTGAATCTGTCAGTTTCCTCACATTTCCTTTAGAGTTGAAAAACTACAAAAATCCCTTACCCAGGAAACTTGTCCCAACCAGAGCTTGTTGCATTTGTGTTACCACTAGAACACAGACATGAAGTTGCATGGAGAGTGCTAGTCTCTAAATGATTGGTTCCTAGAAAAATGAGTCACTAAGTGTGTTAGTGCTTACAGCAGTGGTCTTTTAGAGAGGTTTCACTTGATCTTGCACAAGAAGAGCAACTTGCCATGTTACTGTTCTTCACGTGACAGCTTTATTTATTGTAATTACGCTTAAAACAGAATTAATTATTATTTTGCCAAAAAAAAAAGGGGGGGAGGAATTTCCTTAATGGAATCTGACAGATGCTAAGTAAATATTACTGAAAAGAGCAGAATTCAGAAATGTTTTATTTTAGCAGTAAAATATGAATCTGATTGAACCCGATGCCTTAATTAAGAGGCAGAAGAAAAAGAAGTAAAATCCAAATCATAAAAAGTGTTAAATTTCTATTATAAAATCTGGACAATTATTTTTAAATTTATTGAATTTTGTCTAATTGCTTACAGTTTGAAGCAAGTACCAATATTATATTTGAAAAGAAAAATATACACATAGACTGGAGTTTGAATCCAGGACCTTTGACTCTCTATGTCAATACTCTTCCATCTGAGCTACCTAGGCCTCCAATCTAAACGTGTATTTTTCTCTTATACATAGTTAATTCCCTAACCCCAAATGCTACGAGCCATTGCTAAGATTTTTGCAAATGGCGGCTTATATTTTATTATGAAGACTTTTATTGGGAATTTAAACATTGCTTATAAAGCCAGTAGTGCTTCTTTCAATGTTAATATTATTCGTTTTTAAACATCTTAATGATGGACAAATTATATTTGAAAAGAAAAATATGTGCCAAGACAGGGGTTTGAACCCAGGACCTTTGACTCTCTATGTCAATGTTTAAAAACGAATAATATTAACACGTACCAGTATAATGATATTAAAAAATTCAGTTAATATTTAAACATGTGTAAATATATTTTTTTCCTAAAATTATAAATGTGTTTTTTAAATGATAAAATGTAATATTTTGTAAATGGCTTTACACTGCTCAGGAGATTGTGTATGAATACATAACTCACACTTCAGCTCTACAGCCCTTGATGAGCTTTGGCCGACCTTTTTCCATTCCTTTCTTTGCTGTGCCAATCTTCTCCATCCTCTTATCTGTAGTTTTTTCAAGTCTTGCTCTACATCCTGTAGCTACTTCTTTCTCAGTCTCCCTATTCTTCTAACCCCTATAATATTGTCACGTTGTAGACTTTTGGATATCCTGTTGTTCTCCATCCCTGCCATGAACAAATAATCCACATTCCCAGTATCTGTTATAAAGCACATGATTTTATACGTTTATTAATTAGAGAAAACTGCTGTTGTATTAATTCCCTAAAAATAATCTTTATTTTTGTTGTGATCACTACAAATTATTTGAATTCATATATTTTGGAGCATATAACTTAAAAAAATAAAAAAACTTAAATACATTCTGAAGGATTGCTAATTGAAGAGAGAAATTTTTTAATGAAAAAGAAGAGTTGGTCCTGATGAACTAGAAGTTAGCATTCTTGCCTTGAGTTCCAAGGTTCAGGGTTTCAAATCTGGTCAGGGTCAATGGATTTGGAAGAGTATAATAATACTGTGCATGACTTCTTCCAGAAGGGTGTTTGTCTCATAGATTTATGACACACAAACTAAAAGAACCTTATGCCTGAAATTAGGAGCCCTCTGAGATAATTTTGTCCTTTCATATCCAGACCTTTACTGCAACACTGATGACCTAAGCTGTGTGTTAATAAAGAATGTACTAACTTAAAAAAGAAGAAAATGAAAATAGTTCTAGAAATGGTTAAAGATGTTAAGAGAATTTGCTGTTGTTTGCTTATATTGTCTGTTTTCTGTGTTAAACTGTTAAACTTGAGTGTCATTGCTGTCAAGTAACTTGGCCGTGTTTTATAAAATCTTCATTATAGCTTCCTTTATAAGGGCGGTATAGTATTGGGTTCCCTATTATGTGAAAACAGTCTCAGCCTCTTTGGCCATTTAAATTGAGGAGCTGATATTAAATGTTAAAGGAAATGGGTCATAGACGAGGTCAGGTAGCCCAGTTCTAGTTCTCATTTAATTTGAGCCACATGCCGCAGTTAGGTGGTTAATGCAGGAAGGTTGCAAGTTTGTTTCCTGATAGGATCAGTGTTTTTTAATCAACTTACACCTTCTGGCAGCATCCATGGTCCTGGAATGGACTCAGCCTTTAATGGAAACTAGTACCAGACACATGTTCTGGGGGTAAAGGCAGCTGACAAGCAGGGCTGACAACTCAGGTGATATCTCATGCTGATTGTTGGAAAAGGTGGGCGCCTTAACCTCCTACTACCCCAAGGGCCTCCTAAGACCTATAGTGGGATCATTTTACCTTTAACATCTAATAGGAAGTGAGTGAGCGCAGGCTCTCCATGCTTGAAAACCACATGATCCAGCCTGAGCTATGACTAGTTGTTAAATATCAAGACACAAGCAATGTGCATGTTAATATCATGACTTTATTTGTTCATATGGCTTCTTGCTTTTCTCTCCCCGCTACTCTGGTTATTATTTTCTATTCAATGTAGTTGGAAGGTTAATTCCAAAAAGCAGACAAGTCCAAAATTATAACAGTGTTGTATGTAAATTTATGCACTCAGGTTGAGAGAATTTATTGAAAAGAACGTTTTTAGCCTCAACCAGTATTTAAACCCAAGACATCTGATTCTACCTACTAGCACACTAACCATTATTGTACTATCGAGATTTCTCACTTCAGGCACAAATTGTTCTCTCCAATGTGTTAAAAAAAATATAAATTTAGATATGTTTACAACATCATTTGTATAATTTCCATGGATCTTGCACAGCTGCCAGTAAAGTGGGTTTGGAATTAAAGAAAATCCAAGTATATGATAATAGTTAATGGAATAAAACAAGGAAATGTAACATATTTTAAGAAATAAGATGATACATTTGAGAAGATTTCTAGTTTTGTATATTTGTATAAGCGAGCAAAGTAAACTTTTGATCATTCAAAATAAAGCACCATTAGTTTGTCTCTTAACTTCTTCAAAAGTTTTACTGAATGTAATGTTTTCAGAACATGCATAATACATGAATTTACTCCGAAAAATATCAAAACATGTAAACATACACAGGAAAAGGTAGTTTTATTTTGGAACAATAAGTCATAAGACCATATTTCAGAAGTGTAACCAATTTATATGAAAAAATGTTAGTTATATTTGTGACTAATGCTACGTGTAGAAACAGAGACTTAGACTTGTCTGAGTTCTGAAATCAACTCTTCTCTTCTTTCTCTGAATGTTGAATGGAGGCATTTGTTGCTACATTATTTGCAGAAATTACAATAGAAAGGATGTAAATATGTAAATATTCAGAAATTAAAAAAAAAAACTTATCTGTTGCATAACTGACAATGTTTTATTAAAATCTGCCAAATTATATTTGTAAATGCCAGAAACTTGTTCTAACTGTGGGAGATAATTCCACTTTAAATATACCTTTGCAATTTAAATTATAGTTTAAATCATACGAGGGCGGATCGGAAAGTAAAGCACAATCATTTTTTTCTGCCTTGGTATTGCAGCTAGAATGTTGAAATTTCACAGAGATATAGTTTGAAATTTTCACTACAGATGGTATTTTTTTCTCAGGTGCACCTCTTGCGAGAGAAGCTTGAACTATGCAACAAAGATGGCGCGCATGCTACAGTCGTCCACCTGTGAGGAACAGAGAAGTGTTGTTCGATTTTTGTGGGCCAAAGGGCATAAACCCAGTGAAATTCACAGGGACATGCGTGGCGTGTATGGGGATGATTGTATGGACCGTAGCAATGTCTCCAGGTGGTGCACATTCTTCCAAGAGGGACGCGTGAACCTTAGTGATTCGCCACGCTCCGGCCGGCCGACAACAGCAGCAATCCCGCAACACGATGGGAAAAATGTGTTGAGAAAGTTGGTGACTATGTCGAAAAGTAGGTAAAAGATGTAAGTTCATTTGTGATTTTTTTCCTTTTTTTTTACTATTAAACTTTTTAAAAAAAAATTATCCTCACAGGTGGACGACTGTAGCATGCGCGCCATCTTTGTTGCATAGTTCAAGCTTCTCTCGCAAGAGGTGCACCTGAGAAAAAAATACCATCTGTAGTGAAAATTTCAAACTATATCTCTGTGAAATTTCAACATTCTAGCTGCAATACCAAGGCAGAAAAAAATTATTGTGCGTTACCTTCCGATCCGCCCTCGTATATGTGAGCTCGCTTCCATTTGTTTACATCTTACAAATTACAAACATGACGGAGTAAGTGTCTGACAGTTACATACTGTCGAGCTTAGATATGTCCCATATATCACCTAACATTTTCATAAATCAATTCTAAGCAGGATGCTTAAATCTAGTTACATAAGCCAATCTGAAAGAAATCTTACAAATTAAGATTAATTGAGTTACAGAGAATTCTAAGAATTTCTTGATGTGGCTCTGTACAATATTAACTAAAGTCCATTTAGTGCTCTCTTGATGAACTAATGTTCACTGTTCAATAAAGATACAATTTCATTTAATATATGTAGGTTTCTTTCACTTATTAATGAATTGGATATTTTGACTCACCTCATATTTCTTGACTTTTATGCAGACCTGGGTTTCGTCGCTTTTGCACGACATTGCTGATGCTTCCAACTGTCAGATTGCAGTAAGTAGATTTCTACTCCCTCTGCTGGCTGACTGAAGAACTTCCAAATAATTTTTCTTTCTCTGGGAATTTCAAAATTCATGGTTTTCTTTTTATTCTTGCAGATGTAAATTTTCTCCCAAATTGTGAGTTCCTTACATTTTTCTAACTGTTTTAGTAATTTGGCCTTAGTTTCAATTCTGTGTTTTTCTGACCATGCATGTGCAGCTATTTCACATTTTTCTATTTCTCCATTTTTAACATAGCTTCTTAATATTAATTTAATAAATAATGCTATAGCTGTGTGTCATGTCTTCATAATGTAGAAGCCACTCAGTGTGTATTTGTGAATGCATTGAATGTGGGACCAAGAGAGGAAGGATTTCTACTTGGATGGGAATGTAGCCTGAAGTAGCTCAGAGGTCAGAGCATCAGCATGGAAAGCTGAAGGTTTGGGGTTCAATTCCCAGTTCATGTAAAACAAGTTTTCTCTTTACCATTGATTATAATACTTGTCCATATTCTGTGGATGCAAAGCTGAGCCCTGTATAATAGATGCAACAAGTTGTAGCAACAGGAAGACCCAACATGTCGCGACTAGGGTTCGCAAGTTGAGGAAAAATCTTTTTTTTATTTTATATCTGAAACTAGACCCAACACAATGTATATACATTTTGGGTCACTGTAGGCCAGAAAACTGAGTGTTTTATACATCCTTTTTCGACGTTTTTGGCTTATTTGTTCTTTTTTTACCTTTTTTTAGGTCTTAATGGCTTTTTTTTACGACTTTACCTTCTTTTGACCTACATATACATTATTTGAATCCACAGAGTCAGGTCTCAATTCTAACCTCTTTTAAAAACTCCATCTAGTTTTACTCTCTAAAGATTTTTCACATTTCAAACATTTTTGTTCCACAAGAAACTATTGAACCTTCAGAAAATAACTCATTATTTTTAACCACCAGCTACTGACTGCCTTAACTATTGTATTTTGACTTCAAATGGTCTAAGAAGTGACCACTTTGTGAAAATTACCTTGAGCAGAGGGTGAAGACAGCGAGTTTGTCTTTATCCACCTGTTAGCAACTACCAACACTTTTTACATTCTTTTTCCAGATTTTAGGTCTTCTATAGGATACTTTAGGTCCTTTGTAGGTCCTCAACTTCCGAGGCCTAGTCATGATATACTAGCTCCACTTCTGTGATGGACACATGTGGATGTGAGGCCAGCAACCGGATTGTAAGCCAAGGATTATAGTTTGAGGAATATTGTAAATTTTGAATATCTGGTTTCATGATTTCTAAATTGATTTGTCTGAAACCAGAACCGAGAATAATTGCAACATTAGATATTAAATGTAAGACAATAGTTGAGATATATCTAACTGTGTTCAGTGGGTGAACAGAAGTGCATACAGCTTATATAATAATTAAATGAATCGTGATGTTTTCTTACCTCATACATCTATGTTTCTTTTAACACAGCACTGCAGTATCGGCGACACTTTGTCATCATCGTCAGCTGTTTTCACGACTGTCAATTTTTTCTCCTTTTTGCCGGTAATTATCTAGACTGCCATCTGGTGTTCTTTTGAAGGAATTCCTCTTCAAACTGCCATCTGGTGTTATTTTAAATGAATCATTTCCTAAACTGCTATCTGTTGTATTTTTGAAGAACTTTGTAATCTAGCTTGGTTCTTCCGGAATCTCAAAGTTCATAGTTCTAGTATGGTTTTTTTGAATATATATTTTTTCCCAAACTGTTAAATCCAAAGGTTTAGATAGATGTTTTAAAAGTTTTGCTTCTTTTTCAATCCTATGATGCTCTAATAAACTATGTGCTGCTATAGCTGATTTTTCAATTTCTCCATTCTTCATGTTTCTGAAGTGCTCTTTTTTACGAGTTTCCAAGTTCCTTTTTGTTTTTCCTACATATATCTTGTTGAAAAATCAGCTATAGCAGCACATAGTTTATTAGAGCATCATAGGATTGAAAAAGAAGCAAAACTTTTAAAACATCTATCTAAACCTTTGGATTTAACAGTTTGGGAAAAAATACATATTCAAAAAAACCATACTAGAACTATGAACTTTGAGATTCCGGAAGAACCAAGCTTGATTACAAAGTTCTTCAAAAATACAACAGATAGCAGTTTAGGAAATGATTCATTCAAAATAACACCAGATGGCGTTTGAAGAGGAATTCCTTCAAAAGAACACCAGATGGCAGTCTAGATAATTACCGGCAAAAAGGAGAAAAAATTGACAGTCATGAAAACAGCTGACGATGACGACAAAGTGTTGCCGATACTGCAGTGCTGTGTTAAAAGAAACATAGATGTATGAGGTAAGAAAACATCATGATTCATTTAATTATTATTAATTGAGCCTCATAATGTTAAAAATTCCCAAATTTAATATATAAATGCATACAGCTTCTTTGAATACTTTAAACACTGCAAGGTTTGGAAATTAAAGTCTTACAAATGAGTTCAAGTGTCTACGCTGAGGGCAGAATTTCAAATTAAAATTGTAAAATATTTTCAATATTTGGAAAATGAAACATTTCAACAATATCAAATACAATTTTGAACATTGCAGTCTTTATGTAAAGTCTCCTTTAATGTACAGCATTTTTAAATGCTTGTCATTACCCAGTTGCTGGAATTTAAATGCCTTCACACCCTTATTTTGCAGAGTTGTGAATAAAAATGTACTACCTGCAAAGTGTCAGATTTATCTGACTTCTAGAGGTAGAGGTGGTGGTGTGTCTGCCGTCACGTGTATGTGACATTTGTCATTTAAATGCTAGTGTATGAAATGAGACATGGTATGATATAAAATAAATTAATTTGTAGGAAACTCATGTAAGCAACCTCCATCTTTGATCCTGATGGTACAGGTGGTGCAAGGCTGAAGAGCGCTGAGAGAGACTCTTACATAAGTTGAAAGAAACGAGACCATACAACGATGGCCACACTCAGTTGCAAGTATTGGATCATCCAATCTACATTCTTGAACTAGCACCCTCAAATTCTCACTTGTGATTTGAACAAGGATATACTGGGGCAAGACCAAATGTCTTTCTAGCAGCTTAAATTTAAGAGACAAAAATTATTAAATAATATAAATGAAGAATAACTCCTTCAGAAGTTGAAAAAAATAGTTTAGTTTTGACATATTTTATAGATTTAAAGTGTTAGCTGAGACAGGGGTTGGTAATCTGTATTTAGGGAAGAGTAAAATAGATGATAAACTAATTTGTATTGAATGATTGTGCCCAACTCCCACTGCACAATGTTCACTAGCACCATGTGAAGAGCTTGACAAACCATAAGTAAAGTGATCCCACAACAGGCCTCAGGAGGTTAAGGCTCCCACTTTTTCTAGACAATCGGCACTTTATGTCAGCCGGGTTGTCAGCCCTGCGTGACGGCCGTCTTTACCCCCAGAACAAGCGTCTGGTACTCATTTTAGTTAGAGGCTGAGTCGACCCCAGGGCCATAGTGCCGCCGGAAGGTTTGGGTCAGTTTAAAAATCCTGACCTCAACGGGACTTGAACCCTCGACCTTCCGGCTTGCAGCGCAGTGCCTTAACCACTACGCTACGGTGTGCCCCTGACAAACCATAAATGAGTTAATTTGGCATTTATAATAAAGAGAGAGGTCCTGCGCCGTAGCCGAGCGGTTAAGGTAGGAAGCCTTGGCGCAGAGCTACGGGACTTGCGCTGGTTCGAGTCTCCATGGGGGAAGAAATTTTCTCATGGTATTTCGGCCAGTATGGGACCGGTGCCCACCCAGCATCGTGAGGCAATTGGGTAGCTACAATAAGTAGCAGCTCCAGGTTGAGGAACCAGCTATAACGGCTGGGGGACTCGACATGCTAACCACATGTCACCCCTACACTGGCTGTTGATCATCTACCTCTGTGATTGACACATATGGATGTGAAGGGCCAGCAGCCAGCTGGTAAAAGGGCAACTGCTGAAAAGTGGAAAGACCCTCAATCGGAATAAAGAGAGAGAGTATTGCCTGCTCATAGAGCGATAGATTGTCAACCGCTGAGCTAGGATTAGAAATTGAATATACTTATTCCAAATCCACAGGATTTGTAGAGAAAATATCAATAAGACAATATGTATTGTGACTGGCAAGCGAGCATTTCCAAGATGGAGTACCATACATCCACATCCAAAATTGCTAATGCAATTGTAAAGTAGACTCTTAATTATATTTGAAAAGAAAAATATACGCCTAGACTGGTGTTTGAACCCAGGACCTTTGACTATGTCAATGCTCTATCCAAGTGAGCTACCTACGCCTCCATTCTAAATGTGTATTTTTCTCTTCTACATAGTTAATTCTCTAACCCCAAATGCTACGAGCCGTTGCTACGATTTTTGCAAATGGCGGCTCCTTTGCTAAGAAGACTTTTTATTGGGAATTTAAACATTACTTTCAAAGCCAGTAGTGCTTCTTTTAATGTTCATATTATTCATTTTTAAGCATCTTAATGATGGACAAATTATATTTTTCTTTTCAAATATAATTTGTCCATCATTAAGAAGTTTAAAAACGAATAATATGAACATTAAAAGTAGACTCTGTTTGACCAGTGAAGGCAGGTCGCTTACCTCAAGTTTCACAAGGTAATGATGAGTGGAGATATCAATTTTAGGAAAATCCCTCTGTTTGGAGGATAAAAGTCTGCATAGGGAGGTACACATTCTTTTGCCTTCCACTGTCGTTTGCCTTGAAAAAACCGTAGCAGAAGTGACTTTGGAAAACTGGGAAAATGCTTGCCAACATGCTAAAGACAGAAAATATTTTTATTTGGAAAGGGACCAATTAGTTCATAGAATTACAGTTAATTTGGTTATTAGTGTGGGAATAGATAGTGATAGCGAAGAGGACGACCCTGTACTGAGTTACTGTATGAAGAAATGTCATATTATATGGGTAAACATCTTACATAAAGTGATTATGGTTTCACTACATCAACTTACAGCAGGCATTGAAACATGTAAACTGCATAAAAACTAAAAATTATAATTTCCTCCACATTAATTTGACTGCTATAATCGATTATGTGTGTACAAATGTCTTTTGCACAATGTAAGTAATGAAGAATATTTTTTTTCTTTAAAAATGTTGGGCAAATTTTTTCACAATCAGTAACATATAAAACAGCTGTGTAAAATTTCATGAAATAAAATCCTAACGTGAATCTGAAATTTTTTACAAATACTGAATTGTCACCCATTCAGCCATAGAGCCTGTAACTATATCATGAGGTTGAAAACACCGTTCAATGCTTTAATACGTTGGGTTAAAAACATACACACCTTTGAAGACAAAACTGTTTGATATTTGAGTTAGTATTTTTTTAACATTCTTACCTCATATGATTGTTTTGTCAGACATATGTTTAAAAGCTGTTGCTCCATCATCAGCAGTTACACAAACTCATTTCCTCTTTTCTTTGAGTTATCGTTTTGTTTGTTTTAAATAGCATTTGACAGGAATTGCAAAAACAGTACTTTACCTGATGTTTCTATGAGCCATGATATTTTGCTTTCACCGATACATTATCTGTACAGCATGGGCTCAGTATTTAATTTATTCCCACAGTAAGAGGAATGACAATTCTGAAACATCCAGTAGTCCTAATCCTTTAAATAATTGCTGTACCACCTTTCAAAACTTGAAGGTAAACTAACTGACGTCACTGGTTAAACAGATTATACCATTCAAATGGTAATAGATGATTGGAACATAGGAAAGTTGTTGTAGACTAGGACATAATTGGAAGATATTATTAAAAAATACATTAATTAGAGAGCAGAATTGCCTAAATATAATGTTTAATATTGTAGAGATAAAGAATTGAAATTAGGTCTAGATAAAGTGGCTAATGAATTTTTTGGGAGCAAAGAGCTGAAATAAAATGTTTATGATAGAAAATAATAAAGTAAGATGCAGTAATTGTGCAACCAAACTAAAAATTTAATTAAAGAGAGATGTATTGTCTCCTCTTCACTAAAGACTCTATCATGCTTATGGATTTTAAATCTCCCTCAAATACAAGTACATATAAGATTATTTTTTCATATTTACTTTGAAGATATTATTTATGATAGAAAAATGTTAAAGTCAACAATGTGTAGAAAAACTTTTGTAGTTTATTGCTTTAGAAAGATTGTCTCGTGACATATGACCAAGATGGTCACAGGCTGGAGTGTTGACATCAGTTGATTGTAACAATATGCCATTGTAGTTCTGACATTCTTGTCCCATAATGGTGCATTTTTTACCAAATATGTGCAGAAATCCTTTATAAGTAGATTAATACTTGCTAGCTGCAAAAATTTCGTGGACTGCTATAGATAGGATATGTAGCATGAAAGAGAGGTGCAGAAACTTCTCAAAAGAAAATCAGACAGAAAGTACCCAGTAGATGGGCCAAAAATGAGATTGGAGAATAATATTAAGTGTTATGCGAAGGACCTGAACTATACACGGTGATTACAAATGATTGGAGCGATTTCATGATTTTATTGTAGCGATCTTATTTGACATATCTTCACAGAACTTTAAAGTTATGTATAAAAACTCATAAGGTTTTTTTTTGTTTTCTCTCGCAGCCGTGTTTCAGCTTTAAACCGAGAGAGCGCAGCAGTTATCAAAGATGGCGACAGGCGAGGAGAAAGCATATGCTGTGCTTGAATTTCATTCAACTCAATCTGTGATAACTGTGCAACGACACTTCAGAACGAAGTTCGAGAAAGATGCACCGAGTGCCAACTCCATTCGGCGATGGTATGCGCAATTTAAAGCTACAGGATGCCTCTGTAAAAGGAAATCAACGGGTCGTCCTTCAGTGAGTGAAGAAAAGGTTGAGAGTGTGCGGATGAGTTTCACACGTAGCCCACAGAAATCAACACGAAAAGCGAGCAGAGAGCTGAACATTCCACAACCGACCGTTTGGGAGATCTTGCGGAAAAGATTGAAGCATAAACCTTACCACTTGCAATTTCTACAAGCCCTTACGCCCATTGACAAAGTGAGTCGGTTTGAATTTTGTACACAAATGCAGCAGTTTATGGATGAGGATGGTTTTTGTGAGAAACTTGTCTTCAGTGACGAAGCAACATTCTTTGTGAATGGCAAAGTGAACAAACACAATGTGCGAATCTGGGGCACAGAAAATCCCCGCGTTATTGTGCAGCACATTCGCGACTCCCCAAAAGTTAGTGTGTTCTGTGCGGTTTCTCAGTTCAAAGTTTATGGCCCTTTTTCTTTCTGCGAGCAGAACGTTACAGGACACGTGTACCTGGACATGCTGGAAAATTGGCTCATGCCGCAGCTGACGACCGACAGTGAGACCTTCATCTACCAGCAGGATGGTGCTCCACCACACTTCCATCACGATGTTCGTGAATTTTTAAACATGAGATTGCCAAACCGATGGATCGGTCGCAGTGGAGAGAATGATCAGAAATTGTTGTCATGGCCTCCACGCTCCCCCGATTTGACGCCGTGCGATTTTTTTGTTTGGGGGTATGTGAAAGATTCAGTGTTTGTGCCTCCTTTACCAGTAGACTTACCAGAACTGCGAGCTCGCATAATCAATGCCTTTGAACAAATTAATAGGGACATGTTACGTCGAGTATGGGACGAACTTGATTACAGACTTGATATCTGCAGAATCACCAAGGGGGAGCATATGGAGCACCTGTAACATCTCAAAAAAAACCTGGGAAGTTGCTCTATGTATCTGTAAAAGTTCGTGAAAATATGTCGAATACTACAGCTACCATAAAATCATGAAATCGCTCCAATCATTTGTAATCACCCTGTACATGGAATGATTGGAAAATATTAGGGATGTATGTAAAGGTTATATCCACATGGCCATGAACTTGCAGGTTCAATGATGCCAATTCATAAGTTAAATTAAATAGCTTTACCTGTGTAATATTAATTTAATTATTTTGATTGTTCAGGAACATACCCAGAACTTTCCAAATCAGAAAAAATCAAGTATTTTTACACGCTTTATATTAGCTTGACATCTATCTATGTAACGGAATCTTTCAACGCGATTTTCACCCACTTAAAATCATCGGATCGACTTGAAACTTTGTACACTTGTAGAGGACCCGTGACAATACAATAATTTCATATTTATTTTCTAAAATCCTGGTCATAATCATCAGAAAATCAAAAAAACATGTTTATATATCAATGTAATGGAATCTTTCAACGTGATTTTCACCCACTTAGAAACATTGGATCGACTTGAAACTTTGTATACGTGTAGAGAACCCATGACAATACAATAATTTCATATTTTCTTTTTAAAATCCTGGCCAGAATCATCCGAAAATCAAAAAAATGAAAACTGGTATAATAGGTTGCGGACTTGTCGAGTTTTTAGTTAATCATTGTAAGAGCTCAGTTGGTAGAGCAGTGAACTATTAGTGGTATATAATTTCAGTAATCCATACGTCGCTGGTTCAAATCCGGCTGGGAGGGGTTTTTTTTTGTAGAAGAGTATTACTTTTAGCTCATACTACAATAGTATCGAATTTAAAGATATTTACATTTTTATCTTATTCGGTAAAATATTAAAACTAAAAAATAAAAAATAAATAATAGTTTTAAAAAACTAAAAGAACACGCTTTATTAGAAAACTAAAAAATGAAAAATAATTTTAATTTCCTATACGCTTGGGATAAAATAAAGTAGTCAACAAAAAAATCATCTCCAACACATATAGAATAAAATTAGAGTTATCAACAAAAATAAAATAATTTTACCATCAAAAGCGTGGGGTGATTTTTATGATTTTTACATTTTCTTCTTAGAGAGCTTACTTTTACCAATATCTGTTTATTATCAAATATATTAATTGATATAGAGCACCCCACGCTTTTGATGGTAAAATTATTTTATTTTTGTTGATAACTCTAATTTTATTCTATATGTGTTGGAGATGATTTTTTGTTGACCACTTTATTTTATCCCAAGCGTATAGGAAATTAAAATTATTTTTCATTTTTTAGTTTTCTAATAAAGTGTGTTCTTTTAGTTTTTTAAAACTATTATTTATTTTATTTACATATTTTGATTCTCTGATGAAATTTTTAAGATTTCCCGATTCCTGGCAATGCTGTAATAGGACAAATTATGTAATTTTTTAAAAACAAAATGGCAATTTTAGGTTCAAAAACATGAAATAGATAGCAGTGTGAATAGTAAACATTTTTAAACATATTTAAATTCCTCTGTGTGGTTTCTCTTATGATGAAACATGTATCTACTTCATTGGTTTTTATTTACTTTTTCAGGGAAAAAAAAATTACCATAAAACCTAAAATCTGAGATGTAGTTATGATATCAAAGACAATAGAAATATTATCATTGTACTGAGCAGAAAATGATGTTATCTCACATTACAAACCGTGCTGATGATGTGGCACCTCACTCAAGTTCCTAATTAAATGTTGTGGACCGCGGCTGAATAGAGACATAACTTCAGTTAGTGTGTACTGTGTTCCAATTGTCAGCCATTACAACCTTGAAAGTGTTGTGATGTATCAAGGTCGTGCCCAAAAAAATCTGCCATTTTAACTGCAAAGCACTAAAATTCAGCATCAAATGTCTTTTTTAAACTACAGAGAAGTAATACATCTTCTCACTTAACTCTTACTCATGCAGGGAGTCCATCTGCTTCCAACAGTGGATTGCCATTGCTGAATTCTGGTTTTGATTTTTGTGTGTTGCATTTAAAATGGCAGGTAATTTTTTAGGAGAAATTTGAAGGTAGTTTGAGCATTCACTGGTTGACAGTTGCCTTGAAAGACATAGAGATTATGAATTGAGGTATCCTCACATTTCTCAACATACATATATCCTTATTAATCAATAGCAACTTGTATCTTAATATTGAACTGGGGCTAACATAGAACTTGTTGCCACAGAACTACAAAACTAGTGATTGAAACACCTACTGTCAGTTGCCACAGTCATAACTATTGAAGCCCTCAACAGAAATTATACTAGATTTAATGTGTTTTGGAGTAAGCCACAAACTCATAGGGGCATGTCTTGCATATTCAATGATTTATTCATCCTCCAAAGAAAAATTATTATTTAAAAATATTATATAATATTATAACTTTATTTTATTAAATGTGATGTGTAAGGAGAGACATTAGTGAATATCAATAAAAATATTATATCTTGGATTCTGATTACCTGACGTTATTTTTTATAACTTAAGGGCACATTTTGCTTTAAACATGTGTGTTTGTTTATATATCTTAAACCATTAATTTATAAATAATTCTAGAACACTTTTCTCAAGAACCAGTTGATAGTGTCTCCTAAAGCAGATTCAGTAATATAGTCCTTCAAGAACCATTTTTTCATTAATAGTTTATACAAGAAAAAAAATAATTTTCAAAGCTAAAATTTGGTTATTTCCTGCATTCAAAATACTACAGGTACAACAATAAAACTGCCAATTCAGATTTTCATATATATAATTATCTGTGGATAAAATTTCACTTTCTTATTTATTATAAAAAAATTTATATTTGCTCTAACCTCGACTTCATCATTACCCAGTGTAAGGTATATATATTAATTGGTGTTTCTCGTAAAATTTATCATATTTATACTATTATTATTATAATTATTGAATGCAGGCTTTCACGGCCGGTAATCATAATGTTGAGTGATTCCGGGTTATGTGGCCACGGCCACATAACCCAGAATCACTCAACATTATTATAATTATTATTATTATCATCATTGTGTTATTATATTACTCTTATCATAAGTATTATTATTGTTATTATCGTATAAAATATTGATTGTACATGAAATTTACATTGCTACATTTAATGTATCTTTAACTGTTTATAATTAGTATAGTGTATATCTATATTTGTCAAATATTTATTTGTATTTGTGCTGGTTGAGTGGAAGAGAAGGCCTTATGGCCTTAACTCTGCCAGAATAAATAAAACATTATTATTATAAAAAAATCAGAAAACTGTACCTCAATACAGGTATGTGCCATCACACATTGGTGTAAATGGGAATGACAGGCCTTTTGCACCAACGAGAACAAAACTATGAGCGTACATAATTAAAATAAAATCAGAAGCAGAATATTCCATAGAATCAATATAAAATTACAAGGAAAAAATTGGGCCGGAATCAAGAAACTTTGGAAAACATAGAGCTCAAAACCAAGAAATGAAGCTCTTGATTGCTTTCAACACTTGAATTTTACAGCACTGATGAGTGTTCCTTATACAACTTACCAGGTTCATCCATGGAAACAAAAAAGTTATCTCTACTCTATGCAAAAGCAAGAAGCAAAATGGGTTAAGCGATCCCAAATGCAGCAATTATAAATCAATATGTAGATATATGACGGGCAAACTTGATTACTTATAACTGAATAAGGTTTTAGGTATATATCTTTTAAAGCTAAATATATTCTCAGCACAAACTTTTTTAATGTATATACATCAAGTGTCCCACATAGGGATGACATGGATGCTCTCTAGTGGGAGTTTCTTAACCAAGGTAATTTAGTTATGCTTTTTTTGCCTACAGATGTCAATGTGCTTAGCACATCACTTCAATGAGACATATAGTAGGCAAATGAAGTACTGCTTGGATGGATAAAGGTAAAATTTTGCTCAGAGGCCTTTTTGTTCAGGCTTGTGGTTCTTTTACCAGCCTGAAAATCTTCTGACTCGAGACCAGCAGCTTAAAGTCCCTCCTGGAAGGCTTGTCCCTTGGATTTTTCCATTGACTCTGGCCAGGTTTGAACCCTTGGGACTAGACAAGGAACAAAACCACTATACCACCGCAGCCGATGACATTTTTAATAATATTTGGTAACTAGAATTAGAGATACAATTTTTTGGCTATCAGTTAATTTTTATCACTCTTTATGACCGACTCCCCTTAAATAGCCAGATTGTTTGAATAACAATTTACTTTTACCGTGGAGTTCTCTGGCAGACACAGTTTACAAGTACCAAGATGCATTTTCTTTGTTTTGAACCTCCTGGAATCTTGATTGTTGAATTGGGAGAGATGCAAGAGCCAAGAAGTAAGGTCTCTCTTATTATATGCTGATGGAACATGTAGTGCATAAATGAATTCTGGCAGAACTGAATGAGTCAGTGGTATTCCTAGGGCAGTAAGTGTAAGTTATTCTTATATTTTTTGTTAAGATTCTGAATTTATGCACCTCTTAAATTAGTTTTAAAGCCAAAGACAAATCTAGTGAACTCTCAGTTAGTTTAGGAAGGAGTTTCAAATTATAGTAATTATGTTGATGACGAGTCCATTTCTCTTTTTTCAAAGCCCCAGAATTACCAAAGGACAGCATGGCACTGCCATTTATTTTGTGCAAAATCAAAGAATTTTATTATCTCATCCAAGTTGGTAACACGATGAAAGTAAAAATTATTTTCACTGACCAAATAACTACTGCTGTTTGTATTTATCAAAAGAGAGTTCATAGTTGGGAAGTGTAGAATATCATCATTTAATGTTTAATAATTCCATAAAATTAATACTCAATGAATCATGCAAAGACGCTAAAAATGGAAAATCAATTGCAAAAAGGAAATGTGATTCTGTGCATTAAGATTTAAAAATAAATATTTTTTTTACCAATGCCACCAGGTTGTCTTTGACATTTCTGCTATTCTCTCCTGGCATTGGCAGATTTGTAACCCAGTTCTCAATTTGGGGCACCTAGAAGGCTCAGTTATGTTACCATACCCCAACGATATGATAGGCGATGATGAAATGCCAGGGTGGAGTAAGATTTGAAAAGAAATAAAAAGATAATAATTTAAAGATTTAATTAGATTAATGAATTGAAAATTGTTTATGAAGTTAGATTTAAATAAAATTTATTACTTACTTAAAATGTGAAATAATAGATATTTCATAATTTAAATTAGAGAAAATTATGTTACTTAAGCATATAATCTTGAAAGATTTTTTATTTATTATTATTATTAACTAAATAAATATGTGTAAAAAATTGATTTATGGTTCTGTTTCAATTCCAATTGTTAGCAAGTGAATTGCAACATGTTATATTATTATTTTTGTCATCACATTGTAAATATTCTCTATATTAAAATATATAAAATTTATTTATGTAATTCAGGATATCATGTTTTGTTATCAAGTCCTGAACTCAAGATCTTCCCACCCTAAGTCTGTTAAAATTAACATTTAATTAATGTTCTCACAGTTACCTGATTTATTAGCTACATTGATTTATTTTTTTTTAGCTCAGATTAAGTTTTGGTTGACAACATGAACAAATCTTCTGGCAGTATTAAATTTGATAATTTTGCATCCATTTATGCAGAGGGTATATTGCTGTCATTGGCAATCAGCTGATATTAATTTTTGCCACTTCGTTGGAATTACATGGGTATCACTCAGGAAATAATTTACGTTTAGCCTATTTAAATTACCGGTAATATTTAGTTTATTATCGAGAGTTTATATATAAATAATTAAGCATATTGAAATATGTGTTTAATGTACATTTGTTATTAATCAGCACGGTTGGTAATGGCATTTTGTCCAACTGTAATAATAGGGAATTAAGTTGTACTGAGTGGATTACTGTGTTTTCAATTACGGTATTCTAGTTATTACCTTTGTTGGTCTATATATATATATATATATATATTGTGTTTAACACAACAATAATACACGTACATAGACATCTAGCTTTATTATTTACATTGGGTTTGAGATTAGCTACGAATATTTTATGTGTTGGTAGCATCGATTTGAATAATAATGCAAGCTGTAAAACTTGTGGCGGTTTCTTGTCAAACGGAGAGGTCTATTTTGATTTTGTGGCACGTGTAGAAATCCAAAATTTCAAGGAGAAACCATTTAATTTTCCGGAAATGGTGAATTTTAAAGTTGGCGTTTTAAGAACTACTTTATGATGTGCGGTGTTACACGCAAGTACCGAATACAACATTAGTTATATTTTCATTACAGTAACATATCGAATCGCAGTATTTGGATATCTCTCAATGCTTCTCCATGATGCACGCTTATTATAATTCATTACATTATTAAACTAATGCGAAACGCAGTCGTCGCATCGGTCCATAAACTGAAAATTATCTCATCGGTATCAACGGGTTCAGGAATATAATAAAACATTTCTTCTCTATAGGATAGGGTTAGTGATTTCAAACTTATTTTTTAATAAGTAGCTAGTATTTTATTTATCGATGCTGTTAACTTGGGCCATAACTAACTCGCTGGTTCTACCGAATCCGTAGGTTTATGGCCGCGCGGACATAAGCTCTCCATACATAGCTATCCTGAGCTAAATTTTTCCAATCATCCCCATTATAATGTACTTCCTCAAATCATCGTTAATGATATTCTCCCACCTCATTCCTGGTCTATCAACTGGGCTTTTTCCTGTAAGAAACTTCTATGCAACTCTTTCATTCCCCATTCGAGCCACATGTCCTCCTATCGCAGTCTAGAAGACTTAACTGTTCTTATTATATCTGGCTTCCTATTGGTTCATTAGAGCCGTACTTCAAATTATGGCATGAAAAGTAAAAAAAACATGCCAGAGGCCTCTTATTCCATTCTTCAGTTTCTTTTACATGTCGTAAGTCTATGACATGGGATCCACGGCTTTATTTCTCTTCCGATAGAACCCATTCACCTCGGGACCAGAGGTGAACTACCAGCACCTCCTTAATTGTTAGAGTTCATTGGGCTTTACTTTTCAATTTTCAAATAAAGTATGTTACAACTTGTTGTTATAGGAATGCGTTAAAACGTACTTTTCCTCAACTCAGCCTTAAGATAAAATTAAATAGTTGTGGAAAGTTGGGAATCCGGCCTCGCGAACTCACTGGCGCTATCGGACACTTGATTCATGGCCGCTGACTTGAGCTTTCGGCCTAGCAACAGAATATTTTCTGAAGTATAAAGTATGGATTAAGTATTTTTTCTGGAAGTTGTTATATTCCAACACAGGGAACTTGCATATTTGATAGAGCGCTGAGTCGTAATTCTTTGTGTGTTTGATTTATGGTAGAGTCAGTGACTGATGAAGTGTAATCGATGTCAAATTACAAATGGAGCGTACGTAATCAGCACAAATAGTGCGCTATAAATCTCGGCTTCCTTAGAACTGTCATCCAGTCTTCTCTGTCCCTGGCAACCAGCCACCATCTGTATATTCCCAACTTCCTCAAGTTTTATTGAAGTCCTGGTTGACCCTAACCTTCAGATTTACCTTCCATAACTTACCTAGCAATCTCATGTTCAGCCACTCTTTGAAAATGTCCTGGCCATCGCAATCTTGAACTTTTAATTAATGTTACATCAGGAGACTTACATAACTGGTAGAGTTGATGGTCGTATCTTATCCGTCCTCTCCCTGAGCACATGTACGGTCATGTATTTCATCTCAGAAGTCTTGATACAGTATATCACATCTTGACAGAGTCACATTTCACTGATTTTATTGATGTTTTATATACGTTACATTTTCGCGCCGTGGCTGAGTGGTTAAGGCAGGAAGCCTTGGCGCAGAGCTACGGGACTTGCGCTGGTTCGAGTCTCCATGGGGGAAGAAATTTTCTCATGGTATTTTGGCCAGTATGGGACCGGTGCCCACCCAGCATCGTGATGCATTTGGGTAGCTACAATAAGTAGCGGCTCCAGGTTGAGGAAACCAGCTATAACGGCTGGGGGACTCGACATGCTGACCACATGTCACCCCTACACTGGCTGATTATCATCTACCTCTGTGATTGACACATGTGGATGTGAAGCCAGCAGCCGGCTGGTAGGCTAAGGGCCTTGTAGGCCTGTCGCGTCAGGAGAACATTTTGTTTTCCTCGTTACAAGTTTTTATTTTTTTTAACCCCAAAAACCTGTTTTATTAGGATTTTGTATTGTCCTGTCAATTTCTTCACCGATATCATTGATTAGGGAGCCTATATACAAAAAATTAGAAACATCCACAACTATTATAGTTTTACGTGTTACATTTCATTACCTAGTATAATATAGGCCTACCTGATTTTTCTTTCATCTGTTTTTCAAACCCATTATTACTGGCTGCTGCTTCCAGGGCCATAAAAGTTCTCGAAACGTCTTTTAAAATTCTGCCGATGATAACTGCATAATCAACATAGACCAGAATCTCAGAGAACTTGCAGAATATCGTATTTATTGTTTGAATATCGCCATCACTCGACACTTTCTCCAGGATAACAAACATTTAAAAAAAAACAAGTCGGTGAACCACCTTGTTTTGATGAAAACAATGTTTGAAGTCGGGTAGATGAGACTGAAGCCCTGTTAGACACTGGGTATCAATTCAAACTTAACCAACCCACTAGTTCCTATGGAAATTACATCTGCCAGAGCGCTCTAACTGCTTTGTCATATGCTCAAGTAAAAATAATAAATACTCGATGGGTGTCAACATTGTGTTAAAGTGTTATTTGCTTTGAGTAGCCTGTGTACAGTGCATTTGATAAGTTGTGGATTTTCCATTCCTTCTCTTGATAAATGACATGCTTGAATTTTATGAGATTATAGTAGCCTGTAGTTACCGGTATTAATGCTTTGGAATGTTTTACTATGTTATCTTCGAAGAGCGTCACTTGCTTCGCATTATCTCTGATACGGAAGATGTCTGTGGCGAGTTATATCGGAATCTGTTTCCAGTTTTTCAAGGAACATTTAACTGCCACCGTGTAATTTAATGTATTAGACTACAAAGGCTGCAATAAAAGTGAAGAGCGTTGCTAGCAAAGCGAGCGGGAAAACATAAGACCAGATTTAGAGCGTACAGTGAAAGTGGGGCACGATATGCGAAACGAATTACCTATATATAAATATAAACAAGCCAAACTTCAAGCTACCTTAATACTAATGACAGTTTTGAAAGCATTGGACATATTTTGATCATGTTACCATCGCGGCAGGTTCACGACTAAAGTAGACTCATTCTAGAAATAAACTGAAATACTTGTGACGTTGAATTCATGTGTCCGTCGCCGTGGCGTAGTCGGTAGAGTCCCTACCTTCCACTCTGGCGACCCGGGTTCGATTCCCGGCGGGGTAGGAGATTTTAAATCTCCACCTTGGGTCTCGGTGTGTGTCCTGTTCTTGTATGTGAGAATAAAATAAAGGTAAAAAGAGTAAGGTAAAAACAATAAGGCAAAAGAAGAAGGAAAAACAGTGTAAAACGAAAAGGAGAAAAAAAATCACCGTAGTTCCAAAACACGCCGATCTTTTTCTAGTCTTTATAGACTAATACACTACGTTTTGTTTATTTTCATTAAATACAGTCTTCAAATACATAAAACTGCCTTTAAGCTTTGTGTAATTTATAGTGTAGAGTAGAGAATGAGGTATTAAAGAGAACAATAGATTTTAGTGAACTAGGAAAGACGAATTTTACTTTAAAAAAATATGATTTTTCTTCAGTTATTTAGAAAATATTCACACAGAGTCCACCGCTGTAGTCTCGGGGTAACGTCATTGCCTGGGTTCAATCCCCGGTTGGGACAAGTCTCCTGGGTGAGGTGTCGGGAAACTTTAAGGCCCAAATAGTTCAGAACACAATTTGACTATTAACATAATCCTGTTATTGTCGTCTTGTTTAGTATGAATGCGGGTGTCTTGCCTCAAATACTTGTGTTGTTTCGGAGGTGGCACTGGCATTGAGCTTATCACTCATCCATGTGATCCAGAGTTTAAAAGCTCTCCTGACAGGTCGTGTCCCGGGGCAAGTAAACATTACTTATAAATAGAGAGGTTAAACGTAAGTAAATAGAGAGAATTCACGCTGAATAGTTAAAGTCGCTGACATCATCAAACCCGGATGTTAATATCACGCTCTTATGAAGTAAAGTTTTTCAATCATCCCCTGTATAATTTATCTCCCTCAATTCATAGTTAATGTTATTCTCGCACCTCATTCTTGACCTGTCTTATGAGCGCTTTTACTCTGGTTTTCCTACAACAAGTTTCCATCCCTCATTCGTACGACGTGTCTTGCCCACTGCAACTCTTCTTATTACACCTGATATCATGCAGCTCATCTGCCAATGTGTCTCTTCCTCTCTCTCTTCGGTTCAAAAATGTTCATAAGAACTTTATTCTCAAATACTCGTAACATTTTCTCCTTCCTTAAAGCAAAAACCCATGTTTCGCGTAGTACATATGACACAAGAATACATTTTTAACATTTTTTGTTTAACTTTTTTAATTTAAATTCGAATGAACAAAGACATCCTCTAGTGCGAATTAGCATGAGTTTTCAGAATTGTGCCCATGTATAATTTTTGTCTGCGCCTCATTTATTTCAGTTGTTCTACTTCTTCAAAATTTCCTTAATTGTTATAAATTACCATTATATAATATATTTCTACGTGTGATCATACAGTATTTAGTTTTATTGATATTTACTTGAAGCCCCAATTTCTTAGCGTTACTCAATATAATGTGCGTGTTCTCACTATCGCCTAACAACACTACTTATAATAATATTAGGTATTATTGCAGCCAATGACCATGTAGAAAGAATTGTTTTCATGTCTTACAAAAGTCTGTATCGATGTTCCTATGTTTTTACACTGTAACAGGTGATATCGGTCGCAGTGCGACCCACATAGTTTGCACTTGCACTTTTCTTCTGGGTTATGGCGCTACACTGTTGTGCATATCCTGTGGTGGAAACCATGGACCGCGACTCTCGTCACGGTGTGTCTGAGGTCGTATCTGACTGCTGTCCATTCCCTGTAGATCATCGCATCCGTTGCGTAGAACTCAGGCCATATCTGTTCTCTCTTCTCGTTTAGTTCCATGTTTAGTTCCCTCAGCAGTTCTCTGTAGGCATCTGTTGCCGGCAGGAGAAGGTCCAGGTGGAGCTCTTCTATGAAGAAGGGTTCCTTTGTCAGTATGTATGTGAGGCGTAGGCGTGTATTTTGATACGCTAAGCACTGTCTTTAAAAAGTGTGCTTTGACTTTCTCTATTTGCTCAAAAACACTACTTATAGCATATACCAACAACTCATTGTCTTGTACGCATTCTCTAACTTATTTCGTCCACCGTCCACTTTGAAATTTAAACATTTTCTATTAGCCTCCGAAATTTGTAAACTTACCATATGTTAAGGGGCACGCCGTAGCGTAGTGGTTAAGGCACTGAGCTACAAGCCGGAGGGTCGAGGGTTCAAGTCCCGTTGGGGTCAGGATTTTTAAACTGACCCAAACCCTCTGGCGGCACTATGACCCTGGGGTCGACTCAGCCTCTAACGGAAATGAGTACCAGACGCTTGTTCTGGGGGTAAAGGCGGCCGTCACGCAAGGCTGACAACCCGGCTGACATAAAGTGCCGATTGACTAGAAAAAGTGGGAGCCTTAACCTCCCACTACCCCAAGGGCCTCCGGGCCTGTTGTGGGATCACTTTATCATCTGTTAAAAATAATAATTGTTAATTGATGTTTTAAAGGTGCGTTCTTAAAAACGGCAGTTGCAATTAGGCCTATTGCTTTTAAACGTACCATATTGTGTTTCTGAGTTCAAAATTATATTTCAAGTGAGAGAAATTGAATAGTGGTATACAGGGTGATTCATAATTCCTATTACAAACTTCTAGGAGTTGTAGAGGGGACTTAGTAGATAAAGTTTTGATAAGGAACCCATGTCCGTAAACGTATAATTTCGATGTAAAATAGGTTTTAAGATCGAAATATGGGCTGATATCGTGTGCCTCGTGATACAGAATACGTATTACAGACTTCTAGGGGTTGTACTACAAGTGTGGTTCCACGTGGCGACCCTGTTGTTCGTTGCACAAAGTGTACCTGCCACGCATGTTTTCATACACACGCCCCACAAGACCTAATGTGTGCTCAATAATTTCTACTATCGCCAGAATTCGTGCAAGATCTTCCTCCGACTCGACAGGTGTAGTACAACCCCTAGAAGTTTGTATTACTTATTCTGAAACACAAGACACATGATATCAGCCCAATGTGTTTCGATCTTCAAACTTATTTTACATCGAAATGGTATGTTTCCGGACATGGGTTCCTTATCAAAACTTTATCTACTAAGTCCCCTCTGCAACCCCTAGAAGTTTGTAATAGGATTTATGAATCAGCCTGTATTTTTTATTTGAGTTATCTTCTCTTTTAATATCAGAAATGTCCATTCTTCTTATTATAAATGTGGTACACCTCCATTGTCCATCTACTGCCAATAGAGTGCACCACGATGCAGGTCTGTTAGATAATCCTACAATAAAATTATTATTTTAATAGTATTACAACTCAATTGTGTTTCGACATGAGTGAATCTAAAATTTAAAATTGAATTAAAAAATATTTCAGATTGGCTGATTATTAAAAAGACCAAAAATACATATTAAATATATATTTATAGGCCCAAACCTAAATCTGCAGTTAATTAACAAAAAATCAATATCAGATAATTAGAATAATACACAATTAGTTGATTGACAGCCGTGTGAGTGGTTAACTTGTATATTTAATCAGAAAGTACGAATCTTGAGGCTTGTTAATTCCAAGATGGATTTAAACGTGTTGATTTTCATATAAATAGCTACAAAGGAAATGCGTAAATTCTCTGAATGGATTATTGAGATAAGGGCTATTGTAAATCGTTCATTGGTAGTGTTACACGTGTCCGCGCGCGCTAATAAATCTATCATGTTTCCCTGTTCTTTGTGGAAATACCTACATGACTGCTATCTCGGTGAATTATATCATTCTAATTCAATTGCAGTAAACTGCGATCACTGTTTTGCATTGCACTTGTTTACAAGTATTTGACTGCGTACAGAATAGCAATTATAACAACACATTTCACATTATCTACAAATGGTCCCCGCATTTTAATCCATATCATATTCGCCTTGTGTAGTATGGATGTATCAGTAAAAGTTATGTCTTGTCTTAATGATACGTGTTGTCTCGGAAGTGGCACCGACATTGAGGTGATTACTAATCCATGTCCTTGTGTGATCCAGACATAAATCTTCTCCCGAAGATCGCGATCCTGCAAGGCGCTTGTGACTCGGGACATGTGAAAGCATCTATAAAGTTAGAGGTAAAGGGATAATTATATATGGCGGCTCCGTGGCGAAAGCGGTTAGACGCTCGCCTCTTACCGCGGGGGTCCCGAGATCGAGCGTCTGTCATTTCTTGTGGATTTTGTGGTGAAAGAAACGGAGCTAGGGCAGGTTTTCTCGGGGTTTCTCCCGTTCTCCCCTCCCACAATTTCATTCCACCATTTTCTCCATACTCATCTCATCCATTTCATGTGATCTGCCCTGTGATGGTGCGTCAGGCGTGGTCGGCCGGCACCCCTGTCATTCAGACCCCTACATATAGGGGCTCATCTCAACTCACCCTCGACCCTACCCTGAGTTGGCCAGGAGCTGAGGGTGTATATTAGTCACACACACACACACACACACACACACACACACACACACACACACACACACACACACACACACACACACACACACACACACACACACGTGTCTAGTAAGTAGGATCGATGAATATTTGTTTTTTAAGAAATCTTCTTATGAGAACTACCTCAATACTGTATTTCTTCGGAATTAGCTGAAATTGTTTAAATAAAATCTCCAATACCGCCGACAATCGAACCCGGAGCTGCCAATCTGGATGCGAGTTACCACTGCGGACTTGTTTAAGTAGGATTTGCACATAACTGGATGATTGTAACCCCCAGTTGATAATTGTTTGTATTTTATTTAACGACGCTGTTTAACATGCCAGATCGTCTGAGTTGCAACTCAAATCTGTGCGAGGAAGTGCCCACAAGTTTCGCTCAGAGGTTTCTTATTTCAGGCTTGTGGCTGTCTGTCTGACCTGCTCTACATCACGGACCTTCCGTTTTACTTCTCTTCTCAACCAAGTGTTACTGTGAATTTTTACTTTAAAACCCGATGTCTATTATTAATGTGATTCGAAATTTGAAATTGCCGCATTTTACGATTATGTAAATTTTTAAAAATACATTTATTATTTGCATTGGTTTGAGGAATGAACAAGATATTGAAAACAAAATAAATACATAAATTCAGTTATGTGTGCGCATTATTAACATATCCTTAAACAACACTAGGCAGGATACAAACACTTAATTTTATAAAGTAATGGCAGTGTCAATATTGCTTTATGGTTCAGAGTTTCCGATATCGACCAGAAAAGAGCAAAGGAGAATTGAAGCAACAGAAATAAGATTTTTGAGATTTGTTGCGGGTTATACCTTATTTACTGAGGAAGTTGACTCTGAAAAGAAAGCCATACATGAGCCAACAATTGACTATTACAAAGATAAATACCAACTAGATAGTATAACTGTCACAGGATTGATGATCGGGGCAAGAGGTAGGCCTACTATACAAGGATTCCTAGCCAAATTTTGGAATTCCTTAGATTTGGACAGGGTGTATCTTTCTAAAATTGCCATCGCTGCCATTAGAGGATCAATTTCAATTTTAAGAAACCATTTTTACAAAATTTCTACTTTGTAGTATGTATACTTCAATTAGGCCTACAGTTTGAAATTTCTTAATGTATTTACAAAATGTATTTCATAAATTCAAAAAATTAATTGTGTATCACTTTGTCCTTGAGGCAATCCTCTAATGAGGAAAGTTGTATATAATAATAATAATAATAATAATAATAATAATAATAATAATAATAATAATAATAATAATAATAATAAAAAGAGATAAAAAGCGAAGATATAAGGAGGGAGAAAAAGATACATGCGTGAAATTAATAAAATAAAACAAAGTAGAAATGATTGGAAACGCGTACAAAGGAGGAAAGGCGATCTCGCAACCAAACTTAGGATGAACTACAAAGCAAAAGGTAGATGAATTGATGGAAGAACGAAGACAAGATGGGCTCAACAGTGTTAAAGAATGATGTCGGAACAAGCTTTGTGAGGCTTAATTACTGTGCTTTGTTTGAATTAAGTTCGTTAACAATTGGTCCTCGAGGACATGAAAAGTATTAAAAAGAAGATGAAGGATGCATTTTGGAAACATACGCAATAACTTTTGTTAATTAAAATTAAAAGTGTGAAAGTGTTAAAACCAATCGGTCACAACTGGTTTTGATCCTCGGAACCAGAGGCGAGCATGGTAACTGTGACGTGTCAAGTATAATGAATAAAATTGACATTAAGCTTTGTGACGTTTTGGGCCTAAACTATTTAAGCCAACCGTGAAAGGATGAGAACGGATTTGTGCGCGCGGAGCCACACGGAACACAGCTGATGTGAGTGAGTAGACCTACATTAACGTTATACTACCGGTGTCTGATACTTGTAACTTATTTCACGTTATTCTTATGTAGAGAACAGGTATGGGATCTTCAGGTGAATTCAGTAAACGGTGTGTTTGGTGTTCATTGCATCTAACCTAATATAGTTCCACCATTTAACCATAACTCCCATGGTCCCATATTTATTGTCCATTCCCATGAAAATATTTAAAAAAAAATAGATCTCACTAGAGACCCTGGGTGGTTGGAGGTAAAGTTTCCCACCATTTCAACAGCTGGCAATTCGTTATCAGCCGGGTTGCAACCCTACGTTTCGGCCGCCTTCACTTCCAGAACAAACGTGTGATACTCATTTATTTAGAGGCTGAGTGGATCTCAGGATCATGTTGCCATCGGAATGTTTCAGGCCAGTCTAAAAACCCTGTCCCAACCGGGATTCGAACTACCGGCTTGTAGTGCATTGCCTTAACCAACCACACTACGGCGTTACCCCACCTGTGTACACGCGTGTCTGTCTGCTAACGCTCTAGCGGCCGCATTTTTTCGGAACCAAACTTGGCTTATTGCAATCAATTAAGAAAAGTAAGGTCGAGTCTGTTAACAAAAAACAGACATTAGACGTGGGGTTTACAAATCGCTCTACCGCTGAGCGGCCGCAATATTGATATTAAAGAAAACTATTTCATTCTGAACTGGTTTCATTACTGTAACTTAAATAGTTTCTTTGCAATAATGTTTTGTAACATGGTGTGTAATGTAGCTTACTAAACGATTGTTGGCCAAACTGAACAGCAATAAAAGTAAGATCTAATAACACAATAAAGTTACTAAAACTAATAAAACAATATACACAAAGGAGGAACAGGCTATATCCAGCCTACTATACAGGAAAAAATACAAGGGAAATGATCAAATACGAAGAATTAATCTATCGGTTATAGCCTATACAAAATACTAGCTTAAAATAATAATAATTTAAACACTATTTTTATAAAATAAAGAAAAGAAAAGAAATCATTAATTGTTGAAAGAATACAATTAGTAAGGTGTTTTCGTTAGCAATTAAAATTTATTTAGTTTGTTTTTAAGTATATTATAGTTTGACAACCTGTGACGTAAGATGGAAAAGAATACCATGTTCTGGCAAGTGAAACCGTAAAAGATTGCGAATAATAGGTAATATGATGTGGAGGGATAAATAAAGGACACTGTGCTGATGGGATCGAGTCTAACGAAGTGGTGTGAAAATAATTAAGTGATGGTGTGTAGTAACTCATTGACAGGTGAACAGTTCTAGGATCTATTAGACCAAGCCACAATTGTTGCAGAGACGGTGGGTAACGTGCGAACACCACAAACAAAACGTGAGCAAGAATTCTGAACAAGTTGAGTCTTTGGGTAAAAATAGTATTTAAATTTCACAATAATTAAATAGAGGCGCTGCAAGTGTTTCTACTAACATTTTCCTTAGAGTAATTGGTAAACGATGTCTTATGCGATTTAATGAACGAATTATTGAGAAGATTGTTTCGTTTACAAGTATGATTTATTCGTATATTCTAATTTACATTTTTGTCCATAAATACTCTTAGATTTTTTTTACAAATACTCCTAGATTTCGAGGAGAGAGAAAATTAGAAATAATGTTATAGGCCAAAGAGAAAAGATGAAAGTACAAGGTACACTAGAAGAAACTATATAAACAGCAGTTTAAGGTGGTTTGGGCCCATGAAAAGGATGATGGATACTGAAGGTGGCCTAGATTTACGAATGGAATCTGACAAGAAAAGGAGAAGTGGAAGACCAAAAGTAACATGGACACGAGTAGTAGTCAGAACGAAGTATATTATTAAAATAATGATCTTGTAGAAGATTTCCGGGCTCTTGGTCGTGGTCTTGAGGCTTGTAGTTCCCCGACGTTTCGCCAGAGACTGCGTCCGGCATCCTCAAGGGTTGTCTTCAGACTGGCAATTTTGTCGACTACCTGCCCTATTTATACATTTATCCGCGACGTGTTCTCACGTGAGAAAAAATTGCCAGTCTCAAGACAACCCTTGAGGATGCCGGACGCAGTCTCTGGCAAAACGTCGGGGAAATACAAGCCTCAAGACCACGGCCAACAGCCCGGAAATCTTCTACAAGATCATCATAATAACTCCGGACGTGAAAGCCTAAGTCAATATAATATTATTAAAACCTGAAAATAAATTATAATGGTGCGTCTTATATTTGATAACGACTTATTTTCGGAGAAATTAACGGCGCCTTTATGTATATAAGACATGAGTTAAGTTTACTGGACCAGCCTAGAGGCGTCGCCACGCAATTAAACATTGTGATATTTTAAGTTAGATGTCAGATAGCAATTATCATATTTGCTTTTTCACAATATCCGATGGAGCGATTATTTCTAATCTACTTATCTAGTCTCTAAGCACTAAAAATGTAACGTACCATTAGTATAGAGTGCTTAGAGTTACTGTAAGTATGGACCTGCGCCTACATTAACGTAAGTTCTATTCATCTTAATTATCCGTGAGGTGCGTGCGTTTTCAAGAGATTCTCCTCCAACTGACGGAAAATATCGAAGCAAGAAATTTAACCTAAAAACTCCATGGCGCGACAGGTCTACCAGTCAGCTTCTGGCTTCACATCTACATGTGTTAATCACAGAGATAGACGATCATCTTGCCAGTGTAGGGGTGACATGTGGTCAGCATGTCGGATCCCCCAGCCGTTATAGCCGGTTATCTCAACCTAGAGCCGCTAATTACACTGAGCAACAAAAAAATAAACTTTTTTTTTGTCTGAGAAAGAAAATATGTGATTCTGATAGTATTTTTTCTCCTAAAATCAAATATGATATCGGTTTTTCTCCACACGCAAAGTTTCCGAGAGACAGGAATTTATAATTTCAAACACTTTAATATTTTCTACATTCGTAACTACACAATCTTCAAACAATCGGACTCACCTAGAAAGTAAGAAATGACGATTTTCTGCTCTATTTTGCCTGTGGAGCATCCCTCTTGATGGTCCAACAATAATCGGCCAGCATATTAGGATTCCATTTGCCTTGATATCTCTTTTCCATAGCTGAAATCTCGTGATGAAAGTGTTCCCCCCTTTTTTACAATGGACAAATGGACGAAAAAACGTTTATTAAAAATAACTATTTAAATCCATTAAATTGAAATTGAAATAAAAAATGTGGGTGATGGAGAAATTCCGAATACATATTTGAAAACACGATAAAAAAACTGCATTAAGTACAACTATTGGTACTCATGAGACAAAAATCATGTTGACCAGTGTTATTGCAGATAGGCCTACCCAGATAATACATTTCACCCAGCTGATTTTTAATCAATCTTTATTGGGCGATGGCAAGGAAGTAACACTAACATTTTAAATAACACTAATATTACAGCGACTCGTCTTGCCAGCTTCTCTAAAAGAAACGTTAAACCAAACGGTTATTCTTCCACTTATACCGTATTGATGCGAAACATTGCCCCTTGCTATAATTAAGGAGAAAATATTACGAGTGTTTGAGAATAAAGTTCTTAAGAAAATGTTTGGACCAGAGAGAGACGTACAGCAGACAGGTGATTGGAGAAGATACATAACAGTGAGCTACGTGGGCTTTATGGGAAACCAGATACGTACAATTAAGTCTCATAGACTGCAATGGAGACAAGTGAAATGGGGGGGGGCATGGATACCTCTTGTATGGAAACCAGAGGAAAGGGCCCACAAGGCAGGCCAAGAATAAGGTAAGAGAATAATATTAACCATAATTTTAATTTTTTTAGATAATCTCCATGTTTATTTTACAATTACCTGCACGTGGTGATGAAATTCACCCCCGCACCATCACATTGCCTCCACCGCGTTCAAACTTTTGCTGCAAATTGTTATTTTTTAAATGTTCATTTGCTTTACAGCATATAATTGTCTTGATTTCTTTCACCAGTTCCTCTTCTTATTAACATATAATTTTGCTAATTGAAGTCTGTTCCTTGTATTCACTCAGCTTACCTCGAGCATTTAATAACATTTCTTATTGTTTCTGATTTCCTTTTTTAGCCGAGCCCCTCCCACAGTTCACAAGTTATTTTCGATGCACTTTTTCTTGGGTTCACCTCTAACTATCCGTAATACGAAACTTTCTTCTCAGGTAACATTTAGATTATCTTCTTTTTTTTTCTTGTGAAATATGCCTACTTTATCTATTCTACCCTCTTCTTTGCATTTCCTACAAAGTTTCTTAGTAGTTCTACTAAAATGTAGCATATTTGCTATTTGTCTTGGCATATACATGGTGTTCCCTCTGTTAATAACTCACGTTGCATCGTTTTCGCCCAAAACTTGTATTGTTAATCATCCTAGAAGTGTTATTTGGGAATAGAATAATATCACTATGATTGTTTTAGTATAATACAGCGAAAAGAATGAACTTGACTGCATCTATGATTTAATTGAATCTTAAGTGACCCGATAATACACTCTTAATGTATTGTATAGAAACCAAGTTAATATAACATATTATCATTAAATAAAATGATTTAAAATATACCTTCTTAGGTAAGATCCGTCGTCCTCAATTTATAAAATATGTATTCTTTATGCCTGTAGGCTTTTCAGAACATCCGTTCCATCTTCAGCAGGTCCCTCTTCGCTACAACATCCAGTATGATGGTTGATGCTGCTGGTCCTAATGTACGACAACACCACATTAGGACCAGCAGCATCAGCCATCATACTGGATGTTGTAGCGAAGAAGGACCTGCTGAAGATGGAACGGATGCTCTGAAAGGCCTACAGGCATAAAGAATACATATTTTATAAGTTGAGGACGACGGATCTTACCTAAGAAGGTATATTTTAACTCGTTTTATTTTATGACTATTCACCTCAACGGTTTTAACAATGAATTTTATTAGTATTGACACATTATATTTGTATAAATGCTCAAACATTTATCTTGAGTATTGCAAACTGATTGAATGCTCCGTTTTTGTTCGCTTGTTGGCAACATTTGCATTGATTCATTTGATATCTGCAACAAGAGTTGAATTGCTTGTGCATGTTGACGAGACCGGGTATCCAGGGTAGTATTATACTCAAATCTGGATACTAAGCGTTGACCCAAGACAAGATGGACAAATGACGTGGAAAAGGATTTAAGAAAAAATGGAATAATTTGGAAACAAAAACTAAGGATAAATCAGAATGGCTTGTAGTTGTTTACGGGCAAACTGTAAAACCTTTGATACCAGAGATGATGATGATTGACTGACACTATTCCATCCGGAGGTTCATACCTCACGGATGGAATCTATCCGTACATTCTTATCTTAAGCAACTATTTTAACCTCTCTTAAATCATGGTTAACGTTATTCTCCTACTTCATTTTTGGTCTTCCTATTGGGCACTTCCCCTCTGGTTTTCCTAGAAGCAATTTTCGTAGCCCACATTGAATTGTCATTCGTGCCACAAGCCCTGCTTGCCGCAGCCCATGAGATTAACTGTTCGCATTACATATAGTTTCACATAAAGACATAAACTTCATACATTTTGTTGTTATGTAGTTTTCTCCATTCACCTGTCTCTTCGTCTGCTTGTTCCAAATTTTATTCTCAAATACTCGCTATCTTTCCTCTTCTCTTATGATAAGAAATAATGTTTAATATACGGATGACTGGGAGAACCGCAGTATTATATATTTTTAGTTTAATAACAACACACTTAAACAATTATTGTAAGTTACAATCAAGCATTGTTATAAATTACCATTACAAGTTTCTAAGTTGGAGTCTCAGTCGCTCCACGTGGGTTTCATAGTCTGGCCAGGTTCTTCTCCAGGTTTCTCTCGTTTTCTCCTGCCAAAAATGTAATTCCACCACTTCTCCATATTCATTAATCCATTTCGTTTCATTGCATTTTATCTACTCCTGTGACAAGGTCAGGTCAGTTTGTCGTGACCTGGCCCTCGGGTAGATCAGACAATTTGAAGGTAGGATTCGTTGTGAGTCCAAGAACTCCAGTGAATGCAGAACTTGATTTAATATATTTATTAAAGACGATGATTAAAAAGTTACAATATTGTGTCTCTAACTGTCATAGAGACGAGGTCGGAACCATGAAGAATAAGCCCTGATGCCAAGGGCATCAGCCGTTATAAACCCTCTGATAAGCGGGCGTGGCATGGACGCTGAGTTGGAATGTATCACCCTCATTTCCAAATAAGGACATATCTCTTCTAAAGTTACGTATGAAGACTGGAATTTACCAGCCATGTTATCTTACTGTATTCAACTAGGGGATGGAGAGTAATCTTATCTTGACTCGGCGCCCCTGTATTAGACTGGGGGATGGTGAGTAATATTATCCAAACTCAACGCCCCTGCCTGTTTCAACTTGAATATCCACATGTAATTATTATTATATATTAGAGTGTCCAGTACGCAATTTCCTTTCATAATATAATATAAATATATTCTGATTGTTAATTCAATACTTTAATATACATATGGATTTTATGCTATTGGCTAACAGTGCAATAATTAATTAGTATATGCGATAATAATGCTACAGTCAGCACAAGTTGGCATCCTTACATACCATTAATAGGGGCTTCTCATCCCTCGACATAGCATCACGGCGGGTTTACATCACTACCAGCACGGATTTCATCGTCTTGCTTTGATTATACTTGTTCTTCATTAACGTTATTGCAACATTTGTGACGTAGGACATCCCCACAATAAATTGGGATAAATCAAATGTTGATGTTTGATTCAGTTTGTGGGAGCGCTGTTTGTAAGTGGTGTGAGGAGTTTGGGAGTAGGACGTTTACAACATTTGCTTCCGTTTTCCTGAATTCAGTGACAGTACAGTATAATAGTGCAACACTTGGCCCAAGGTCGCGATACTGAACGAATTGTAATGTGTCTACTGTATGCTGATTGTCAAGATTTCACCTTGCACAAGTCCTCTTTGATATCCAATCTGATACTTTGTAACGGTTTATGGGAGACGGGTAAAGTAACTCACAATCTGTATCAGTCTGAATTACTTTAAATCATATCACATTATTCTATACTTTTACCTCAGCGAGAGCTTGAAGTAAGATCGTGAGGTTGTCAGGACTCTCTCCTCAGCTCCTGCAGTACAATATTAAGTTACTTCAAAAAATATATTTTCATAAATATATTTTACATGAAAACATATTTTAACAATTTATAATACAATAACATTTGCTTTCAAAATATTAGGCAACAATACAACTGTTTGGGCAAATTTTTGTATACAACGAATAGTTGTAGCTAAAATTTCACTTTCTAATTGATCAGTGTTATTTTGTTTCCTCAATTCACCTGTCTGTCGCCTCTCTGTACACCAAACATAATCCTAAACACTTCATTCTAAAATACAGTACTTGCAATCTTTTCTCATCCCATAAAGTAAGAGACAATCCTTCGCATCCATATAATAGTATTAATAATAATAATAATAATAATAATAATAATAATAATAATAATAATAATAATAATAATAATAATAATAGGCCTAATAATAGGCCTAATAATAATAATAAATATAATAATAGCAATAATATATAATAAAACAATAATAATAATTATATTTTTCCGATTTTAACAATGTTATACATTCTTCCGGCAATTTTCCTCCATTCGTCTCTATTACAACACATTTTTCCTCTATTTCCCAGTCTTACAAAGTTTCTCTAATCCCTTGGATCCACGTGAGATTTGTCGTCCTTCCCTTCTCGTTCCTGATGGTATCCATTCCATTATTTTCTTCGGTAATCTTTCATCCTCCATTCACCATATGCCCGTCCCTTTTTAGTTGCTTTTCTTGGATAAATTTTAAAATTGAGTTTTCTACATTCATGTTCTTTTTTATAACTTAATTTCTAATTTTCTCTCTCCTTGATATCCCAGCAGATCTTCTCCATTTTTGCTACCATTAATTTTCTTTTCATCTGATAATTTAGAGTCCAAACCTCTGAACAGTAATAATAGCCTTATAATGGGGTACGGCAAGGATGTCTTCTATCACCTACTATTTTCAACACCTTCCTGGAAGACCCAATGAAGAACAGGTTCAGGAATATGGGAGACGTAAGCATGGGAGGAATAAGAATTAAGTGTACAAGATTTGATGATGATTTGGCTTTACTAGCAGAAGATGCAATGACACTGAGGAACGTGCTGATGGAGCTAAATGACAGATACGAGGATTATGGGATGAAGATACATATAAATAAGACGAAGGCCATGATTATAGGAAAGAAACCAAGGAAGATAAACATGAGGATTAAAGATAAGGCCATTGAGCAAGTGGAGAGCTTCAAATACTTGGGTTGTACTATCAGTAGTAACATGAATGCGGTCAAGAAGTAAAGCAGACGATAGCAATGGCAAAAGAAGCTTTTAACAAGAAGAGGAGCATTTTCTGCGAACCTTTGGCAAAATAATTATGAAAGAGGCTAGTGAAGTGCTTTGAGTGGAGTGTAGCATTGCATGGTGCATAGAATTGGACATTACGACGGGATGGGAAGCTTTTAAGATGTGGATATAGAGAAGGATGGAGCTTATAAAATGGACAGACAAAATAAAAAATAAAGATGTGCTAGACAGAGTGAGTGATGGAAGAACAATGCTGGAACTCATAAAGAAGAGGGAAATAAATTGGATTGACCGCTGGCTAAGAATAAACTGTCTATTGACGGATGCCCTAGAAGGAATGGTCAACGGAAAGAAGGTTAGGGGCAGAAAATACATCCCATGATAGACAATATTAAAATAAATGGTTTGTGTGCGGATACAAAAAGGAAGGCTGAGTTAAGGAAATAGTGGAAAATGCTGAGTTTGCAGTGAAAGACTATATAATAACATAAAAATAGGCTCTCGGTCGTAAATCATGGTAATAAACATATATTTTTGTGAAATTAACTTTTTGGCAACATCGGATTCCTTGCAACTGATTTCATAGGTTTTTGAAAAAAATGTCTATACCCTGTCCGCTCTTATAGTGATCCTCGTCAAAACAAAACCATGTGACCTGCTAGCTTTTCATTGGTTATGGACATCGACGTATGACGTAAAAGCAATAAGAACGCGGAAAAGTAGTCCCCTTCATTAAACGAAAAATATGTCCTCTGAATATACTTGTTATTCTTCGTGAATGAAAATAATAATATTCAAAACATACAAAATATTATAAAATATGCCTAATCAATAATTACAACTAAAAATAATTTATTACATATGGATGATGCATTGAATCATGATTCAGTCGATTCTCGTGAAACAAAATGGCTGAAAGTATCGAGTCTTCTCTTGCTATGTCGTCATTTTCCTGTCACAAGTGACAGTGCTTGTGGCGCGAATGGCGGAAGGATATTGTTTCTACAACGTACGTCGGTGTCCATAACCAATGGAAAGCGAGCAGGTCACATGGTTTTGTTAAGAGTGGACAGGGTGTAGGAGATTTTATATTCTGTAAGAATAATGTCGGCATTAAGCAGTTGTTTGGAAGTAAAACAATCTAACTAATAAACAGTTGAGTGTGTGATAATTGAGCTTTGTAAAACATAAACGCAAGGCATGATTTGGAATTAACTTTATTATGTTCCGCACAATATTAATCACAAAGTGAACTGTTAGGGAACAGGACCTCATATCTGCGTGTATCTTTAATTCTTACATCCGGAGAATAAAATACGGTGAGAAGCCGCTATTAAAATTTGTTTTCTCAATAGACACAAAATACTTGTGTAACATTTTTTATTCAATGCCCCGGGTTGTCATTTCGACATTTCTGTTGTTCTCTCCTGACATTGGCGTAATTGTAATCCACTTCTGAAGTTGGGGCGCCTACAAGATGGAGTTACGTCGCCCCGATTATATGATGGTGATGATGATGATAGTGGTTCGCCAGGAGAGTCCTTAATCCTAAACTTGACCTAAATTCCAGACCATGGGCAACCATAGGAATAATTCCCTTTAAGGAAAAATTCCTGTGGTTTGACCGGGAATCGAACTCGAGACCTCATGAACATTAGCCAGAAACGCTGAACGCTGACCACCAGTCCATGAGGCTGGCCACTTGTGTAACATAATTAGGATAAACCAAAGTACTTGACATTGTCATCAAAACTTAATCGATTTCCCAACAGTTTTGATTTTGTTAGTTAGCATGTTTTACGAGCGAGTGAGGCTCGGATCGTCTTCTTCCAGGTGTGGAAACTTACTTTATTTAAGATGTAGGATTGTTTGGGATATGAAACAAGTGGACTCTGTTACATAATGCGCATGAGCAATAAAATTAGTTTCCTCGCAATTTTATTTCTAGCAAATATATAATTAGAAACGTGATTGTTGGTGTTTTTCCCCTGAATTCACGTCGGTGCTTCACCAGAGCGCGCGAGGAATATCAAAATGATAATGAATCATTTACGCGACACGTTCATCTCAATGTAAAGCTGAGAAACTTGTCATTCATTGACGGAGGTCACTACTTTCATCAGTTGTCGTTGTTATTCATAACACTGATAGTTCATACTAATGTTAGACACTTTAGCTGCCCCCCAGACAATCCGTCCGATAAGAACGTGATCTTAAAAAACGTCCGCGATGCAGGAACTGCGTCAAATAAGCGAACATCACAGGTTGAATCTTGCTGGTTTAAGGAATACATAAATATATTCTAGTTTATCCTCAAATTGGCGAATCACTTGTGACAGTTATTTCGGACCGCAGTGAAAGAAAAAGTGTTTTTTCTTTTTTTTTTTAATTTCGGGTTTCAGGTAAATGCTCTCTTATAATGGTTAGATTTTTCTGATTTTTGGATAATATCTTCTTGGTTTTATTTGAATAACATATGCTGAGTTTTTGAAGCGAAAAGTCGAAAATTGCGACAGTTAAAGCAATGTTTACATTATCGTTTCAGATGAACAATGATTCGATTTTGCTGGTTAACGAACTCAACCTTACTTTTTTAGTTGATTGCTATATGTCGAGTTTGGTTCCGAAAAATTACATTGTAGCTGCTAGAGCGTTAACAGCCATATTTATAATTGCTGTGATTACACTGATCAACATGATTTTTGTCTCATGAGTACCAATAGTTGTACTTAATGCGGTTCTTTTAATTGAGTTTTCAAATATATATTCGGAATTTCTCCATCACCCACAGTTTTTTTATTTCAATTTCAATTAATAGATATAAATAATAATTTTTTAATAAACTTTTTTTCGTCCATTTGTCCATTGTAAAATAAAACCAAATGAGCTAACTCAAATGGTTTCAGCTATGGAGAAGAGATATCAAGGCAAATGCTGGCCGATTATTGTTGGACCATCAAGAGGATTGTTCCACAAGCGAAATATGGTAGAAAATCGTCATGTATTACTTTCTAGGTGAGTCCGAATGTTCGAATATTCTGTAATTACGAATGTAGAAAATATTATAAATTCCTGTCTCTCGGAAACCTTGCGTGATAGATAAAAACCTATATCATATTTGAATTCAGGAGAAAAAATGCTATCAGAATCACATATTTTTCTTTCTGAGACAAAAAAAAATATTTTTTGTTGCTCAGTGTTACCGGTGTCCACTGGGCAGAAAAACTTTAATGAGAGCAACCTCAGTTCCTTCGGAAGTCGCTGAAATGTAGTAAGTGTCGGTTGCTAATATATATATATCATAAATCTAATTACTACATACGGTTTAATTAATGTTGTGTTCTTTGCGGGTTCATTTAGCTTTAAATATGTTTGCGTACATTTTATATATCTTAAGCCATTCATCTGTCATAAAATTTTAAAGAACTGAAGTTAGACCTACATGGTCTTTATAGGAAGCCAGATATAATAAGAACAGTTAAGTATCGTAGACTGCGATGGACAGGACATGTTGCATGTATGGGGAATGAAAGACGTGCATGGAAGCTTCTTGTAGGAAAGCCAGAGGGGAAACGCCGAGTTGGTAGACCAAGAATGAGGTGGGAGAACAATATTAACTATGATTTGAGGGAAGTAGATTATACAGGGAATGATTGGAAAGCATTAGCTCAGGATAGGGATATTTGGAGAGCTTATGTCCGCGCGGCCATGAACCTACGGGTTCGATAGTGCCAGTGAGTAAATAAGTAAGTAAGTAAGTAAGTAGACCAACACATGTATGAGAAAACTCTATATCTACATAATTATACCTATAATTATGAGAGTTTTTTTTTATATAATAAACAAGAAAGTGAAATTTAAACTATGGGTAAACACTATATCTGATAACCTGCCCTAGATGTTTCACTGTCGTACGTGCAAGATGCGACTGGATATTTGCTTCCAAATATGATATTTTTTCATGCAAACTACAGATAAAAAAAGGAGAAGAAGAAATATTTGGAAGGGCATTTTGCTGGATCTGCTACAGGAGTCTTATCTTGTAGTGAACAAATTATCCTGAAATTTTGATGACTCCGCCTCAAGTAGTTCCTGAGAAACAATAGTCCACCCTTAATTAATACAAAAAGTTTAAAAAAAAAGCAAGTAATTACAATAAATATAGACATGTTTTGATTAGACGCTACATTTTCATCCTCGTTATAGCCGGATCTTAAAAGTCAATTTCTATGGTTTGTTTCGATCCCCGCTCTGGACACGTCCCTGGGTAACATTAGGTGAACCTTCGAGTAGTAGGAGCTTAAGAATCCTACTGTTTCTAGACAATCGTCACTTGTTGTCAGCCCTGCGTGACAGCAGTCTTTACCCCCAAAACAAGCGTCTGGTACTCATTTCATTTAGATACTGAGTCGACTGGTGCCACCAGAAGGTTCGGGTCTGTTTAAAAATTCTGATCTCACTGGGACTCGAACCCTCGACCTGCTGGTTACTAGTTTATTGCCATAACAAACTGGGATACTGCTGCCCCATCAGGAAATCACGTGGCTGTAATAATATCAACATCTGATGTTCATAAATCAAATTAGTACTACTGTGTGGTGAATGACGTGCCATGTGCTCTTCACTCATCGTGGCCTTATGTAGTCAAGAGTTTACGTAACCCAGATTTAAGAAACATACTCCTGCAAGTCGTGTTCGTTGGGGCACGAAAACCAGGGTGACTCACCATCTTCTTCTTCTTCTTCTTCTAAAGGCAATCCTAATCTGTGGCAATGCTTTGTCAGTGAAACATATTTTTTCTTCTTTTGCTAACGTTTTCATTTCTTGATATTCCTTTATTCCTATAATTTTTGTTACACTTTGCAAAACAGTCTTCCATTGTCTTCCCCTTAATCTTTCCCCCAAAATTTTGCTTTAAAAATAGTTTTAAGAAAATTATTGTGACGGAGTATACGGCCAAACAAGGATATTTTTCAACCATTGATTTTGAAGATTTTTATATTTCATCCAGCATTTGTTTTCTTGTCTGTCCAGTTTATCTTCGTTATAGTTTTTAATTGTTTCCATAACCCAACTTTCGTTGGTGTTAATACCTTTATGTCATTTCTTTGTCAGGTCCCAACTCCCACGGCACTCTCCATATATAAGATTTTATAAATTCTTCCCTTTTCTCTATACTTAATATTCATTTATAAATATTTTTTTCTACTGTGATGTCATGGCTAAATTGTGTTCAGGGACAATTTGGTACATCAAATATCCTGACGTTTTTCTTATAGATGAAGAAACCCCCCCCCCCCAAAAAGCTTTAACACGGAAACTTAGGCGACCGTAGACCACGGCGATGGACGGACATATAATTAATTTTGTATAATTTTCACATTACTCATCTGTGACGATAATTAGCACTCGCTAATTAACTGCTATTGGCTCTCAATAGTAACTGAAAAACTTAATGCGCGTAGTCAAATCACACTAACATTATTTTTACACAGAAATAATTTACATTTTTCATTGAGACGCTTCTCGGGTTTTGTTGTTGCTCAATAAACAAATGAATTACTCATTAGTTGGACGGAACATGATCAGAGTTAAAATTATGCGAAAATCCATTTGACTCGTGGTGCAGTGCGCTGCAGAAATATGTATGGGAAGGATGAAAATGCGATATAGGGTTTTTTATACGATTTACAGCACGAATGCCAGGCAGATGATCATGATTATAATTATAATTATTATTATTATTACTATTATTATTATTATTATTATTATTATTATTATTATTATTATTATTATTATTATTATTATTAATCGGCCGCGGTGGACTAGTTAGTGGTTATGCTCCTTGCCTCTGGTTCCGAGGGTCGCGAGTTCAAACCCGGCCGAGGTAGATGGATTTTTATGGAAAAATGTAAGGAACAAGTCCCCCGGGAAGAACTTTAAGCCATGAGTCCCGAGTCTGAAGATTTTCAGGCTCGCAAAAATCCTTAAGTCAGAATAAAAAGGCCTCTAAGCAAAATTTACCGAAATTTCCCGTCCTAATACTACCTTGGTTTCCTTAGGTGTCAGTATGAGGCGAAACACTGACCACGGGCCATTCCAATGACATCTATACGAAAACAAGTGTAACTAAATTAGTATGGTTCAATTTATTCCCTGTAGGGGGAGAGCGCCTAAATCTCGTTGAGGGAAACAAGGGCTTACAATAAGATTATTATTATTATTGGCTCTATTATAATAATTATTATGATTATGATTATTATTATTATTATTATTATTATTATTATTATTATTATTATTATTATTATTATTATTATTATTATTATTATTATTATTGTTATTGTTATTGTTATTATTAAGGCTGATCACTCATCCAGGAGGCACTCCATGTCATTGTGTGGTCAAGAAATGATGTGTGTGATCGAGATTTGAAAATGCTCTCCTCTGTGTGGCGTGTACAGTACAAAGGAAGATGTTAAACTAAGGTAAAGGGAGAGATTATTGTTATGAAGCATCATTTGAGGGAGGATGAATATACAGAAAATGTTGGAATTTTTGGGTAACATTAGCTTAGGATAGCGATGTATGGAGAGCTAATGACCGCGCGGTCGGTTCGATAGTGCCAGTGAGTATTATTACCTTTTAACAACGCTCTTTAACAATTAAGGTTATTAGTGTCATTCTGCGCATGCTCAGACACCTCTGCGTTCAGGATTGAAATTCTTTCAAGTTCAGTAAATCTTCAACATCATTGATGGAATACAAAAGTCGCTGTTAAAGTGATAGGGACACACAGTTGAAACCCGGCCGGAATCGATTCATTTATTATTTTTTTAGGATGGAAAAATCCAAAGGACAATTCCTTTGAGAGGAACTTTAAGCCGTTGGGCCCGAGACCGAAGATTTTCGGGCTCGTGAAAAGAACCCCAAGCCTAAATTAGTGCCTCTGAGCAGAATTTAATCGGCTTTTCCGTCAAATTAATACCTTGTTTTCCTACTAGGTGTCTCTTAGAGGTTTTGAGATAACCATTTGTCACTCGCTGACATCTCTAGGGAAATGAAACTAAATTAGCCTTGATTAAGTTACTCCCACAAGAGAGAACCCTTGCCCCAAGTGGCGATATTGGTACATACATGTAATTTTGTGGAGTTTATATTTGAATCGTGTGTCGCTGAACGTTCTATATTGTGAATCGAACAAGCACAGCGAACTCTGGCAGGAAAAATGCATTTTTCTATGAATTTACTGACATCTTAATTACCGGAAGTTAGCAATAAGAAGAGAGATTCACGTTTGTTTAAATCAGTTTGGAAATCTTGTGAATTTAGTTTTGCAATAAGCAGGTAAAACCCCCACCAGCTTCTTCGTTCGTCCTTATTTCTTAATTCAGGACTGTCCTTATCTCTTTCAAACCTCGATAATTAAATTACATATAGCGCTTAACTACAGTTTAACACTACCACCATATTTAATAAAAATAATTGCTGGTTTTATAGTTTTGTTAGGAAATGTATTTTTTTTAGGTAGTTTGTGCTCTGAAACATATAGGCCTATTTGTGATTAGAAATTTGAGATAGCTTCAATATGTTTGGTTGCTGATGTTTTTATTGTATTTTTATTACTAAAGCATATTATATTCTTAATTATGAATTAATTTGTAGGCAGCAAAATCTCTTGTTAATTTCTTTAATTATTTTTGCAGCATTGTGAGTCGTGAAGAATTATGTTAATTGAAGAAAAAATTCCACATTCGCTTCCTGCCCATAAATTGAACCATAATTAAAAAATTAAAGTTTTTAGGAATAAATTGAGGATGAAACATCGTATCTCAAAACAGATGGACGTCTCATGCCCTAAAATGCTTATAGCAAATATCCTAAGAAAAATTTAAGACCACAATATTTAGTGAAGTATTCCGGCGGTCTTAAACTTTTCTTAGGTACTGTATTCTATACCATGTTTGAATCGAGATGACAGAACCTTCGCCTTCACTCATTCCACTTGCCAGCATAAGTACTGCTGTCAGAGTCAGTTTCACCAACAGAGTGAAGAAGTAATTCTTTACCCACGTTGTGGTGACAGCTTGAAGCAGTAATTCTCTTCATGCCTGATGTTGTAGTAACATTTTGAAGGATTGTTGTCCCAAAAAGAATTACTGGTTCAGGTTGGGTTTAATTTTCGGTAGAGCTGGATTCTATTCTTAGGGTCGGAAGTTGGTACACTGGATAGGAAAATACTTCACAATCACTGAAAACTGTTTCTTGTAGAAATAATTGTAAATTTATTTACTATTTAATTTCCCAGCAGATCTAGTAAATGTAGGTGGTATTATTCTTCACCGTCAATTAAAATAAAATTATTTTCTTCTCTTGAATCAACTATTCTTCTTGTATTAAATATCACATTTTATCAGGAGAGCTCTATTTGCTTCTATCTTTGTGGAAAGTTATATGCAGAATGACCAGTGTAATTCTTTTATAATTTTAAAGAACATTATTACATCACATGATGTTAGGTTTAAATTCTATTGGTTAATATAATGTTTAAATTTGATTTGTTAAATCAAAAAGTTAATTGTTTTAACATCCAATCAGAGTTTAGTATACATTTATTTAAAAATATTAAGTTAAGCAGGTGTTCTTATTACAGTTTTAACAGAAGGCTTTATATTTCAGACAACAATGACTTAAAACAATTTTAAAAGCATTATTTAGAAAGACTTATGTAATACAATTTCTTTAATTGTTACTGAGACATTTTTATTCAACAATGAATTATTTTGATGTTTTTCTTTATTTAAGTTATAACTAAATATTAAATGAATTTTAAAATACAAGATTATTAACTTTAACTTTCATATTTATTATGATATTGAAATCCTGCTATAAGAGGTAATTGTATTACGCCAGTTTAAGCTATGCATTATACACGGGGAAAACTGGCGTAATACAGTTACCTCTGTTGGTGAAACTGCTCAGTCTTCAAAAGTCACGAAAATTTGATTTTGTTAGAATTATTTATTGAAAATATATTTACAATGAGTTGAAAAAGTGAAAAATTGTTTATTAAAGGTACAAAATATCACAAAAATCAATAAACATGATTAGTTAAAACTATTTTTTCCATACGTTTAACATTAATATACAAAAATGGTTACATTGCTCAACTTTACGAGCCATGAAAATAAATACAAACGTTTAGCCATTATTCTAGGAGTAAGAAGTGCAATGTACACAGTACAACCCCTACAGTACAGTGGTGTAGAATACATAATACGCTTAAATTGCTCTGAGGAGAAAAAAAAAAGACAACAGAAGAAGAACCTGAAATTATTGTTCGGTTGAATAATACATGTACATCAGTATGAAACATATGAACGTGTTGCCACAATATGTAATTTCCTAAGATCAAATGGAAGAAAGTGGGCTACTTTGTCAATTAAAGATAATTTAATTAATTGGTGAGATTACCTGCTGTGGGATCACTTTTTGTTGACGCGGTGGTCGAGTCGTCATGTTCCTTGCGTCTAGTCCCGAGGGCCGATGGATTTCTAGGATCGAAAAAATCCATGGTACAAATCCTCCGGGAAGGTCTTTATGCCGTGAGTACCTAGTCTCAAGGTTTTCTCGCTAGTTACGTTCATTAGCCTGATTAAATAATTTAACCGACCTTCACATATCCAAGTAATACCTACTAAATGTCACATTGAGGCGATGTGCTAACCACATGTTATCGTAGGTAAATAAGCGTAAGTAAATTAGCTTGCTGAGTGTGTGGATGTACCAGCACTCTTCTCCAACAGTATGTCTTCATCATGTATAACTTGATCAACACCTGGAGGAATATATGAATGCTGTCTTCATTACAGCCACAAGTTTCGCGATGGATAGGGCTCTCTTATAATAATACGTTTGTAAACAAATAGAAAATACATATCTGTGCAGTCTGTACTCATTTATAATAGCAGAGCTATATTTTATACAATTTACCAATAAAGTTGGTTACCGTCATCAGATATTTAGTTACACAACTGTAAACAAATATGTTAATCTTTATATAATGCATTGCAGGGATGTAAACAAGTAAATTATTGCAACGGAAAAATAAAATAACAAGAACGTGATTCCTTTGTGTTTCCTTACTCCCGCCGATTGTTGTAAACCGACACAAAACACGAGTCTGCAGAAAATCCCTCGATAATCACTAATCCCCATGTTGCATAAACACAACATTATTGTAAATTGTAAAAAATATTAGATAAATGCTAATTCAACTTTATAAACAGAAACGTAACATAAGTAGAAGGATAAAAAAGTTTATTGAATAAAAATAGTTAAAAAAATTAAAGCATGCTAATTAGGAGAAAAAGTTAAAATTTGCAACAAAAAACACGGAATTATCTAAAAGTTTGAACAATTACAGCAGCCATCATTACGTTAAAAAGTAATTGAATATCGCTTAAACCAATTATTTAATCGAAAAACAAAAATATGAAGAAATCAATAAAATTATGGACACCAAATATAATACAATCAACTAGAAGTTGAAAACCGTTAAATATAATACACGGTTAGAACATAATTGTAACTCACAAGATCAAAAAATCTTAAACCTGTCAAAATTTAAGTCTAAATAAACAAGAAACAAACATACTGGAAATGGGAAATAAATTCAACTTCCCCGCAAATAATGTAAAATCAATTCAACAAAATATGATTATTGAACGCGAGATTACAATAAATAAATTGAAATCGATAATAAAGACTTCGTTAAACATGAGGCTGCTAAAATTATTAAAAAAAAACATTTCACCAAAAATAAACAATAATGAAAAACAAACTCTTAAATGCATGTCTAAAATCAAATCCAAGCTGAGAAAGAACAATATAATACATATAAAGCTGACAAAGGCAACTTATGGAGAAGGAGGAATACATCCACAAAACGCAACAATGTATACATGAAAATTACTTGAAGAGAATCGATAAAGACCCTACGGGAAAATTCAACAAGTCAATGTATAAAGCATCAGGTTCAGATGAGATCCCAGCAGAACTCATAAAATCAGGAGGAGAAAAATTGATAGACAAAATACGCTGGTTGCTTAGTATGATTTGGGAAAAAGAAGCTCTTCCAGATGAATGGAAGGAATCAATTATCGTACCAATTTATAAGAAAGGAGATTAAACTGATTGCAACAACTACAGGGGCATTTTCATTACTTTCAACTTCATACAAAATTCTTACAAATATATTAGTAAGCAGACTTACTCCCTACATTGATGACATTCTAGGAGATCATCAATGTGCATTTAGAAGAAACAGGTCTACAACAGATCAGATTTTTAGTATAAGACAGATTTTAGAAAAGAAATGGGAATATAATGGCACTGTACATCAACTATATGTAGACTTCAAAAAAGCATATGATTCAATTAAGAGGGAGAAGTTATATAGTATCCTGCTGGAGTTCGGAATTCCTAAAAAGTTAGTTAGACTTATACGAATGTGTCTAATGGCTCAAATAGTAGGGTGCGTGTAGGCAAACAGTTTTCAGAGACTTTTGAAATCCAGAATGGGTTGAAGCAAGGAGATGCACTATCTCCTCTACTATTTAATTTTGTACTAGAGCATGCCATTAAATCTTTAGAGAATGAGGAAGGCTTACAACTGAATGGTATTAATAAGCTGTTAGTTTATGCTGATGATGTAGTACTACTGGTCGATAGCGAGGAGATACTAAAGGCCAACACGCACACACACTATTGAGTAACACTAAGAAATTAGGACTGGAAGTAAATATCAGTAAAACTAAATATATGGTCACACGTAGAAATACATTATATAATGGAAATGGACAGCTAATGACAAATGAGGGAAATTTTGAGGAATTGGCTGAATTCAAATACCTAGGAACAATAATCACAAATAGGAATGAGATGCACAAAGAAATTAAACATAGGCTCAATTCTGGAAATGCATGCTATTATGCATTGCAGAGACTTTTGATGTCCCAACTCCTTTCAAAAAACGTTAAGCTGAAAATATATATAAAACTATTATTCTACCAGTTATATTATATGGGTGCGAAACATGGACTCTTACTTTAAGGGAGGAAAGGAGATTACGAGTATTTGAGAATAAAGTACTTAGGAAAATTTTTGGACCAAAGAGAGATGAACAGACAGGTGAATGGAGAAGACTACATAACAATGAAATACATGGTCTTTATAGGAAGCCAGATATAATAAGAACAGTTAAGTCTCGTAGACTGCGATGGGCAGGACATGTTGCACGTATGGGGAATGAAAGACGTGCATGGAAGCTTCTTTTAGGAAAGCCAGAGGGAAAACGCCCAGTTGGTAGACCAAGAATGAGGTGGGAGAACAACATTAAATATGATTTGAGGGAAGTAGATTATACAGGGAATGATTGGAAAGAATTAGCTCAGGATAGGGATGTATGGAGAGCTTATGTCCGCGCGGCCATGAACCTACGGGTTCGATAGTGCCAGTGAGTAAGTAAGTAAGTAATCAAAGAACAAATAATATCATGTCCTCTTATAACCAACAATAATAAAAATGAACACAACAAATACGAAAATAGCAAATGGATAAATAACAATCCGTCACCCCCAACAATAAGGACGCCACCAAAAATCCATAAGAATGTTGTTCCCATGAGACCAGTTGTCAATTGTATTACTGCTCCCAACTGCAAAATACCTAAATTAATAGCACAGAAAATAAAACAATGTTCAGCTAAAAAATCAATACACATTAAAGAACTCTTGTGAATTAGCGCAAAAACTACATAGTCTAGAAATTAATAAGAACACTAAATTAACATTATTTTATACAAACATTCCAGTTAATGAAACTATAGACACATTAAAACAAAAATTAACAAACATTAAACTTGACACAAATTACATCAACCAAATAACCAAAGTAATAACAACAATAACAAAACAAAACTACTTCCAATTCTTCAATCAACTTTTTTATCTAGGAAGACGGAATCCCTATGGGGAGCCGCACATCCGGAATTATGGCAGAAATCTTTCTTCAAGGTTTAGAAAACAAACACTTAAAAATAACTAATAACCTTGTTTGACATAAAATTGATAGTAAGGTATGTTGATGACATTCAAATAATCTACAAGAATGAAAATAGAAAAGAAAATGAAATCTCGCAAGAAAGAAATAATATGCATAAAAACTTGACTTTCACTGAAGAAATAGAAGTTAACAATAGCATCAATTATTTGGATTTAACTATCACTAAGAATTTAAACCACAACAAACTGGATTTCAATATTTATCGTAAACCCACAAGTAATACACTTACCATCAACAAAAATTCTAGACACCCATTTCAACCAAAAATGAGTACATTCAATAGTTTGATAAGCAGAATGTTAAAATAAAAACAGTTAAATTAAAGAACTGAATTGTATCAAACATATGGCAAAAACTAACGGATACAATGAAGATATTATCAACAAGTTAGTAAACAAACAAAAAAGAAAAAAATAACACATCTAGCATAACTAAACCCGAAAAGGAACCTGATGAAAATATTAAAACTTGGATAACACTCACATCTGGAAAGAAACATCGAAATTGGCAAACACAATAAGAAGAAGTGACAAAAACATAAAAGTAGCATTTAAAACTAGTAACAAATTAAACAGACTGCGATGGGCAGGACGTGTTGCACGTATGGGGAGTGAAAGACTTGCATGGAAGCTTCTTGTAGGAAAGCCAGAGGGAAAACGTCCAGTTGGTAGACCAAGAATGAGGTGGGAGAATAACATTTACTATGATTTGAGAGAAGTAGATTATACAGGGAATGATTGGAAAGCATTAGCTCAGGATAGGGATATATGGAGAGCTTATGTCCGCGCGGCCATGAACCTACGGGTTCGATAGTGCCAGTAAGTAAGTAAGTAACAAATTAAACAACATAATCAATAATAGTATTGAATAACAAATGTGTATATAAACTGACGTGCAAAGACTATGAAAACTTTAGTATCGGAAGAACCAGGAGAAGTTTTAACATCAGATACAAAGAACATCTCAAGGATCTTTTTATGCAAGAGATAATCAAGCTTCGCAAAACATGTAATCCAGGCAGGACACCGCATGCTGGACATTAATAATACACTATTATGCACAAAGATAATAATCAAAATAGAATCAACGTACTGGAGGAATTGGAAATGTTTAAACAGACCAACAATGACCTGCTATTAAACGAGAACACACCCAGTACTTCAAACCCACACTTTAGAGTTATAATTGACCAGCCAGTCTTACGTACATTCGAATCCAGTCCCGAAGGGCCTACAGTAACTTCATGTTTCAACGGTTGAGGATTTGGACCTAAAACGTATATCATTTTATATTATAATTCTAAATTGCAATTATTTCAAATGTCTTATCAATGCCTTAATGAAATAATGCAAATTTGATCCAACTAACTGTACCTAAAAAAATATATATTCAAAAAATATTGCGTTAGAGCAACTTTGAGACTTAATCACTGCATGGGTTATACACGTACGTTTATTTTCTGTGTCTATTTTTAACATCTGCACGCCGTAGCGTAGTGGTTAAGATACTGCGCTACAAGCCAGAAGGTCGCGGGTTCAAGTCCCGGTGGGGTCAGGATTTTTAAACTGACCCAAACTTTCTGGCGGCTCAGCCTCTAACGGAAATGAGTACCAGACGCTTGTTCTGGGGGTAAAGGCGGCCGTAACGCAGGGCTGACTACCCGGCTGACATGAAGTGCCGATTGTCTAGAAAAAAGTGGGAGCCCTAACCTCCTACTACCCCAAAGGCCTCCTGAGGCCTGTCGTGGGATCACTTTACTTACTGAAACAATGGTAGACGCCTTCTTTGCTGTTAGCGGTAAACTATATCCTTAACAACAAAGGACTTAACACCGCCCTCCAAATTATGTTTGCATCATATTCACTCATTGACACTAACTAACCCGTAGGTTCATGTCGCGCAGACATAATCTCTCCATACATCCCCATTCTGAGCTAATTTTTCCAATCATCCCCTTTATAACCCGATCCGATTGAGGGTATTTCCACTTTTTCAGCGGTTGCCCTTTTACCAGCCGGCTGCTGGCCCTTCACATCCACATATGTCAATCACAGAGGTAGATGATCAACAGCCAGTGTAGGGGTGACAAGTGGTTAGCATGTCGAGTCCCCCAGCCGTTATAGCTGGTTCCTCAACCTGGAGCCGCTATTATTGTAGCTACCCAATTGCCTCACGATGCTGGGTGGGCACCGGTCCCATACTGGCCGAAATACCATGAGAAAATTTCTTCCCCCATGGAGACTCGAACCAGCGCAAGTCCCGTAGCTCTGCGCCAAGGCTTCCTACCTTAACCGCTCGGCTACGGCGCGGGACCTTTAGTAAAGTGATCCCACAACAGACCCGGAGGTCCTTGGGGTAGTAGGAGGTTAAGGCTCCCACTTTTTCTAGACAATCGGCACTTTACGTCAGCTGGGTTGTCAGCCCTGCGTGACGGCCGCCTTTACCCCCAGAACAAGCGTCTGGTACTCATTTCCGTTAGAGGCTGAGTCGACCCCAGGGCCATAGTGCCGCCAGAGGGTTTGGGTCAGTTTAAAAATCCTGACCCCAACGGGACTTGAACCCTCGACTCTCCGGCTTGTAGCTCAGTGCCTTAACCACTACGCTACGGCGTGCCCCCACTTTATAACCCACTTCCCACAAATCATGGTTAATGTTATTCTCCCACCTCATTCTTTATCTACCAACTACGCGTTTTCCTTCTGGTTCTTTTACAAGAAGCTTCCATGCACGACTTGCATTCCTCATTCGTGACACATGTCCTACCTATCGCAGTGTACGAGACATATTATATCTTATTATATCTGGCTCATTAGTTGTAGAAAACTTAATGCAAAATCAAACAATTCAGTAGTAATGAATCTTATGTCGGTATTTTTTAAGAAATCCTTTAATAATACGATAAATTATCTTCTTGTTTACACAGTTTTGGGTGGTATAGGCATAAGAGGTACATTCCTCGCACAGTGGGGGATAAGGCAATCAAATGTCTTTACATTCTATCAACTTGGCTGACAGACTAGCTGGATGACTGTCCACAGCACGTGTGGATGTGAGGCCACCATGCAGTGAAATTAATTTTAATGAAAAAATCTCCAAGCGCGAAAAACCTAGTAGTCCTTTGGCCTACATCCGGCTGCTGGCCTCACATCCACATGTGTTAATGACAGATGTAGACGATCATCTAGCCATTGTTGAGGTGACATGTGGTCAGCGTGTCGGGTTACTCAGCCGTTATAGCTGATCTTCTCAACCTGGAGCCGCTACTTATTATAGCTACCAAAATGCCTCACGACGCTGGGTAGGCACCGGTCCCATACTGGCCGAAATTCCATTGGGACTCGAACCAGCGGGAAGGTCGTATATTATTTTACTTTGCATTGAACATATTACACCGCTCAACTCTGGGTCCCAACTTGGCATCTCGGCCATTGTATGTGCGGTTTGTGACGGACGAATTCGTAACCAGACCAGGGTTTCCTCGGGGATCATCATATTTCCCTCTTCAAAGTCTTTATATGTGAACGGCAATACCATGTTTAAAACTACTAGTTCTCGTCTCATCACCGAAGTTAAACAACATTGGGTGGGTGAAAACTTGGTAACACCACGTGTTGTTGGTAAATTAAATTTTCTCCCGCTCTAGCCGAGTGGTTCAAGACATCATGCCTTGGTGCAGAGGTAAGTTGACTTGCGCTGTTTCGAATTTCCACGGGAGAAGGAATTTTCTCACGTAATTTCGGCCAGAGTGGGCCACTTAGCATCGTGCGGAATGTGACAAAACTAAGATATAACGACTGTGTACCGGCTGGATGATCGTCCACCTCCATGAAACACACATGTGGATGTGAAGCTAGCGCCGCGCCGGTTGGGAGACCAAGGACTTAGATATTCTTCATTTAACCACTACTATAATCTATACTAGAAGCAGAGGTTGCGGAGAGCCAGAGCACGTTTTGGGTTATACTGTAGATCCATTGCTGCTGCTGCTGATGATGATGCGAATTTCATCAAATTCTGACACATATTATTATATTTCTGTCCAATGCCAGCAGGTTGTTTTCTATGACATTTCTGGCTTCCACCTCTCGCATTGTCACAGAATTCTAATTCACTGACAGAAGTTACAGATTTAAATAAAATCAATCCTAGTTTATATAGAGTGTTGCCACGAATTGGGAATGAAAAAGGGACATGGGAGCTTCTTGTAGGAAAACCAGAAGGAAAACGCCCAGTTTGTATACCAAGAATGAGGTGGGAGAATAACAATAACCATAATTTGAGGGATGTTGATTGTTATAAATGGGTTCATTTTTACTTTACTCTAATGCTGTGGTTTATCTACGACGCAACGCGCCAGCGCAAAAATTGCTCCCCATATATTCAAATGGATGTGGTTTATCTACAACGCAAATTGCTGGCGCAAAAAAATTTGCGCTGACATGTCGCGTCGTGTTTTGGAATCTCTTGAATCCAAGACGCAATTTGCCAGCGCAAATAAAGAATATAGAAGATATTACCCATATTCATTGGTGTAATTGCTAAAAACAAACTAAGATTTGTTAACAAAATGTCGGAAATACAGTACTTGTTTTATAACTTTCCAATTTTAACGACGAAAGTTAGACAGTTTTGTTGCAAATCATCGAGATCTATACATGTTTTTTTACAATATGAGCATGAAGGAGTACAGAGATGTATAGAAAAATGTTATTGTGGCTTGAACTTAGTCAAGAGATAAATAAAAGCTGTAAATATTGTATCTCGGGGATATTATGGATGTGCATAAAATTTCGTCTTCTATTAAATTCAAAACCTGATAAAACTGCTCAGGCGAAAATCCGAAGTATTCTTAAATTTGGTATATTCATCAACCATATGTTTATTTAAGAACTAAAGAATAATTTATTCTATGATTTTCCATACAACATTCATATGATGCTGTTGCTCTAGGTACTTTTTCTGTCTTTACTAATATTTCGAACTATTTTAATCGTTTTGCAACGACACTTGAAACTTTTTTTATGAAGAATTTTAATATGTTTATTAATGTACACAAATTATGACTTTTCCTCTCAATTTATTTTCAAAGTTCTTTATTAGAATTGAAGTTGGCATACGTGAACGCTCATAAAATTAAATCCACCAGATAGCAGGACATATGTGTGAATTACCAACATTTGCATTTAATTCCAAACCATATTTTAAGAAATAAATATTCAATCACTTCATTTTGTTAGATTCCGATGGGTCAGTTTAGTGTACATCAGATTAGTTTACAGTTTACTAAATAGTATGTAAGTAATTTATTTTATTAGGTTATGCAGGGACAGTTTGTATACGTTAGTTTTTGTAAACACATTTGGAAATTTATTATGAACGTTGGTCATTTTGATTTTCCATATATGTGGTGCCATCTGGCGACAATTCCATAAACATATGCGCTGTAGCGTATGTGCTCCATGTGGAACCAGCATCACGCAGAGCGAAACGCGAATTCGCGTCACGTCGGGCGCGACACGCTGTATAATAAACCGTAGCATAAGACTAGCGGTTATGATTGGGTTTAAATGTCAAGAGGCTTTTTGGTAGCGCAGGGGGCCGATACTAAATTATAAATTAAAATAATATTTAAACACTACATTTCCTACTTTTTTTTTTTAATTGTTCATATTATTACAGGTCGGCTCCGTGGCGCAAGCGGTTTGACGCTCGCCTCTCACCGCTGGGGTCTCGAGATCAAGTCTCGGTCACTCCATGTGGGTTTCGTGTTGGAAGAAGCGGAGCTTGGGCAGGTTTTTCTCGGGGTTTCTCCCGTTTTCCCCTGCCACAATGTCATTCCACCATTTCTCCATACTCATCTCATTCATTTCGATCATCAGCCCCAGTGATGGTGCGACAGGCGTGGTCGGCCGGCACCTTGTCATTCACAGACCTCTATACAAGGGGCTTCATCTCATCCCCTCGACCCGACACTGAGTTGGACACGAGTTGAGGATATTTTAATTTTATCATATTATTACATCCCTATTATTTTTTATAAATTATTATTTTTGGGCACGCCATAGCGTAGTGGTTAATGCACTGCGCTACAAGCCGGAAGGTAAAGGGTTCAAGTCCCGGTGGGTCAGGATTTTTAAAACTGTCCCAAACCATCTGGCGGCACTATGGCCCTGGGGTCGACTCAGCCTCTAACGTAAATGAGTACTAGACGCTTGTTCTGGGGGTAAAGACGGCCGTCACGCAGGGCTGACAACCCGGCTGACATCAAGTGCCGATTGTCCAGAAAAATTGGGAGCCTTAACCTCCTATTACCCCGAGGGCCTCCCGAGGCCTGTAGTGGGATTACTTTACTTTACTTTATATAATATTATCCCAATTTATTACATAGATTATACAGGGATGATTGGAAAATAATAGCTTATGTCCTCGTGGTCTTGAACCCATGTTTTCGATAGTGGCAATGAGTCAGAGTGGTGCGGGTGTCTCTGGAGGTACGGCCTGACATAGATTTCACAGGATTCTTAGTCAATGGTTTTGTGGAATGTAACTTTAAGAACAATTATAAATAATTGTCCTTACTCTTGTTTTGAAGCCGTAAACATAAATAAGAGCCGTAAACAAAGTAAGAGCCCAAGTACTCGATTATAATTTGAAACATATGTAGACAGCGTTGATGAGATGTTTTAAGATATATTTTTTTTTTTAGTCTGGAGAACTTAGATCTCTGAAAATCTTCAAGAAGGAATATTGAAAACCATTTACTTTTCAACATATTAGTTTTCTTTTTCTTTTTTTTTTTTTTGCAAATGCCCCATGTTGTTTTTCGACATTCCTGGTTTCTCTCCTGGCATAGCGTCCTTGTAACCCACTTCTGAGGTCGGGGCGCCTGGTAGACGGGGTTACGTTGCCCCGATGATATGATGGGTGATGATGATGATGATGATAGTGGTTCGCCAGGAGAGTCCCTAATCCTAAACTTAATCTAAGATGAATATGAATGATGATGCTTCCGATGGCCATATGATTTCGGGGACCGTTTGGGCCTTAAAATTTTCCTGTCATGTGTCTTACAGGTGAGGAAAACCCCCGATAAAAACCTCACCCAGAAAAACTGCCCCGACCGGGGATCGAACCCGGGCCTGCTGCGTGACAAGGCAGCACGCTACCTCGAGACCACAGCTGTTGGTTGCTTGATATTTCTTATTTACCCACGATTTTAACTGATCTCTTTATTCGCATCCCAAATCAAATACAGACGTGAAATGGCGTAAAGAATATGCCCAGAGAACTCTTATTTCAGGCTGAAGGATATTTCGTGCCAAAAATCTACTACACGGGATCCGCAGTTTTACTTCCCTTCCGAAGGAAGCCATACTTTGTATTTTACGATCTAAAAAATTCGTCGACTCAAGACGAGTTTGAATCATGGAACCTGGAAAACAAAGGCGAGCATGCTAAGCACACCACACGAACAGAAATGCAAGTTTATTGGTTCGTTCACTCGATCAAAAAAAAAAAAAAAAAAAAAGTGATATCTAGTATCTTAAATCACATCGTACCATGCACAGATCCAAAAGATATCTTTATTGTTTTAGACACAGTACAAAGAGCTTAACATGTCCGTCGCCGTGGCGTAGTCGGTAGAGCCCCTACCTTCCACTACGGCGACCCGGGTTCGATTCATGGCGGGATAGGGGATTTTAAATCTCCACCTTGGGTCTGAGTGTGTGTGTCCTGCCCTCGTGTCTATGTGAGAATTAAAAGAAGTTAAACAAACAGGTAAAAAAAGAAAAACAACAAGGAAAAAACGAAAAAAAAAACATAAAAACAACAAACAAACAATTGTGCAGAAAATACTAAACTAAACCCGAGCCTACGGACATTTTACAACCAGTTTAATACTGGAAACTCACCACAGAAAAAAAAAAAAACACTGGCGAAATTTATTACTACGTAAATCTACGTTTCAGTAAGATTAGTGAGCTAAACACAACAAATAGCAACTATAACTAAACAAAAGTACAACGTAAACAAATTAGCTAGGAAATCAATTATAATTGGCCGATAGCGAGGAGATACTAAAGGACAACACGCACACACTATTGAGTATACAAAGAAATTAGGACTGGAAGTAAATATCAATAAAATTAATAGGGATGGTCACACGTAGAAATACATTATATAATGGAAATGGACAGTTAATGAAAAATGAGGGAAATTTTGAGGAAGTGGCTGAATTCAAATACCTAGCAACAATAATCACAAATAGGAATGAGATGCACAAAGAAATGAAACCTAGACTCAATTCTGGAAATGCGTGCTATTATGCATTGCAGAGACTCCTGATCTCCCAACTCCTTTCAAAAAACGTTTAACTGAAAATATATAAAACTATTATTCTACCAGTTATATTAGGCCTATATGGATGCGAAACATGGACTCTTACTTTGAGGGAGGAAATTAGATTACGAGTTTCTGAGAACAAAGTTCTTAGGAAAATTTTTGGACCAAAGAGAGATGAACAGACAGGTGAATGGAGAAAACTACATAACAATGAACTACATGGTCTTTATAGGAAGCCAGATATAATAAGAAGAGTTAAGTCTCGTAGACTGCGATGGGCAGGACATGTTGCGCGTATGGGGAATGGAAGACTTGCATGGAAGCTTCTTGTAGGAAAGCCAGAAGGAAAACGCGCAGTTGGTAGACCAAGAATTAGGTGGAAGAACAACATTAACTATGATTTGAGGGAAGTAGATTATACAGGGAATGATTGGAAAGGATTAGCTCAGGATAGGGATGTATGGAGAGCTTATGTCCGTGCGGCCATGAACCTACGGGTTCGATAGTGCCAGTGCTTATAGCGTATTACCTTAAACTACGCTACGGCGCGTCCCGTGCTTGTTTTTCAAGCTAAATGTATCCATAATTACGTAAACAATAGAAGTAATGTCTGATAAGTCTCACATATATAATTTTCGTTGATTACTGGTTGGTTTTTCATCTCTCTTTCATAACCTACTCCCCTTAAAATTTCATGTAATACCTCTCTCTCTCTCTCTCTCTCTCTCTCTCTCTCTCTCTATCTCTCTCTCTCTCTCTCACACACACACACACACACACACACACACCCTCCTTTCCGCTCTTCACTTTAATTTAACTTCCCCTTTACTAGGTACATTTATTACTTGTCCAAGTTAGGTCTGCACGGCTAAGGAGAAAGTGTGTTAGAGCTAGTGTCGCCAAACTATTTCTCTATGGAAGGAAGAATCCCCAAACACATGTGAAAAATCATTACGTGGTTGCCAAATTAATAATTTAGTCGACGGCTGCTGAAGGTGTTGCATCATTTAAATCACAGTGTTTATCATCTCTCTATTACCAGCCTCACAACACTTGGGACGGGAGTTGGCAAAATGTAATGAGGAAGGCAAAGGAGGGACAGCTCATTCCCCAGTAGTAGTATGGTTACCGGATTATTCATTTGCTCAAACACTACTGTAGGCGACAGATCATTTAAAAAGCACAGCATTTGCCAGCGCCCCCCCCCAGTCAAATAACAGCAAGTGGCAACATAATAAGATAAGGAAGAGAATCGACAGCACATTCCTAGCATAATTTCGGCGAGCACATTTTACTTGGGCGAGTAATACATGCCCAATTCCACTGGGTATTACGGGAACACGATCTGTCAGAAGAGGATTTTTAACTCTGCACACTTGATTTTTTTTGACCTCACAAGGACATTGTGGGCCTCGTGGATGAGAGATCAGCTCAATGTCAAGGCTTAACCCTTAGACAACACACTCGTTTTTACTCAATCATTCACAGTAAACATGGTGAATATGATATGGATGATTTTGATGACCAGATGATATTCAGGGATCTTTTGGGCCTTAATTTTTTAAGATATTTATCTTATAAGTGAGGAAAAAACTCCCAAAGAAACCTTATGTAGGAAAATTTGTCACGACCGGAGAGGGGACCCGGACCCGCTGGGTATGAGACCACAGTGGTGGATAATATGTCATCCGGGATAAAATTAGTGCAGATGATTGCGATAGAAATGATGTCACGAATTATGTTAATCACAGAGGTGTAAGATTACCAGGAAATCTACAATTGCAAACGTAAATCGTGATCAATATTCTAGCGATGTGCTGATGATAACACGGTGTTCCCTTCATCATGCTAATTACATATTTTAAGTCTCAATGAAACTATAGTTTTCATAACCACTCAAAGGGGATTTACATTTTAGATATTTCCACCGTCCGTCACCGTTGCGTGGTTGATACAGCCCCTGCCTCTCACTCCAGAGACTCGGGATCGATTCCTGACGGTTATACACAACAAAATAATACGTCCGGCAAGGTATCCGAGCGACTTAAGGCATCATGCCTCGATACAGAGCTACAAGAATTATGCTGTTCAAGTTCCCAAAGGGGGGAAATATTTTTACATCGAATTTCTGCTAGTTTGGAACCGGGTTCACCCAGCATCGTAAAAAAATTGTGTACCTACAGTAAGTAGTGGCTTCAGGTTGACGAAAGCAGTTATAACGGCTAGGGTTCTGACTTGCTGTCCACGTGTCGTTATACTGGCTGTATTATTGTCCACCTGTGTAAATGGCACATGTTGTTGGAAGGCCAGCAAACGAGAGATAGCCAAGGCCTTCTAGGCTTGTTGCTAAGGTGTCTGTGAAAAATGTGTTAGGCCTATAAAGTTTTGTTGAACAAATAACTTCAATACACTTTTTAACTTGATAAACTCTCATTTTTAGGAAGTTGTAACTGACGTGACATACTAACTAACTCTTGGCACTATCAAACCCGGAAGTTCATGGCCACGCGAACATAACCTCTCCATGCATCTGTGTTCTTTCGTGAGCTAATATTTTCCTATAAATTCCCTGTATAATATTAACCTATCAAATCGTGGTTAATGTTATTCTCTCATCTTAATCATGACCTTCCTACTGGGTGATTTCCCTCTGGTTTTCCTACAAAGTTTTCATTTCCCCATTGGTGCCCCGCGATGGCCTCACGTACAGATGTACAGAGTTGGATGATCATCCAGTCAGTACAACTGGTTACCTCGATCTTGAAGCGCTAATGCCTTTCGATTTTGGGTGAGCACTGGTCCCGTATTGGCCAAAATTGTAACCTCAGAATTAGGTTATAATTCCGCCAATTCAAGGAGAGATTGACTGGGTGACTTGATGTCACCGGTTGTTTCGTGTCCATTTATCAGTTTCCTCCACACTTCCTTTTAGTTCGTCTGGTCTCCTACTGATTTTGCACCCGCTTGTGAATATTTGAGCTCATTTATATAGTTCTCTGCCTGTTCACGTATCTCATGGGATTCTAGGGTTACACAAATAAATATAATATATGTGAGAAAGATAGAATTACACTCACGGACCAAATTGGTCTCGAGGACCACGATTTGGCTATGGTTAATATAGAAGATAATGAGATAGATGAGAGATAAAAGACAGTAATTCCATTGTGACATTATATAAGAGTAAATTATTATGGAGACAGATGTTAATGTGGGAAGCCAAGGATGTCTATATTTGACTCTGTCCTATACTGGGATTTACCCAACTAACTCACTGGCACTATCGATCTAGATCTGCTCGGTTCATGGCCGCGGGGATACGAGTTCTCCATACACCCCTTTTCTGAGCCAATATTTTCCAATCATCCCCTGTATAATTTACATCCCTCAAATCATGATTAGTGTTTTTCTCCCACCTTATTCTTGGTCTACCTACTGGGCAATTCCCTCTGGTTTTCATTCCCCATTCTTTGCACATATCCTGTCCATCGCATAACTGTTCTTATTACACATGGCTTCCCATAAAGATCATGTTAATGTAGTCTTCTCCATTCACCTATATGTAGGTCTCTCTTTGGTCCAAAAATTTTACTAAGAACTTTATTCTGAAAACATTCCTAATATTCTCCTCTCTTAGAGCAATATCCTTATAATATAACTGGAAAAATAACGGTTTTATATATTTCCAGTTCAATGTTTTTGAAAAGAAGTTGGGATGACAAAAGTCCCTGTACATACATTTCTAGATTTGAGCCCATGCTTTTTTTTTCTTTTTTGCCCCAGGTTGTCATTTCGACATTTCTGGTGTTCTTTCCTGGCATTGCTTTAATTATTTGTTCAATTTATTTCTGCATCTCATTTCTGTTTGTATTTATTGTTCCTATGTATTTGAATTCAGCCACTTCTTAAAAATTTCCCACAATTGTCATTAGCTGTCCATTTCCATTATATAATATATTTATATATTGACCGTATATTTAGTTTTATTGATTTTTTTGGCACTTACCTACAATAAATAAATTTTATAAACACGCTAATAGGAACAATTTAATATTGGAAAAATAAAAAAGGACAATAAGACAATGCGGCGGGTGCACATTTTAACTAAGAATGTGAATCATGAAGATGACATTAATTCAAGAATTAATAAGCGTAGGACAGCAATACCACGATTAAACAGTATTTTATGGGATGAAGATATAATAATAAAAAAACAAAAACCAACATTTATAATAAAACTGTCAAAAAATACAATAACATGTGGCTCAGAGACATGGCGTTTGGAAGCAAGAACTGTAGACAAATTATATCCAACATAAATGGACTTCTGACGACGATCAGCAAGGATTTCGGGGAGAGAGAAACATATAAATTGTGTTAAAAGAGAAAAAAATGAAAGTGCAAGTATCCTCAGTAGAAACTATCAAATCAGCACAATTAAGATATTTGGACATGTGAAAATGATGACGGAAGACAGATTACCGAAGAAGATTTTCGAATGGAATCCGACTGAAAGAAGGAAGAGGGAAGACCAATAGTAACATTGACACATGGAGTAGTCAGAACAATGGAAGGTTTTGGAGGGAGGATCTTGGGAAAATGGAGAGGGATGGAAATTGACTAGAAACAGTCAACCTGAGAATAAATAAATAAAATCTACTAATCTCTTCAGTCTAGACCAGAAACAACGAGTTTTGATATAAATCAGAATGTTAATTTATTCCCATATTTAGATATAATTATATTTAGGTTATAAAAAAAAAAAAAAAAAAAAAAAACGTTAAGCTGAAAATATATAAAACTATTATTCTACCAGTTATATTATATGGGTGCGAAACATGGACTCTTACTTTAAGGGAGGAAAGGAGATTACGAGTATTTGAGAATAAAGTTCTTAGGAAAATTTTTGGACCAAAGAGAGATGAACAGACAGGTGAATGGAGAAGACTACATAACAATGAACTACATGGTCTTTATAGGAAGCCAGATATAATACGAACAGTTAAGTCTCGTAGACTGCGATGGGCAGGACATGTTGCACGTATGGGGAATGAAAGACGTGCATGGAAGCTTCTTGTAGGAAAGCCAGAGGGAAAACGCCCAGTTGGTAGACCAAGAATGAGGTGGGAGAACAACATTAACTTTGATTTGAGGGAAGTAGATTATACAGGGAATTGATTGGAAAGCATTTTAGCCTCAGGATAGGGATGTATGGAGAGCTTATGTCCGCGCGGCCATGGAAACTCCTACGGGTTCGTTAGTGCCCGTGCGTTAATATGTTAACAGTATAAATTTAAGGTACCGCTCCGATGAAATCCACAGAAAATTCGGAAATTTCATAAATTACCCTTAGAATCATTTATCAAATTTTAACAACAGAAACACACTGGTCTAGAAACGTAAAAAAATATTGGAAGAATTTTTTGAAAAGAACTGCTTGCTACAGTTTGCGTTAGTACTGCAGAAAGAAGTGAACAGATTATCGAAGAATTAGGCTAGAAACATTAATCCCGATTCATGAGAGCGTTGTGCCACCTACGAGTCAGTCACTGATCTCGCATGTCAACTGAATGTGATCGTTCGCAGAGTACAGGAGTGCTCGTATTGTGTATTCCCAGGGAAATTATATTATGTCTTGGGAACCCAAAGATGTGAAAGCAAAACCGTAACAGGCCTATTAGGCCAACTTCTCGACTATTGATAATGATGCTTTTATACCTTAATATTCTGTGTAGTGGAATGGGACCTTTTCAGCTTTTATACAATTAAACCAAGGAGCGATTCTGAAATGAAAAATAAGTTCTCAAAATCTAAAAATTTCAACATAAAACTAAACAAAGTATTGTGCTAAATCGAAATTTAAGGGACCTTGGTCTTCCTTTAATTAATTCAATCGTATAAAAAACAAGTTTCCATGAGAGAAAATAAAATGATGGCCACTAGAGCGTTGAAAATGTCACCACGAAAATTTGGGGTTTTAGGTTAATCCCATCCCAATGTTCCGGATTAACGAACTCGATCTTATTTCTTTTGTTATTCAAAACCTACATACCGAATGTTTTGCAAAAAATTGCGGCCGCTGGAGCAATTTAAATGTCGGCTCTCACGGTATATAGAAGTCCACCGCTGTATTCTCGAGTAACGCGGTGCCTTGTCACACAGTGGGCTCGGGTTCGATTCCCGGTCGGGACAAGCTTCCTGGGTGAGTTTTTTCGAGTTTTTTTCCTCACCTGTAAGGCAAATATTAGGTAGCTTTGAGGCCCAAAAGTTCCCTGAACATCATCATTATCATCATCATTATCATCATCCCCGCTGTGGAAACCAACGGGAAGCTACCAAACCTATAATTCCCTTTATAAAGCTGCAAATCATAGCATGAAAATGCTATGATTGCAGTGAAGGACCTGCCCCAGAGCAGAACACTATAAATAAAATATATATATATATATATAAGTCTGGCAAATTCCTACCAGGGAAATGAAAAGAATTTTAAGTAGAGAAATGGATGTTTTAAGAAGATCAGCTGGAAAATCTAGAATGGATAGAATACGAAATAAGGAAATAAGGGAAATTATAGGTGTGCAAGAGGAGCCGGACATCATAGACATTATAGAAAATAAAAGATTACAGTGGTATGGCCATGTCAAAAGAATGCCAGAACAAAGATTGCCTAAAATTGTTATGGAATGGATCCCAATGGAAAGGAGGAAGAGAGGAAGTCCGAAGAAAACTTGGATGGAAGGGGTACAAGCAGCTATGAATATCAGAGGAATGGAGGAAGATCAATGGATGAACAGAGAGGAATGGCGTTTTGTTCCGGAAGACGGCGGCAGCTGCCATGATACCGGATGATGATGATGATGATGATATATATGTCCACCGCTGTAGTCTCGAGGTAGCGTGCTGCCTTTTCATATATATATATATATATATATCCATCCATAGTAATTTGCCCGAAGGCAGATCCTTCACTGCAATCATAGCATTTTCAAGTTATGCTTGCAGCTTTACTAGGGAATTGTAGGTGTGGTAGCTTCCCGTTGCTTTCCACACCGGTGAAGGATGATGATGATAATGATGAAGATGATGATGGCCATATGATTTCGGGGATAAAAACCTCACCGATAAAAACCTCACCCAGAAAAACTGCCCCGACCGGGGATCGAACCCGGGCCCGCTGCGTGACAAGGCAGCACGCTACATCGAGACCACAAGCGGTGGACAGACATATATAATATATATATATAATTATAATATGATATGAAAAGAAAAATGAATGCTTGAGTCGGGATTTGAACCCGAGTCTCTAAACTCTGTACGTTTAGCGCTCTAACCAAATGAGCTACTCAAGAATTCCAACACAAACATACATTTTTCTTATATATGTAGTATTCTCAATTCACACAAGAGGTAGTGGGAATTCGTTCCAACACCATCTAGTGGCCAACATAACAGTTAAGCATTTTTTAAAGAGAATATTTACTTTATAGCAGTAACGCTTGTATAGTTATAACATCTAAATATATATGTATGTATATACATGTATTAAATTGATCCCACTATATACATACCTTAGGAACCCGTACGGGTATTAGGATGTCAGTCGGGTTGTGACCCCTACATGTTGGTTGCCTTTACCCCAGAACATATTTGGTACTCATTGCCGTTAGAGGGTGAATTGATCTCAGGGCTATGGTATAGCTAGAATGATTAAGACAGTTTAAAAATTTTGATCCCATAGGGGTTCGAAACCAAGACTATAAATGCATTTTTATGTGCGTCTAGCAAACTATATTACTTAATGAGTAGCATCGCTAAAGACTTGAAACAAATATCGTGGGCATAGCGTTGCGTTGGTACGTAATTATTTCCAAGACACAATTCTGATTGTAACACATTGCTTAGAGAATTTGCACTTTGACCTGAACACAATTCCTTGTGTTTGTGCGGTTAATAGATTTATCCTTGCTGCTGTTGTGATCGCTCGGTTTGTCTTCACTAACAGATTCCTAATCACTGATTGCTCATCTATAGAACTCGTTTCTTGTTAATGGTGTTATTTGCTCTAAGTTTTAATTTCTCTGATGACATTTTATGATGTAATTACTTACAATATATTGCATTAAATAGTGTATACTCATCTTAACTCCGCGATACTATAGGTGAAGAAGGCCTTTGAACCACCAGCTGGCTGCTGGGCTCACATCCACATGTGTCAGTCACTATTCCAGCTGTGATGTATCGGTCCTTCTCAACTGTAACATTAAACTGCGCAGGCGCACAACTTGATGCTGTTGGTATATGCTGATGATGAAGAATAACCAGGCGATAGAAAAGCCAATACATCTCATTAAATAACGCTAATGAAGTTGGGCTGGAAGGAAATATCAGTAAAACTAAATACGTTGTCATGTGGGTCCCGCTCCCAGCCGAGTGGTTGAGGCGAGATGCCTTCGGCAGAGCTTCGGGACTTGCGCTGCTTCGAGTCTCAGTGGGGGAAGACATTTTGTCATGGAATTTCTGCCAGTATGGGACCGGTGCCCACCCAGCTTCGTGAGTAAATGCAATGAGTTGAAAAGACCAGCTTATAACGGCTGGGGGACCCGACATGCTGACCATATGTCACCCCTACACTGGCTCGATGAGCATCCACATCTGCGTTTAATACATGAGGATGTGAGACCAGCAGACGGCTGGTAGGCCAAGGGTCTTCTAGACCTGTAGTGCCATGGTGTATTATTACCAACTGTAGAAAATACAATTAAAGTTTCCAACCGGACAGGGTATCGAACCCGGACCCGATCCATATGAGCTAACGCTGCGTTCACCTTAAGTGCAAAATTTGTAATTCTAAATTGTGTAGCGCTCTGCGCCTGATAACACTAGGAGTTTTTCATCGTGAAGTTTTCAACCATTCTCCATTGTCATCTTTAATGGGAATACCCCTTAGCTTGTAAAAATCCTGGATTTGACTTCTTTTGGAAGAGACGTGAAAGCCGTTAATCCCATGTCATAAGTTTGGGACACGTAAACGAACCTTAAGCCTGAATAAAATTATATCGGAGTAAATTTTTAGACCCTTTCACTCGCAAATTGTAATTGTGTTGTTAGAGACCTGAGCTGTCAAACACATCACAGCGCCTACTTATTTCGTTAGATTCGCTACCTTTAACTTTATTATTCCTTTTTCGCCCCCGTCATTTTTCTCCATATTTTTTATTCTTATTATTTTTCAGTTTTTTACTATTCTTATCTTTTTAGTAATAAAAAAATACAAGCACAGAGCGTGCCAATATATCCAAGGTGGACATTTACAATCGGGTACGGCGCAAAAACTTGACATCCGAATTTTGAGAGATTTTAGTTTTAAAATTGAGCTTAGGAACGTCAAATATTAAAACATCAAAAAATGAATTGTGGATGAGGCACAAACAAATGAAAAAATAAATATATAGAACACCTTTACTTGTTGTCTGAAGATGTGGTTGTGATATTGTAAAGTGAGTACAAGGTGAAAACCATAGATTCCGATCACGTTCAGTGATATTAGTTTGTTAACAGCTGACATATTATGATTCATGATCATAAAAAAAAATAACTTCATCGTTGCGTTGTAGATATAGTCTGTTCAGCCTGAGAAACACGCTTCATGAAAACAAATTAACGGGAAATCCCCGAAGCACATAACTGCTGTAGGTACTGCGATTCTTTATGGCCAAAGCACCGTTCAGAGGAAGCGAAAAAAAAAAATAGATCAAGTATTCGATTAATTTAATTATGTATTTGAAGCTACTTATGTTAACTATAGTTAATCAGTTAACTACGTATAGTTAAAATTTCTTGAAAGGTCGAAGAGTAACAGAAAATTCGCATTTGTTTGAAACTGATCAAGTCTTGAGAGGAAGTTCAATATGGCAGCCGTCATATAGTTAATGGTAACTCAACTCGGTGATGAAATGTGTGATCAGAATTATAAAAAGCACCCTAAAGAGAAATTGTTAAAGGGTGGTGAAAAACAGACGGCGTTAGATATATTTTGTAAGTTTGTGGAACATAATCTGTAGTGAACGATATAGTTCAATTAAGTGCAGAATATACTGATGTGTCGGAGAGTAGTGTTGTACATATTCGCAGGGAATTAAAAGAAATGCCCAACAATAAGAGGAAAAGGCCTAAACCTGTTTTTGGAGTGGTGGACGATTTTGTGAAGTGTGTAGTTCATTGTAAGTTGCATAGGTTTCACTGTAACTTTCAAGTGTAACACTGTAAATAACCATCCATCCATAGTAATTCTGCCCGGAGGCAGGTCCTTCACTGCAAACATAGAATTTTCATGCTATGCTTGCAGCTTTACTAGGGAATTGAAGGTGTGGTAGCTTCCCGTTGCTTTCCACACCGGTGAAGGATGATGATGATGATGATAATGATGATGATGATGGCCATATGATATCGGGGACCGTTTGGGCCTTAAAGTTTTCCTGATATTTATCTTACAGGTGAGGAAAAACCCCGATAACAACCTCACCCAGAAAAACTGCCCCGACCGGGGATCGAACCCAGGCCCGCTGCGTGACAAGGCAGCACCCTACCTCGAGACCACAGCGGTGGACACTGTAAATATAATTATTTTAATTGAAATGTTTGATTTGAATTAATTTGTTTAATATTAACTATAATTTAATTAGTTTTCGACACACCATTGTGTGTGTTAATACAAGCTGCAATATTAACAATTAAAACGACTGTTGTACATTAATTTATCGGCTTGTAATAAACATCTGACTGAGGTCACGTGCTGCGCGGAGTAATGCATTCTGAAGATAAATGTCAAAATGTGTTTATCAGCCTGGACATACCATGCAATTCGTTGTTGCACGTGGTAAATTAATGCACGTGGAATATGAAATAGTGATTTATAATGTTATGTTCTGGTTTATTTCTGCATCGTCAGTATTTTTTTTATTGTTATCGGACATGTGTAAGATTTATTGAAAAATTGTCTCGAAAATCGGGTATCCACTGTTAGAGTAGTAACCTTAAAAACACCTACCCAGCTGGGAATCGAACTCGGATCGCCGGAGTGGTATACCGACCACGCCTGTGCAGCCGGCTACGCTCAGACATGGAATTATGTTCAGCACCTAGAAAAGAGGGAGCGTAAAATAATGGAAAAATCTTTATAATGATTCATTTATTTGTCTCAACAGAAGCCTATTTCCTTTTACGTTTGTCAACAAAGCCATCCATTCTTCACATTGAATGAGAAGTGCAGCTAACCAACAACAGACTCCTTCTGATGACAGAAGTAATTCTTCTGCACTTCCGTTGAAACGAGACTACCTATATGTTGATGTGCAGATGTTATTGAATACAATAACTGCTGAGGAATTTACACTGGACTTAGGGGAGTGTAGACATTCAGGTTTCGTAACTGTGGTCCTGTACTTTTTTCTGGTATGTCAATAGAATTTTACGAAGGTATTAAGAACAATTTTTTATTGTTTTGAATATATTATCCAAGTTAATATTTTATTCAACGACGCTCCTTTAACATATAATGTCATAAGCTTCACAATTAAAATCTGGACGTAAAAGGACCTACACATTTTGCTCAGAGGCCTATTTTTTTCAAGATTAAAATTCTTTTACGCGCCGAAAATCTACGACGACTTTGTTCATAATTGAGACCAGACTCAGAATGTTTACGTCGATCGGCTTTCTACCAGCTGCAGGCCTCAGGAGACTCTTCGGATAGCAGGAGTTTCTAGAGACTGAGCCAAGTTGTCAGTCTTGCATGACGACTGTCTTTACCCCAAAAACATAGCCTGATACTCATTTCATATAGAGGCTGATCCAATGCGAGAGCCATGTTGTCCCCAGAAGTTTTAAGCCGGTTTAATTATCCTGTCCATATAGGGACTCGAACCCTTGACCTACCGGCTTGCAGGGTTTTGTCTTAATCAACTACGATTAGTCCACTAGGTCCGACATAGGCCTAATATGATCACAAATACAATTAACTCAATTAATTGGATTTTCCCCTCCATGGTATCTTTACCTTGTCGTGGTGGAGTGGCTTGTGTGCTTAAATGATCCTGAGAGCTATGCCGGCGGTAGCATTGCTGCCGATAGGGTTACCCATGCCGGACTGGTCGAAGGTGATAAGCCAGACGAAATAAGTACCTTGGTCGAAAGAGTGACGATCCTTCACCGTAAAAATACAACCGTCAAGAAATGCGGACATGGGTTCTACTGGGGTAAAATTTTCCGGAGGTCAAATAGTCCCCCATTCGGTTCTCCGGGCGGGGACTACTTCAGGGAACCCATGCCAAAGGCTCAAACACAGGGACATGTTCCTAGGAACATGGAATGTTAGGACTTTATACAATAGCGGGGCACTAGAGATATTAACGCGGGAATTGGATAAATCGCCCTTGGATATAGTCGCTTTACAGGAAGTTAGGTGGCCAGGAGAAGGTAGTCAGGAATCAGGAAGCTTTGCATTATACTATGGGGGTGCAGAAAGACCTGCATTTGGAACGGGTTTTTTAGTCAGAAGGAGGATCCTATCCGCTATCCGAGATATTAAGTTTGTTAGTGATAGGATATCATACATAATTCTAAAGGGTAAACGACATGATTTTATAATTGTAAATGTACATGCCCCCACAGAAGATAAAGATGACAAGATCAAGGATGAGTTCTATGAAGAATTAGAATGCTTATTTGATAGCCTTTCACGATATCATATGAAAATTGTCTTAGGAGATTTAAATGCAAAAGTGGGGCGGGAAGATATATTCAAACCAACAATAGGCAAATTCAGTCTTCATGAAGATAGTAACGACAACGGGGTTAGATTAGTCACATTTGCCACATCAAAGAATCTCATTGTTAAGAGCACAACATTTCAGCATAAGGATATTCATAAATACACCTGGACGTCCCCAGATGGAGAAACTCGGAACCAGATAGATCATGTATTAGTGGATAAACGCTGGCACAGTAGCATCATTGATATTAGATCAGTTAGAGGGACAGACTGCAATTCAGATCATCATCTGGTCAGGGTGAAAATCAGACAACGGCTATCGCTTATGAGAGGAACAAACGCTAAAGATGATTCTGTAAAATATGAATTAAAAAACTTGAAAAATGATGAAATGCGGCAAGAATACCAAATCAAAATTGCTAATAGATTTGAAGTACTGGAATCTTCAGATGACAATGTGGCAAACGAAGAAGAAACTGATATAAATAAAGAATGGGAGGCTATAAGAGATACTATTAAATTGTCAGCATCAGAAAGCATTGGTTGTTTAAAAAAGAGGCAAAACAAGAAATGGTTTGATGAGGAATGTGCCGACATTGTAAAGAAAAGAAAGCTAGCAAAAATGAAATGGTTACACGAGCCAAATGAGGTAAATTTAGAGCAATTGGGTAGTGTTAGACGGGAAACCACCAAGTTACTAAAGAGTAAAAAGAGGGAATATTTGAGAGAGAAGATTAATGATCTTGAAATGAACGCAAAAAATAGGAACATTAGAGAATTATATCAGGGAATTAGTATAGAGAAGAAAGGGTTTCAGGCTAGAACAAACATAATTCGGAATGAAAATGGGGATATGATTGCAGATTCCAAGAGTATATTAAATAGATGGAAAAGTTATTTTAATCAGCTATTAAATGTACATACAGAACAGGACATTGAGGAGGATAAGTTACAGACAGCAGAAATGCTAGTCGCAGAGCCAAGTGCATTAGAGGTTGAAATGGCAATTGAAAAATTGAAGATGTATAAAGCATCAGGTTCAGATGAGATCCCAGCAGAACTGATAAAATCAGGGGGAGAAAAATTGATGGACAAGATACGCTGGTTGCTTAGTATGATTTGGGAAAAAGAAGCTCTTCCAGATGAATGGAAGGAATCAATTATCGTACCAATTTATAAGAAAGGAGATAAAACTGATTGCAACAACTATAGGGGCATCTCATTACTTTCAACTTCGTACAAAATTCTAACAAATATATTAGTAAGCAGACTTACTCCCTATATTGATGACATTCTAGGAGATCATCAATGTGCATTTAGAAGAAACAGGTCTACAACAGATCAGATTTTTAGTATAAGACAGATTTTAGAAAAGAAATGGGAATATAATGGTACTGTACATCAACTATATGTAGACTTCAAAAAAGCATATGATTCAATTAAGAGGGAGAAGTTATATAGTATCCTGCTGGAGTTCGGAATTCCTAAAAAGTTAGTTAGACTTATACGAATGTGTCTAAATGGCTCAACGAGTAGGGTGCGTGTAGGCAAACAGTTTTCAGACACTTTTGAAATCCAGAATGGGTTGAAGCAAGGAGATGCACTATCTCCTCTACTATTTAATTTTGTACTAGAGCATGCCATTAAATCTTTAGAGAATGAGGAAGGCTTACAACTCAATGGTATTAATAAGCTGTTAGTTTATGCTGATGATGTAGTACTACTGGCCGATAGCGAGGAGATACTAAAGGCCAACACGCACACACTATTGAGTAACACTAAGAAATTAGGACTGGAAGTAAATATCAGTAAAACTAAATATATGGTCACACGTAGAAATTCAGTATATAATGGAAATGGACAGCTAATGACAAATGAGGGAAATTTTGAGGAAGTGGCTGAATTCAAATACCTAGGAACAATAATCACAAATAGGAATGAGATGCACAAAGAAATTAAACATAGGCTCAATTCTGGAAATGCATGCTATTATGCATTGCAGAGACTTTTGATGTCCCAACTCCTTTCAAAAAACGTTAAGCTGAAAATATATAAAACTATTATTCTACCAGTTATATTATATGGGTGCGAAACATGGACTCTTACTTTAAGGGAGGAAAGGAGATTACGAGTATTTGAGAATAAAGTTCTTAGGAAAATTTTTGGACCAAAGAGAGATGAACAGACAGGTGAATGGAGAAGACTACATAACAATGAACTACATGGTCTTTATAGGAAGCCAGATATAATAAGAACAGTTAAGTCCCGTAGACTGCGATGGGCAGGACATGTTGCACGTATGGGGAATGAAAGACGTGCATGGAAACTTCTTGTAGGAAAGCCAGAAGGAAAACGCCCAGTTGGTAGACCAAGAATGAGGTGGGAGAACAACATTAACTATGATTTGAGGGAAGTAGATTATACAGGAAATGATTGGAAAGCATTAGCTCAGGATAGGGATGTATGGAGAGCTTATGTCCGCGCGGCCATGAACCTACGGGTTCGATAGTGCCAGTGAGTAAGTAAGTAAGTAATTGGATTTTCTCTAAGAAAACTAAACTCCTGGCGCGACAGGCCTAGAAGACCCTTAGTCTACCAGCCGGCTGCTGGTCTCACATCCACATGTGTCAATCACAGAGGTAGATGATTATCAGCCAGTGTAGGGGTGACATGTGGTCAGCATGTTGAGTCTCCCAGCCGTTATATCTGATTTTCTCAACCTGGAGCCGCAACTTATTGTAGCTACCCAAATGCCTCAAGATGCTGGGTGGGCACCGGTCCCATACTGGCCGAAATACCATGAGAAAATGTCTTCCCCCATGGAGACTCGAACCAGCGCAAGTCCCGTAGCTCTGCGCCAAGGCTTCCTGCCTTAACCACTCAGCTACGGCGCGGGACATTTTCTCTAAGAATTAAATATTAAAATCTATGAAACGATATTCTAGGCTGTGGCACTTAACAGATGTGAAACACATAAAGGGCTAGTGACTACTGTTCATGAGGTCCCGGGTTCGATTCCCGGTCGACCATAGCATATTCCTGTGGTTGCCCATGGTCTGGCTTTCTGCCGCTTCATTATCATTTATCACCCATCATATCATTGGGGTAACGTAAATCCGCCTTCCAGGTGCCCCAACCTAAGAAATAGATTTCAATTCTGTCAATGCCAGGGGAGGAAGCCAGAAATGTTATAAAAGACAACCTGGTGGCATTAGACAAAAAATACATTAAAGGAAGAAAACAATCCAAAATAGGGTCCTATGACTAATATTCGGAACCTTAAGAGATGAGAATGAAAAGTGGGCCAGTTGACAATGAGCAGCTTCATAATTTAAATCTATCTACGTACCCCGGGGATTGGGGTGCTCCCTAGTGGGAGTTTCTTAACCAATCTAACTTAGTTACGCTTGCCCATAGATGTCAGGAGTGACATGGGGTCGGCACATCGCCTCAGTGAGACACCTAGAGTGGGTAACGAGGGTATTACCTGGATGGGTAACGATAGGTAAATTTTGCACAGAGGCCTCTTTATTCAGGCTTGTGGTTCTTTTATGAGCCTGAAAATCTTCGGACTCGGGACCCACAGCTTAAAGACTCTTCCAGAGGATTTTTTCCTTGGATTTTTCTATCTTAAATGTTTCTACTGATATTATCAGGAACAGACAGGTGAATGGAGAAGACTTCCTAACAGTGAGCTACATGATCGTTATGGGAAGCCAGATGTAATGAGAAGTCCCGTGACGCAGCCAAGCGGTTTAAGGCATGATGTCTTGGTCGGAGCTACGGAACTTGCGCTGATTAGAGTTCCGTGGATGAAGAAATTTTCTCATAGAATTTCGGCGAGTATTGGACCAGTGCCCATCCACCATCGTAGGGAATTTGCGTAGCTACAATAATTATTGGCTCCAGGTTGAGAAAACTAGTCATAACGGCTGGGGATCCGACAGGATGAGCATATGGCACCCGTATACTGACTATCTGATCGTCCATCTCTGCGGTTAACACATGTAGATGTGAGGCCAGCAGCCGGCCGGTAAGCCTGTCGCGTCTGGAGAGTGGAGTTAGGAGATGTAATAATAGCAGTTAAATGGCACAGAACGCGATAGTCAGGACATGTGGAATGAAAGAGGCGCGTGGAAACCCTCACATCAGTTGAGCCAAGAATGAACTGGGTGAATAACATTAGCCATGATTTGAGGAAGATGAATGATTGGAAAATATTAGCTCAGGATAGGGATGTACGGATAGCTTATGTCCGTGAGGGTTTAATAGTATCAGTGAGTTGGTTACTATCATGAGAAAAGTCACGTAGCTCGAATAGGCGACAATAGAACTTCTTTCATGATATATTTTTGGGAAACCTTGAAGAAAAGATCAATGCACAGATGGGAGGATGATTTTCGGATGGAGCGTAGGAGATTGGTTATCGGTAGGGTGCTACTCTTTTAAAATTCCATGTATCATAACAAAGTAACTAGAAAAAGGCTTTTACTCTTGTATTATCTTTTTTACGACCTGTAAACTACTTTTAATGTGTTTTGCGTAATTCACTCGAAATGCGAAAATTATACCAAAATGCGATATAAATGTAAAATGGACGATTTTTAAAATAGTGTTTTTCTTTCTTTTTCATCCCGAAATTTCAAGAAAAATAAAGGTGTTGACTGTCTATAAATGATATTGGATGTTTTTCTTCTCTGGGTTAGCAAATTCAATAAAACTGACATGACATTTCACTCTAGAACAGGGACACCAGCGGGCTGACACAGCCCTCCTTTACTTTCTATCCGGCCGTGTAGCACCCTAATAAATTAGGATAAAATAAGCTAAGGATAGGCCTATAATAAATTCTATCAGAAATGGAACAAGAAATATGTTTAATGAATGCATGACAAGAAAAGTAGCAAATCAAACAGCTTATAATTTAATATAATAATCATAAGGATACTGCATCATAATGATAATAATAATACTAATATTAATAATACAATATAATAATAATATAAAATAATAATAATAACAATAATAAGAATAATAATGAACAATAATAATAATAATAATAATAAGAACAATATTAATAACTTTCAGTCATTGATAAGGCCATTGGCCTGTTCCGCTTCAGGATAGAAATTGATCCCTCCATCTCTTCTTCACTTCTTAGGTCTTCCTGGGTCTCCTCGCCCTGTGGGTCTGTAGTTCAATAGCTGCAGAGGTAGTGTATTGTTTGTCATTCTAAGAAGGTGTTCATGTAAATTATTTTGGTATATTTTAATGGTTTGATTTGTTGCTGGTGTGTTGAGAGCTTCATTACGCATGTGGTGATAAAGTGTATAACCCGCTAAAGGTCTTAATTACTTCATTTCTGCA